>JARNGD010000014.1:0-324927 GCA_031001845.1 Achaetomiella virescens
GGGGGGGGGGGGGGGGGGAGAAAGAAAAGAAAAGAAAAGAAAAAAGGAAAGGGAAAAAAAAAAAGGGGGGGGAAGGGAGAAAAAAAGAAAAAGGAAAAAAAAGGGAATAAGAGTTCACTAGCAGTTCGGCCACAAGCCGGTTCCAAAAGAGCATTTTGAGTGATACCCGTTGCTTGTTTCTCTCGAGGGGTTCGGCAAATGCTCGAAAAGTTGACCGCACGAGGTGTCCGACTTGTTCTTGTGTAAGCGAGCTTGCGAGTGCCAGCTCCCCCCGGAACATTTTCCCCCAAGGAAGGCAACAGTACCAAAACTATGATTATTCGGTTGCTGTTCGTTGGAGGACAATTGGGACGCAGTCGACTGCAAGGAGCGGTGGGCCCGTAAGCCCCACAGCGGGGGCATCCACACCTTTTCAAGCTAAAAGTGAACCTTGTAACATGTGACACCCTTGTCGCTTAGCCCCAATACACACAGTAGCGCTCCACAAGAGTTTCCCGACGCGTTTTCCGACGGCCAGAGCACCAGTATGAGGCAACGGCGAGAGCAACACCAAGTCCGGGCGAAGTCCTACCGAAAGTAGTCGTTGGCACATCTTCTGCCGCTTCCAGCCCCATGGGTTCGGGCCACTGGCAGAAATGACCCGAAGCCGGCATCATGCCATGCCGAGACGAGGGGTGAGCTCGGGAAATGCAACACAGATGGCACCGAGAGGAGGGATGGCGGGTGGCAAGGGAAACATGCGGCAGTTGCTGGCTGCTTGCAGCCCCCGCAGCCAGTGATCACGATGGCTCGAAAACCATGACAACTCCTTCTCTCACTTCTATTCGAATGAATTACTACAGTAAGGTGCTGTACTTTTTCTCCACCACCAAGCATCTCACGAAGAGGTTCTTCTTCTCTGAACGTGTCCTTCAGATAATACGCCGAGTTCTTCGGCGTCCTCTTCAGCGTCTCGAAATCGACATGCACGATTCCGTAGCGGGGGCCGTAGCCCGCGGACCATTCTAATTCACTGCGTTAGCCGAGCACAAAAGAGAAGAGTTAAAATCTCGAGGAAACGCGACACCCACCGTAGTTGTCCATCAAGCTCCACACGTAGTACCCCTTGACTACGACGCCGTCTTCGTAGATGGCTCGCGATATGGCGTCCAGGTACAAGCCTAGGTATCGCTGCCGGAACTTGTCGTCGACTGCCGTCGCCACATCGTCCTCCCCGACGCACGGGCAGCCGTTCTCGGTGACGATGATAGGCACGTGGTAGCGCTTCCAGATCCAGCGCCGAGCAGCTTCCGGAACCCGGATGGCGCCACACGCAGCCAACCCATCGCCGAGGCCGGGCCGATCTCCTTCCCTTCGCTGTTGACCGTAGACTCTTCGATGTTCCCCGTCCAGTCATCCTCGGCCGGCGCCTCACTCAGCGCCCGCGCGTATTTGGTCGAGTAGTGGTTCATGCCATAGAAGGCGTTGAGGGGGGCCGTCTGGCGAAGGAGCTCCCGCTCCTCGGGCGTGAACGTGGGCAGCCGCGGCCCGAGATAGGCGCGCATTTCGGCGGGGTAGTCCAGGCCCAGGAACACCGGGTCGGCGAACCAGCCGATGTAGAAGACCATCCGGCGCTCGGCGGCGTCCCTGTCGGCCGCGCTGGCGGCGTCGTACGGCTCATAGAAGTGGCCGTTGAGCACGATGGAGATCTCGCCCTTCTGTGACGGCTGAAAGTCGCGGGCGTACATGTGCACGACGGCGGCATGCGACAGGAGGATGGTGTGCCCCACGCGCCACGGCTCCGTTTTTGTGTCGGTGCCGGCCTCACGGCAGTGCCCCGGGGCCAGCGTGCCGTTGAGATGGGCAAATATGGAGATTATGTACGGCTCGTTGAACGTCACCCATTTCTTGACGCGGTCGCCGAACCGCGTGAAGCACAGCCGCGCGTAGCGCTCGAAGTCGGCGCGGAACTCGGCCGTGTTGAGCAAGGCGCCGTAGCGGTCGTAGATGGCCTGGGCGCATCCCAGTGGTACAGCGTGGCGACGGGCTCGATGCCGCAGGCGACAAGACGGTCGATCAGGTCGTCGTAGAAGGCAATGCCTTTCTCGTTGACCGGGTCGTTGCGGCCTCCGAGCGGGATGACGCGAGACCACGAAATGGAGAAGCGGTACACTTCGGCGCCCAGGGAGGCCATCAGCCGCACGTCCTCGGGCATGCGGTTGTAGTGGTCGCAGCTGACGTCTGCGTTCTGGCCGTTGGTGCGGGACGGCTCGAGGTGCGAGTATGTGTCCCAGATGGACTTGCCCTTCCCATCCTGCGCGGCGCCCCCTTCGATTTGGTACGCTGCCGTGGCGGTGCCCCAGGCAAAGTCGGCTGGGAGCGGAAGCTCTTGCACTGGCAGATCGTGGCCCGTCGACGGACTGTAGCTGACCGCGACGTCGGCGGCTGAGAACATGGATGCCTCTTGAGCCATGATGGAGAGTCAAGGGATAATTAGATATTAATACCTGGTAGGTTCAAGTTGCTCTAGGAGAGGACGTCTTGAAGGAAGCTTACAGTGGGGAAGAAGGAACCCCGTCTCTACTTATATTATCCAGACTCTCCATGCCAACCGCTCCCCGAAAGCTATGCGGCCCTCTCATGTTGAGGGGCCCGTCAACGGAGAGGGTGGAGAGCTTGGTTTTGTTCCGGCGCCAAACCCACTGCAACCTCCTCACACAAGCGGCGCTGCCCCCTGGATCAGCGAGGGTGTTGGTGGGTCATGTACACTAGTAACTAGCTGCAGGGGACCCGGCCTCGGCATAATTCACTGCGAGCGTAGTGGAGCGTCAAGCTCCAGGATGCAGGATGCAGGGATGGGGTCAACATCTTTTAACCTTGCGCGGCGCCCGAATTAGTCGACACGCAGCAGACAACTCCTTGGATGCTGTTCCACCTGCAAGCAGACCAACCCTCGCGTGCGTTCCACGCACACGTTCTTGCTTCATTAGCCAACCAACGCCGACGATGACGACAGTGGCGAACGTCCAGTTCGAACATTACCATGACCCCAACACCTTCGGCATACACGAGACCAAACCCAGGTTGTCATGGAGGCTGGTAAATGCTCCGCAGGGCTTCCGGCAACATGCATACGAGGTTGAGCTCTCCGAACAAGGCCTCGGATCTCAGTACACGCTTCTGTCAACCGTCAAACACGTATCAGCTCTCAGCACTCTCGTCCCGTGGCCGTTTGAGGCGCCGTTGCAATCACGGCAGAGGATATCGGTGCGGGTGAGGCTGTGGAATGAACACGGCGGCTTCACCGGCTGGAGCGAGCCCGCTCGCCTTGAGTCGGCTTGCTCAACCGCACGGTGGACTGGACCGCTCTCAGCGCATCACACCGCCCCGTGGGCCCCAACCACTTCAGGTCCTGATGCCGAGCACCTCTACAGGAAGATATTCCAAGTGAGCGCTTCGGTCGACAGAGCGCGTCTTTACGTCACAGCCCAGGGGGTATACGAAGCTGAGGTCAACGGCCGGCGCATCGGGGATCACTTCCTTGCCCCCGGCTGGACCGCGTACGACGGCCGACTTCAGTACCAGACATACGACGTCACCTCGGCTCTCTCGCATGGAACCAACTGTCTGGGCGTCAGAGTCGCTGAAGGATGGTTCTGTGGACGGATAGGCTTCGAAGGGGGCCATCGAAACATCTGGGGTCCGCATCCAGCACTGATGGCGCAGCTCGAGATCACCTACTCGGACGGCCGGGTCCAGAGGGTATGCACAGATGCCTCTTGGACTGTGACAACGGGGCCTATACGGCTGGCCGAAATCTACGACGGTGAGAAGTACGACGCGACACTTGAAGTGCCCTTCTGGTCATCCGCCGAGGCCGACGAGTCCCCTGCGACCTGGGAGCCTGTACTTGCCCTCTCACCGCTGCCCAACTCTGTTGAACTGACCGCCGGATTTGGCGAGCCAGTCCGGCGAATCGAGACGCTCCAACCGTGCAGAAAATTTTATCTCCATCGGGCAAAACCATTGTGGACTGGGGCCAGAATCTGGTAGGCTACGTCCGGGTCAAGATGATTCGCGGCCCCCGTGGTCACAAGATTACCCTTTCTCACGCCGAAGTCCTGGAGAACGGGGAACTCGGTACCCGCCCACTACGGCTCTGCAAGGCGACAGACGAGTACACGCTCAAGGGCGCGGTTGAAGGAGAACACTACGAACCGCGGTTTACCTTCCACGGATTCCGGTACACCCAGGTGGACGGCTGGCCCGGCGATCTGGACCTGGCGTCGATCGAGGGCCGTTGTATGCCACAGCGATATGAGGAGCGCCGGCGCATTTGAGTGTTCGGAGCCTTTGCTGAACAAGCTGTATCAAAACGTCTGTTGGGCATGAGAGGAAATTTCCTCTCCGTCCCAACCGACTGCCCTCAGCGCGACGAGCGGCTGGGATGGACCGGCGACCTTGCCCTCTTTGCTCCCACGGCGGTGCTGGTCTACGACTGCTTCAACATGCTCAAAAATTGGCTCATCGACGTCGAGCACGACCAAGGTGTCCTTGGCGGAGTGCCGCCCATGGTAAGCCCCAACGCTACGCTTCCCGACCCTGTGTGGTGTAGGAGAATCCCGTGCGCCATATGGCACGACGTCACGATCCTGGCCCCCTGGGCCCTCTACCAGGACTGGCGACTTGAGCATCCTGGCGCAGCAGTACAACAGCATGCTGGAGTGGATGAGAGCTGCCACGGAACAAGTCAGGCGCAAACACACCTTTGGGACACGAGTGTCTTTCAGCTAGGGGTGAGTTCAGCAGACTGACCCGTCCCCCCCCCCCCCCCCCATCCCAAGCATTTTTCATGTCAACTAAAACTCACATATTCTTCCCCTTTGTCATTATGCAGGACTGGCTCGATCCCGCAGCCCCACCGGACCAGCCCTGGAAGTCCGCCACGGACGCAAAAAGGTCGCCAACATGTTTCTCATCCAGAGCCTGGACCTCATGGCCAAGATCTCGAGCCTCCTCGGCCGTCCGTCTGAGAACAACCACTTCACAGCCGAGGCCGCATCTGCCCTCGCCGAGTTCCACCAAGAATACGTAACTCCCAACGGCCGGATCGCCTCCGACACACAAGCCGCCTACGCTCTCGCCATCTGCCTCAACATCCTACACCCCTCGCAGCTGGCGCGCGCGGGCGCGCGGCTCGCCGAGCTCGTGCGCAAGAACAACTTCCGCATCGGCACCGGCTTCGCCGGCACGCCCTTCCTGTGCGAGGCGCTCGCGGCCACGGGCCACCTGCAGACGGCCTACGCGGCGCTGCTCGAGACGGGCTGTCCGTCGTGGCTGTACCCGGTCACGATGGGCGCCACGACCGTGTGGGAGCGCTGGGACAGCATGCTGCCGGACGGGCGCATTAATCCGGGCGAGATGACGTCGTTCAACCACTACGCCTTTGGCGCCGTCGCCAAGTTCCTGTTCGAGCGCGTCGCCGGCCTGCAGAGGCTGGCGCCCGGCTGGACCCGGTGCCGCGTCGCGCCGGCGGTCGGCGCCCGGTTTGCGCGCGCGTCCGCGTCGCATGACACGCGCGGCGGAAGGGTGTCCTGCGAGTGGAGCACCAGACCTGCCGGTGGTGGTGGTGGTGGTGGTGGGATCGAGGAGATGCAGCTGAGCGTGTCTGTGCCGTACGGCACGACGGTCGAGGTTGTACTGCCCACGACGGACGATGGTGAGAGACGGGAGACTGTGGGAGTTGGGACCTGGTCGTTTCAGACGACCTTCAGGAGGGACTATGAATGGCCGGTCCTTCCCCTAAAGCCCAAATCTTGAAATAGAGAAGGGTTGACGGAAATGCTGTTGTGGTAATGTTAGCACTTCAAATTGTTCGCAAACCACCTCACTCTCAGTAATTTCAAAGTCAAGAGAATTCGCCGTCGCCATGCTCAGCATTAACTACTAATGCAGTAGAATTTTCCTGGCTAATTAACCGCCTCAATCCAGTCATAGATAGGGCGCGTCATGCGCCGTGACCCAAGTTTTCGAGTAGAAGCGGAGACGAATGGAGCCTCGGAAGTCTGGTGGTCGGTGAAGAAGAAGTGAGTGTGCATCTCGGACAGCGTGGCTTCCCTCTGGAGGGAGCCTGGACCGCGAATGGCGAACGGTTTTCACAGAATTCCGAACCATCAACAGGATCTCCGTCAATATCAGGCAAGAAAATTCATGACACGATGAGGAGCAAGATTCAGGAGCACCAGCCTCGCCGGGAACTTGACCCTGAGACAGCAGCGAGAAGCTCAGCAACCTCCTCTCCAACCGTGATTCAGACAAGTGTGTTATGAGAACCGGAATTGTGGTACAAGTACATTTGATTCCGAGACCATCATATTTCCACAACGATAGGCTCGTTCGTCAACTCATTGTTCCTCCCCGAAACTGCTGCTGCATTGACAAATGTCGAAGTCCTTTCGTTCACTCTCACAAACAATCTCTTCGCTCTTGCCCACAGCACCAAAACGGCCATACAAACGATGGTATCCCACTGTACCCATCCAATCTGCACGTCGTCATGCGTTTGGCGGATAGCATCCAGAACGACATCTTCCCGCCCGTACGCAGCGTGGATATGCCCGAACACATGCAGCCGCGGCCGGATGCGTGAAATCTCGGCCAATAGGCAAGGACAGCCCGCTTGGGGAATATCCCGTCTGTCGAGGTACAGTTTTGGTGGGCCGTGGGTGACGATGATATCGAGCGCTTCCGGTAGATGTCCGAGCCGCTCCGACCAGTGAGCATGACCAGTGGCGGGCGAATACTGGAATGCCGAGATGCCGTATTGGGGTGTCCAGGGGCTGCCGAAGATGGTTATTTTTCCTGGTGTTTGGTTGAATGGTCCTAAGCGAATGTTGCCGAACTGGAACATCAAGCGTGATCCACGAGTCTTCAAGGTAGATAACGCTTCCCCATTCCAGGTCTTCCTTCGTCTGCGATAGTCCGTATCGCCGCTCCGGGTACTTTTGCAGGAATGCTTCGTCAAGCAAGACATCGTGGTTGCCGGCGATGAGGATCTTGAAGTGGTGTGGTTGCGAAGACAGCCAAGTGAGGCCGGCTTGAACTTCCTCGAAGGATCCGTGCTCAGTGAGCTCTCCGGCATGGATCAGTATGTCTCCTGGCGGCAATTCTGGTTGTTTGTTATGGGTGTCGGAAACACAGACTACTCGGATGGGATTTGGCAGGCTTGCTGGAGCAGACTTCACCGAGTATCGCGCCAGGATCGCCCCCGCGAGGCGTCGCCTTCTGTAACCGCGAGTCTTGATGCTCGTGATGGGCTGCTGCATATTGTCTGTCGGTAGGGAGTTCAGCAAAGAGGATGCTTGACTGTGGGTTCTCCCGCTGGTTGCTGGTGAGGGGTGGCGTCTGGCTGTCTGCTAGGCGCTCGCCATGATAGTACCGGTTTTGACGCCGCTCTCACGGGCGACTCTCCTCGTCGCTCTGACCAACCAGTTCCAGCTCTTTGTAATCTCAAGAGCTGTCGATTCGTGGCTGAGCAGCCTGAGTTGCGTATATACAAGAGGCGCGTTGTTGGTATGAGGAGAGGTAGGGCGCAGTCCGCGCGGCGGCTCCTTTATTGTCGGCCAATCAGGGTCTCAGTGCGAGTACAAGGATAATTAATCTGGAACTCTTTCTACGAGTTTGTCGTCCTTGAAAGCCTGACAAACTGCCGCAATTGCCTGAGAGCCTCTTGGCGCAAAATAGATTGGCCTGTCCATGAGATACCCGACCCTCAGGACGCCCATTCTGAGCGCTAATATGCCTTTCTTGCGGGATGCTCGTAAGTAGATGAAGGCATGTGCCTTCAATGCGCGCGTGAAAATGGGGCTCGACAAGAGCATGCCGTGTCTTATCATGGCAGAAGAGTTACGGAATATCTAGGTCACAAAATTGGCGCAACTACGAGAAAGTGCCTGAGTGGACGGAGAGAGTGCCTCCCTTGGAGGATTTGCTGGGTGTGTCGGCGCGTGGAGAAGTCCAAGTTCTCACTGGAAGGGAGGACAGGAGGGCCAGTTTTGACTCTGGCGCCAAGGGCATCTTGTTGTTGACGCCCATATTCTCTTTAGTACTTAATAGTGATAATCTGGGGACTTCTAAAGGTTGCCGCAGAGGTTTCTCCACGACAACCAATTTCCGCTGCGAATCACACTTACCATGGCGTCCGTCGCCTCTCTAGAGATGGCTTTAACTCTACTCCTGCAGATCACATGTAAGTAGCTCCGATCGGATCAGCTGGGTTTCAGGACATGTGTGGGATATGGAAAGAGCGATCGCACAGCGATTCTGTTTATTCAATCCCGTCTCTCCATTTCTGGAACAGTAAGCATGCCCAGGTACCACTAGGGCAATGGCTCACTGGGTACTAGTAGTCTGCGATGAATAAAATGAGGGGACGGCCCATCTGCCACGCTGCCACCCAAAGGCAGGTGCAGAACAATGAGAAGAAACACAACATAAAACCCAAAATAAATGGAACCAAAAGGAGGGAAGTTGGGCAAGCCAACAACCATGCCTCGAAACTCGGCAAATACTTCGAAAACATGGCTGAAAAAGCAGGTCTCTACTTTCTGGCTTGATAGTCTGCGGTCGCTTCAGTTCTTGATAACTTACCTTGGTCGGTCGTCTTCGCCCTCGCTGGGGTCAGACGTCTTGTCGTCGAACCGGGCGTCTGGCCCTTGGATCGGCCGGCTGCTGTATCCTGTTGTGCCTGCTCGGCTTGCCGGAGCACGTGGGATCAAAGGGACCTTATTGCTGTGCTGACTGTCCAGCGCTGACGCGGAGGGAGTAACATTTGGACTCGGGCATTCCGTCCGACGTCCCTGGACCGGCAACTTCGGCGCTGGCCCCCTCGGACTCCTCTCTGGTACCGCCGCTCCGGCGGCTGTCGCCAGCGACCTTGGTGTGGCGTTGAAGTTGGCCTCCTGGGAGTCCAAGTTCGGATTTTCCATCGTTTTCAAAGGCCTCCAGAAATCAGATAAGGCAGGACTTGCGGAGCGTATTCCTCTCAGGCCATTGCGCGACAAATACGCCCCATAGATGACCTCTGCATCTGGTTCATCATAGACAGACAGGAAGAGGTCATCCCGGCCGAACAAAGCCGCATATCTGGCATCGCGATTCTCGGCAGGTTTTAGTGGCCTGCTGCATGAGGGCCTCAGCCTTCTCGCCGAACTGAGTTTTGTCCGATAGTTTGAGTGCTTACCATGATCTGGTCCGGCGAAGATCCCACACGCATTTTCGCATGGCCAAATTCCGCTTTCTCCATTACTCCAGATGATCTTGCCGTTTTTCCGGTACGCAATGTCCGGACGTCCCTTTGCTGTCCCGAGCAATCCTGAGCCCTGTGGCTGGGTTTGGGTTTGGGGAGCCGCGCTCTGTCGACTGTCGTCCCCTCTCGCCCGAATAGGAGCGACTCGACATCCTGGCAAGAGTTGCTGAAGCCGAAGTCGTCATCTGGTGGTACGACGGTGTGAACCACCACGACGTGACGCCCCAAAACGTGATACTGAACTGGGACGGAAACCTCCTGGGCTTCAGGGTGGGGGGAGCTTGTTTTTGGGCCCACTTCTATACAGGGCAGGCCGTGGATGGATGTTTGACATTGCGTTCATTTTAGTGAAGTTTCTCGCGTGCAAGCCACGCCATATATATAAAGCCTGCCAGGGCACCCACCCAGTGGCTCCTGGGCAGGCAGGGCAAGACGACAACAACAATCAACGTTCTTCTCTTCAGTGCAGACTGGAGTAGGTCAGGCTCTGACCAGAGGGCCAGAGCCATTTATTTTGAGGATTGTGCCTTGCAGAGAGCTCCGGAGCCACCTTGAGCCATGGCTTGTTGAAGCCTTCGTTCCTACCCCAATTCACTACATCAATCTCACCAGACAGCTGGGACCAGCAGTAGGGTATGGTATGTATGTGGATTTAAGGTGCTGCGCACCAGTTCAATACTATCGCGCTCTGTGCCTTCAAACGCTGTGTTTCCGGTAACCCTCATCGACTTCGACGCCGCACATGTGCTCAGCCGCTGCAAGAGGGGTCACCAGGCCATTGCAGATCAAGGTCTCGGCAAGGGCTTGCCCGTCTCGCCTATCGAGTACCACTGGACTGATTCGGCCTTCAAGCCTGGAAGCGAGTTCGGCGAATGGCTCCCAAGAATTGGTCTTTAGAGATGGAGAAAAACCGTCACATTGGAGGATTCGTGCTGCAGAGTGCTTGGTGGTGAGGTGGCGAAAATCGCCCAACTTTCAGCCGCCGTCCGAGAATTTCCTGGACAGCCCCTTCATGAAGGAATGGACGAGCCTTATCGGCAGATGATCCAGGAACCGAAGGATTTTGTTGCCAATGGTTCAGAGACGTCGGACGAGAGCGACCGCTCAGCGACAGCCGTCCCCAGTCACGCAGAGGGCAACGAACATTAAGGTCGCTTCATTTTTTAGTTTAGTACTAGGGGTTGTCGATTCGCCTCACATAGAAGTCACTGACCGCAATTGAAGGGCTAAAAGTTCAACTTTATGTGTATGACAGTGTGGCCGAAACCAACGTCTATTTCAACCAGTCCTGTCCCGAATCCCATGGTCCTCGTCCAACAGTATTGTGCTTTGAGGTGCCTGTATGAGCAAGAGTGTTAATCCCTTTCAAATATAACTAGCAGAAGACAAGCACCGGATAGAATACGGACCTTTTCGTAGGGTCCGCCTGACGATCTCAGCCCTCAACGTACATCAGTGAGCCAGGCAGTGAAATCCATTCTGACCGGAAGGACACTCGAAGTCCCCATGGTCTTCGTGGCATGGGGGGTTACCGAACGCGACGGAGAGATCCAGCCACTCCTCGCAGCAAAACTCGCAGGACGGCGCGTCGATCTCGGTGCAAGGCCAGCCGTTTGCGGAGATTGCATTCCGGACTCCCTGGCAGTCCTGCTGGCGTGATTTGAGCGGGATGCCCGTGGGTGAAGCCGCCGCCAGGGTGGCGAGGGTGGCCGCGGTGAGGATGAAGTTGAATGGAGCCATTTTGGGTGGGTAGGAGAGGACAGGAATTTGGGCTAACTTCTAGGGGTGCGGGAGGAGCAGGGCTGAGGTCTGGGAAGGCTGGAAGTCGAAGTTCGAGTCAAGTATCCCATGACGATCGACTTTCTCAGCTTTATACTCAGGAATCACTCTGTACTGAAGTTTGTCACTCACACTCTGAAACTTCCCATGACCATTCATGTTCACAAAGCTACCGAAGTCCCACAATATGCCAGGCCTCAGGAACAGGAGAAGAGGTCATGCCAAGTCTCATCAAGCTGCCACCACAGACACATCCCGTGCCAAGCTGCGAACCTTGCTGGCCGTGAGGAGAGAAAGTGGAAAGTAGAAAGGAAAGTCAGGTCAGAAAATGAAGACATAACACAAACGAGGAAAGGAAAAATGAAGAAAGGGCTAGAAAACTCTCCGAGAGCCCCCCCATCCTCCGCCGTCCCATGGCGTTCCCATTATGATATGACCACCAGATATCCATGTAAATGGTTCCTCCGTGCGTTCGCTCGTCGCGGTTTGTACTCTATCCCGATGAAGAACACCCCCCGCGTGCCAAGCATGCTGAGGACCTTGATGACCCTCAGCTCCCCGTGTCCTTCTCGGTCAGCCCAGATTCAGCGTGTTTCCGTGACTCGAAGGAATGCAGGTGAATAGGTTATGCTGGTTGCAGTCCCTGGTTGAGAACCTCTCTGCCTATAACTCCCGAATTGATAGTCTCACAGCCACTCCGAAATGTTTGTCATGATTGGGCGTCGCATCAAAACAAGTGTCACGGTGCGTGGGGGTCGCAATGAAGGTGCCATGTGTATTTATGCCTCACCCTTTCTGTGACCCTCGCGGGGTACAAGGGGTTTGAGATTCGTGCGACTGTCGTCCTTTCAGCCCTTCGGACCCGCCCTAGTTAATTTCCAAAATGGTCTCAATGGGTGTTTCATCCTTTCTCCTCGCTTTGCTTTTCGCATTGCCTATAGCAAGCCTGGCCCAAGCTGGGACTGGTGCGATGATCACGTCTAACTGCTTGTGGGTAGCCTACAGCCCCCCCCCCGAGTCTCTAATTAACACACTCTTTACAGCCAAACTACCACAACCGTCTACGGCATCCCGACCGCCGTCACAAATTTCGGCTCGTTTGTGTCATCCATGAACAACCTGTACTCGACGTCAGGGGTACCCTTCTCAGGAACCCGAGTCCCCTTCTTCACATCCGTTCTCTCCCTCTCTGGCGGGAAATACTACACGGGATACGGATACTATGACTCCAACGCGCTACAGAGTGCTGGTTACAGCATCATCACCTCAGTCGTCACCACCACCACCTGTCTTTCTTCGTCGACAACGCCAACCTTGCCCCCTCCCCAACCGGCCCTCTGCAGCCCTCATGGAGATCACTGTGAGTGGCTCGGCCCCTGACACAAGAGTCTTACGTAAATCGTGATGCAAACGGAGATGGTGAGGCTAACAGTGATTTCTGAGGGCACTGTGAACCGTATCCATCGGCTACGGGCACTGTTGCTCCATCATCCAGCGTGTTCGGCGAGTGTGAGCCCCACGGAGACCACTGGCATTGTCCACCGGGAATACCAGAGCCCACCACTTCCTGCCGTTCCTACTACAACCACCAGCATCATCATCATCAGCGGTCCAAGAGTGCGAGCCCCATGGTGACCATTGGCACTGCCCTCCAGGCGTCCCGGAGCCCACCACCCCCCCGTCTGCACCTTTGACGAGCAGCACCAACAAAACCCCTACGCAATCGGCCATGGCTACCTCGACGGCAGGCGAATGCGAACCACACGGTGACCACTGGCACTGCCCTCCAGGCGTCCCGAAGCCAACCACACCGCCTCCTCCTCCTCCCGCTACTTCGTTAACCACAGTCCCTCCACCAGCCACAGGAGAATGTGAGCCTCACGGCGATCACTGGCACTGCCCGCCTGGTGTCCCCCAACCAACCACGCCACCCACTCCCCGTCCAATCACTTCAGCCACCACCCTTCACCCCCCGGCCCCAGGAGAGTGTGAGCCTCACGGCGACCACTGGCACTGCCCCCCCGGTGTTCCTGAGCCAACTACCCCTCCTTCTTCTCCTGCCACGCCGTCCACCGGTGTTTCTGGGCAGTGTGAACCACACGGCGACCACTGGCACTGCCCTCCAGGCGTCCCGAATCCATCCACACCTCCTCCTCCTCCTCCCGCCGCTACTTTGTTAACCACAGTCCCTCCACCAGCCACAGGAGAATGTGAGCCTCACGGCGATCACTGGCACTGCCCGCCTGGTGTCCCCCAACCAACCACGCCACCCACTCCACATCCAGCCACTTCGTCAATCGCCGCCGCTGGGGAGTGTGAGCCGCACGGAGACCACTGGCACTGTCCCGCCGGCGTTCCTGAGCCAACTACGCTCCGGGTGGTAGTGGCGTCAGCAGCAGCGGCGTGCGCTCCTCGGGCCTGGTTGGCAGCACGCTTCTCACGAGGACGACGGCGGGTGGCACTACCGGTGCTGGCTCGCCAAAACCGAGTGGGACGGTTGTTACTGCTGGGGCAGGGAAGGTGGGAGTAGTGGGCTGCATCTCATCCGGCCTGCTCTTCGTTGCTGGGGTTGTGGCTGTTGTGTTGTGATAACTGGGCGGGATGGGGAGTGACATTGGAGCAGGGCTGAGAGATGTCAGGTCTCTGGATATTGGGTATGAGTTCCTTTCGTGTCTAGGGTAAACTGAACGGCCGGTTCTTTGGGTAGCCTGAGTGTTGGAGTCTGGAAGTTCGGGGCTCCTGTACTTAAAGAAACCCATCCCATTGTTTGCTTGGCTTCTTGGCCTTATAATAATGTTTTGCAGTTGAGGACATTGCCATTGCTGGTAGGACCAAGTAGATGACTTTAGCATATATTCATACTCGTGCCTTATATTGTGCAAGCGATTCTAACTTTGTTTCGGCTTATCTGTCTATGACGTAAGGTCGAACAACCCGCGGCCATCGCGCGACAAGCTCTTCCCGCCTATGGCCAAGACGGGCGAGACCTGGTCGTCCGCCAAAGTCCGCACATGCCGGTACGGGCTCTGGACCGGGTTCCTCTCGTTCTTTGCCAGCATCGGCGCCGACCTCACCGTCGAGCACGCGACGGCATCTGAGCAAGCCTACCGCTTCGAATCGCCGGCCACGATCAAGTTCTTCAGACGGAGCCGGCTCCGGCGGCATTTATACATGATCACGGCGTTCAAGATCGCGCGGGCGCGAGTACCAGATCTTCAAGCAGCGTCTCGAACGTGGTTGAGGACAGAGTCGACGGGGACGGCAATCTGGTCGGCGGTGGGGTGCCTGTCAGCCTAGGGTCCGAGCTGGGCATGTCGAGGACGGCGCTGAAGAGCGGCTAGTTTGAGGGGCCGTCGGATTTTCTGTCTGCCTCTCGCCTCAGCTAGATTGTCCTGCAGCGTACTGGGCAGTACTCAAGGCAGGTTGTAAGACACGCCGAGTTCATACACCTTGGGAGCTCATGTATGGCGATCCGGATGCCGGTTGCACACGGTCTGGTGAGGTTCGCTTTGTGGCGGATGGAGACGCGTCTGAGAATGTGTCGGCGTCTGACTTTGGGGAGGGCGATTGAAGAAGACGCCGAGGTCGTCTGTATCAGGGCGCCGGCTGCGTGTTGAAGAGTATGCGATAGGGGTTTATAACTGCATTTCCAGAACAGAGGAAGGACACACTACTAGTACTTAATCGTAGTAACTATTAACTAGTACCTACCTTATTCTACCGGCCCCAGTGGCTGCTCCCTCTCCAGTGAGCCATCAATTTGACTTGGAACACATACTCTACCGAATGAAGCAGCCTCATTGTCTGGCAACCTTCGAGCTACTTTTCCGGTCAGGGGGCAGCGAAGGGTGATATACTTGATGGAATGTCATTACCTACAGTATATTATCTAGGCGGGGAAAGGGGCTCTTTGCGCTATGGTCACTGACCCTTAACAATTTATCTAGTGCTGGAAATGGTAAGAGTACTGGGTATCCCGAAGTTAACAGGCTGACAATTGTAGGACAGAATCCAACGTTTTGTGGCCAGTCTATGGTCAAGGGAGTAGTTAGATCGGTAACCATTGCTAATGCTGGGTATGGCTAGGTATTGAGGCCGGGAACTGTAGGGCAAGAGACCCGCTTCTCCTGCTAGGGGTATACGGTGAGTGATCTGGATGAGAATTCTCATGTGTCTGGCTTCACACTGCATTCTGTTGTACCCTAAGCTGCTAGCTGATGGTCCCACAGCCTGGCAGAGTAAAGGGTAGTCTGGCGAGTTCGACGCCATTGTAGACGCCAGTGACGGCGGCGGCGACTTTGGTGATGTATGCTTGCAAGCAAACGTAGTTTCGGCGTTGGCAGTAGCGATGGGATCCGGTTGACTCTCAATATCCTCCGCATTCTGGATCGAGCATTCCGACCGTCAACAAAGGCAAAGAGTATGCCCAATTACCGGTCCCACTGGGGACTTCAAGCACCGCATATGTCTTCGAGTTCGTTTAATCCGACACAGAGGATAACTCTGACTGTTAACCGGTCCTTGCTGACCAGAAGACGCAGAGGATGAGAGCAAAGAAAAGAGAGCAAACTGTCTTGGCTCTATTGTTCTAACATACTAATGTGGATGGTAGTCAAGGTCCAATGGAATTCCTCCACTCTGTTAAGGCGCTTTTAACCGTTGACTACTTCCTACGCAAGATATTGCTAATAAACATTGCTTCTTAACGAATAACCCACTGCCCCCAGTAAGAAACATCGATATCAAGCTGCCCAAGCGACTCAGACTGGAAATTACCCATCGTCACCTGCTTGCCGCCCACGGTCCAGTTTGAGATAGTCATGTCGAACTGCAGACCGGACGTGGCAGGCACAATACTCTTGCCAATGCCGATGCTGTTGGTCTGCAGGCCGTCGGGGAACGCGACGTTCTGTATCCGGAAGTCGCGGTAGTTTTGCAGCGGGGTGATGCGCATCAGCGACGGACACGGCCCCTCACACACGAGGTTGGAGATGGTCATGCTGATGGACTTGGCAGGGTCGACCGAGCGTCCGGACATGTAGAAGGGCGAAGCCCCAATGATGGCTGACGGCACATACGTTTCGGACTTGATGTAGCGCGTGTGGATGATATAGAGATCCTGCAGGGTGACCCCTGTGACGTCGCGCGTGTCCCACCCCATCTGGATGACGGGGTCGTTGTGGGCCTTCCAGATGGTCGCCCGTGTCACGGTCACGCCCGAGTAGTAGGTTTTGATGGCGTCGTCGTTGACGTGGTAGAAGACATCGTGAACTTGGCTGTTTGGATACATCTGAGGCCCGTCGGTCTGGAAGAAGAAGGCGCCCACTTGCTTGTAGTCCGAGATGCGTGTGGTGATGTCCGAGCTACCGTGGAAGTCCATCGTGTTGAACGGCGGCGCGTTGATGGTCGGGCCTTGGCAGTACCACGTCTGGCCGCCACCCAGGCTGTTGTGCCACCACATGCGCAGGCTGGTGGTGTCGCTCTTGAGGGCTTGGTAGTAGGTCGCCGGGTTGGCCTGGTACACGTAGTGCTCGCCAGACAAGACGCCGTGGCCGGTTGCATAGAAGTCCGACTTGGTCGAGTACTCGATCGCGCCCTTGACGTACGCACCAGGCGCCAGGTACACCCAGTAAGTGTTGGGGTGAAGCCGGATGTGGTTTTCGCCAATCTTGGGTGTCTGGCCCTGCGGGTTTGAGTTCATCCAGTATACCCCCGGCGGGAAGTACAGGACACCAGACGACCCCCAGTCGCCTTCGTTGATCGGCCCAGGAGTCATAACCTTGGTGTCAGGCGCGTCGATACGCGGGACCATGTTGTCTGGCAAGAAGGGGCTCGCGAAGATGACCAGCGCGTTTCTCGGTTCCACGCCCACAATGGAGCCGCCCGAGCTGACATACTGCGAGCCGTCGGAGCGGTAGGTGTATAGATCGTTGTTGAACTCGACCGAGAACCTCCGGCCGTTGGAGTCGTGGGGCACGCGGATGATAATACCGCCGTCACGAGATGAGCGAATTTGATAGCTGATAGACGTCGGGCGGATCTTGACACTAGAGGGCCAGGGAGGCATGAGCCGTCGCGTGTCAAGATCTTGACGTCGACGTCGGTGGAGTACTCGAACTGGGACCAGGCCATATTGATGCCGGCACTGGTCTCGATGGTGATGCCATCATCCACGTCCGACCCCAGGGTGTTGCTGTTAGGGGGGTCCCAGGGTGAGTAGATGCGACCACGGCCGTTGCGGGGGATCGACTCGTATGCGAACGAGTCGTAGAAGTGGTCGGTGCCGGCGATGCTCACTTGCACCAAGTACTTATGCGACTGGCGCACGTTACCCAGCTGTACCATGCTGGCCGTGTTGATCTCTCCATTGTCGTGCCACCAGGTGCATAGCTGGTTGTTGCACACCGTGTGGTTGCCAGCGCGCGGTCGAATCGTATGCCCAACCGTCGGCTGGAACAGCAGCCAGCCCAGAAGAAAGAAAACATGTTGAGACACGACATCAATAAGTGATTGAGAAGAAGAGTGCGTCTTTTGGTCACGGGCTCACTCTACAGAGGGACTGAGAGGAGAAAGGCTTGGAACTTGACGTCAACTGCCCCATTATATACTCGCGTCTTTCCTTCCCTGAACCGATTGTCTATCTCTGATTCCGTGATCCCTATCCCAGCAATGTCAACCTCGCCAAGGAATCACGATCTCAACCCCAGTTTTTTTGTTCTTTCCCCAAAGCGGTAATTCACCGACACTATCACGACCCAGAATGCGGGGTCTGGGGTTGAATCTGGGGTAAACGACAGCCGACATGAAGGTTGGTCGCTTCTGCCGATCCACAAATCCGGCTACCCTAGCCTAAGCTTCTTTCGAAATTATTCCTAATCATTACATGGTCCTTCTTCAGGGGCTTCTCCTTGCTTTCAAGCGAACCGCCGGAGCTTTTCTCAAGATATCCTTGTTAGTCCGACACTAGGGAGTTGTCAGATACCCTCCGTCCACCAGATTAGAGGTCTGGCGTCGCGGACTACCTTGGGTTGACAACTGCCCGGACAGACGGCCTGGGTAAGACTGATGGAACATGGAAGTGAAGGCAGAAAAAAAAGAAAAAGAAAGAAGAGGGGGGAGGGTCGGGGGAGTTATGAACAGAAACGGGAGTGAAGGGGGAAAGCAAAAGAAAAGAAAACAGGAACCACGAAGCTCAGCACTCAATGACTGACGACCTCAGGATGTGTCAAGCCCTCTGACTGGAATGGGTTGGGCGACGCGTAGTTCAGGAGTTACTTGTATAGCGGGGTTCTGCCGGAAGAAGCAAATGCCCGTACATGATTCCAAATCGAACCCGGCGGTTCGCATGATGAGATAGGAGTCAACGAGACTCCCTCGATGGAGCAGCTGTGTATATAATGCCTCGGTTGCTCATGTGGATTATCTCAGCTAGCCAATGCCCGCCTGCGTCTCTACCCTATCTACTGACATCGCTGAGAGCAAGCAACAATGAAGTACTTCTCCAGTGGCCTGCTCCAGATGGCCTGCCTCTCAGGCATGGCTCTTGCGCACTACAAGTGGCCTGCCTTGATCATCGACGGCACCATCACCGCCGACTACCAGTATGTGCGCCAGAACACTAACACATCAACCCTGTCATGGACATCTCTTCCCTCGATATGCGCTGCAACCAGGGCGGTCTCGACTCCGGCTCAGCCACCCACACCGCCGAAGTCGTCGCTGGCTCGACAGTAAGACTCCATCCATAACTACCGTACCAAGCTTTGCCCTAACTCGCTTCTCCAGGTCGGATTCACACTCAGCAATGTGATCTCCCATGTCGGCCCGATCATGGTGTACATGGCCAAGTCGCCCGAAACCCGTCCGACTGGGATGGTTCAGGCAACCTGTGGTTCAAGATCAGCGAATGGGGCCCCGACTTCTCAACCGGAACGATCAACTGGCCCCAGTTAGGTATGGATCCTCCGCTCCCCTAGCCGGGCTGCCTTGTTCTTACGCCAATATGATACTAATTACCTCCTTGCGCCAGGCGTCTCCCAGTACGAATTCACCATCCCTAGCGCCGTACCTGACGGAAGCTATCTGCTGCGCATCGAACAACTCGGCGTGCACAATGCGGCAATGCTTGGCGGCGCCCAGTTCTTCATCGCGTGCGCACAGGTGAACGTCACAGGGGGCGAATCCGGGACACCTGGCCGTTGGTGGCCTTTCCCGGTGCATATAGTGCGACGGATCCCGGCATTCTCTTCAACACTTACTATCCCCAGGTAAGAAGGAGCTCGCGGTGCTGTTTTGCATAGACACTGCTGACATTTTGCTAGCCAAAGTCTTACACCATTCCTGGTCCGCCGGTGTGGCATGGTTAGGAGGCGGACATTTTTCACCAGTTTAGGCCCCTTCTCCGGTTGTGGGAGGATGCTTGACTTCAATTTGGAGGTGAGCGGAAGAAGCCAGATTTTATGGCATACAGAATTGAGACGGTCTGGAACCGTTGTGAGGTTTCTACATTCACTACTGGCATCATACTTGGCTTGGGATCTTGAGGACGGCGCAGCAGATGCACGCCTTGACTTCTGTTCATACATTCGTTACTGTATACAGTTACATTCGTTCAATATTAAGAGCGTCTCTTACCCATGCTGCTTATTGATGAGGCTATTGTCTGATAGACGCGTTCTGATCATGGGTTGTGCGTCGACGAAGGAGATGTAAGATGCGACAACACAGTCTAATTGGGCTATCCGGTTTGCGGTGGAATTCAGCTGCGAGGAGTTTGCGCGGTGAACTTTAAACAGGAATTCGGTCGCTGGGCGCCTACTTGGGAAGATGAGACCGGAAAAAAAAAAACAGAGAAAGGGGGGGGGAGTTGGGGTGAGGATGCTATCGCCGTGCAAGGTTACGTTACCCATTCAGGAGCTTCGGACACATAGGACTTTCATGCGTACCTAGGTAACTGGAGGTTGACGAAGACCCGTCTGTGCCAATCTCCGAAATGCAGGAGGCACCCAAACGAGATAACCGCTGGCTGAACCTCTGTGTTTCGCAGGGTATCTCATTTTTCTCAGCTACGGTACTAATTACACGCTTTGTCGCAAAGCCTATAACACATTCCCACCGGGTCTCTCGCAAAGCACATTCCTCATACACCCGGAACAGCAGCTCGTGTGCCTTCTGGTCGATGTAATCCCGTGGGCCAACAGAACTAGGAGCTGCGGGTGGCTGACTGCCGAGCTGCTGCTCCTCCGCGGCAGGAATCGTAGTTGTCTCCGTCCTCCGGCCCTTCGCACACCCCTATGATCGAATAGATTGCGTAATGTAAACAAGCCGAACTTCATGGTCAAATGTTTTCCGTCCGTAAATCCCGTCTGATCCAGGAGGGCTATGAAGTCGTCTGTGGCCGGTACCTGGCCGTGTCCACCGGCGCCGGTTTCCGTCCACACTTCCCAGAGAACGGTTTCCAGCTCACCCGTAAGTGGTCCGCAGCAGAGCAGTTTGTCCCCAAATAGATATACTCGAGCCGCCCACCGGGAACCAGGACGCGATGACACTCCTCCAGGCACGTCCTGAGGAGGTCCCTCGGTTCGACAGCCAAGCCCCCGCCGACCCGAATGGCCTTGTGTAGCGACCGTGCAGATATTACGTCGATACTTGAGTCCGGGTGCGGAAGCCGTGTCAAGCTGCTTGTGCTCGACACGGACGCGCTTCTCTCTTTGAATGAATCCTCCATAACAGGATTCGATGCTGACGACGCGGAGAAGGGACGGTATTGGAAAGGGAAGATTCGTGCAAGACGACTTTGTTGAGGAAGACGTTCGGCATGGCGGCTAGGTGACGCGCATACTCGTCTGCAGTTGTGTGTTGCACTATTAGCCGGTGATTATCCCTGAAGAGCTTTCGTTTCTCGCCACACACTCACCTTCTGCGCTTCCGCCAAGATCCAGCACCATGACCTGGCCACCGGTCTGTGATGAGAGGGCACAAATCCGGTGGAAAGAAAGAAGAAAACGGGAAGTTTAGCTGAAGAGGATCCAGTGCGAACTCGCCTCCAAACGGCGTCACAAGCATCCGGCACATGCTCGAAATATCTCGGTGGCAAGAAATGTCCAGTTGTCCAGCTGGGGCGCCGCTGTTCGAGATCGTTCCCAAACTATCGGCATTTCCACCGTCATGTCCTTTCGTCTTCGTGGAAAAATGCGATCGACGGTCGAAGGCAGCGCGGTGGCCGAGTGTTTGAGGATCGCGTTGGAGGACTCGCTGCGCTCCCGTCGCATGGCGAGGGAGGACTCGGCCGATCAAACGGCGGCGTGTCATGGGTTGTAACAGTTAGGCGTGGGCTTCTGGATGCTGATCAATCAAGCTCGACTCGGAAGATACAGTGCGGAGAGTCTTTGGCGAAGAGAAATCCTGATCCTGCTTTGTAGTAGTATTCGACATTTCGAGATGCAGGGCTGTAAATAATGAGATGGTATCATTCTTGTGACTACCGTCGTCCGTCTGCCCGTTGTCACATGGTGTCATATGGGAGTTGGGCAGTTCAGAAATACCAAGCCTCGTCGTGGTTGTCGTTTTCAGTCGGAGCAGAGACAGCCATTCCCTTCTTTGGCTCGCTCTCTCCCTCGTCATGACAGGGAGTTCTCGGTGAGGTAGTAATCCAAGTCCATCCAGCCTGTCACGGGGCCGCTCTCTCTTGTCTTTCTTTCGTCCAAGTGGCGACGGTGGGCATGATGGCTTCGGCGGTCGTCTAGCTGAATCCAGCTGTCGCTTTCTCTCTTTCAGCAGTTCCTCTAGAGTGTCTTCCTGCCGCGCGTCTATGGCTGGTAGGAAAGGAAGAGCCATGGGGGTGTTGTGGTGGTGGTGGTGGTGGATGCGGCTGGTTTCCGACTGACAGGCTGGGCTGGTGGTGCCCCCTCTGCTGGCTAGGTGGGTACTTAATTATGGCCCTGGACCTGGACTCCTCAAGGAGTGTTGCAAACCAGCCAGCCAGCAACTATTGCTCACGCCACTCCGGTGAATTACCACAAACGGCATTTGTAGTACCTGTGTGTGGCGTGAAGGTCATCTCCGCATCCCCAGGGATTCCCCACACGCCAGTAGAGTTCGCGCGCACACTAACGAACAGAACACCACGCACAGACACGGTCACGAACGTGGAACACGGTGACTATGGCATTGCACAGACAGCAGAGGCCATGCGAGGCAGCCGATCCCCAGACCGGAGACGCTGGTAGGAGCATCATTCGTCTCGTATTCCACCCTGGTTACGACGAAATGGCTTGAAGTGTCTGATAATGAATCAAGCAAGTGCGCGAACACAAAAAAAAAAAAAAAAAAAAAAAAAATGGAAGAACAGGTTACTACTAATATGTCAGTTGGTTTTTTCCTTTTTTTTTTTTTTTTGCTTGTTTATATTATTTATTGTTTTTGGGGAACTTGGATTTTCCCAGATGCTTCTAGCCACAGATCATGCCAAGAAGGGGGTATCGTGTTTATTAATCCAGTAGCTAGAAGTGAAAATTGCGGCTAATCACTCATGTTTGCAGGTTCCCTAACTCGAGACTCGCAACGTAAAAGTTCTGTAGAGATGTGAACTGAGGATGGCTTAATAGCTAGCTACAACAAGTGTGTCCCCTGTCATCACAATGCTCTCTGGAATCAGTCGTCGAGCACCTTCTCCGCGGCCTCGTCCCTGTGGAAGATATCGACCGGCGTCGTCTTGAACTTCCTCGCGCTTACGCCCCGCTGGAAAAGCACGTCCAACTCTGCGAAGGTTCGACCCTTGGGTTCCGGGAGGCGGAAAAAGGCCCAGATGACGCACAGGAAGCAGAAACCGGCCCAGAAGAAGCCCGCCTTGCCCCCCCAAGCCCAGGCCGTTGGGTTCAGCATGAAGGGGATAATAACGCCATTCACAATGCTGAAGGTGTTGTAGAGGTTGCGTGCGAGCACGACAGTCTTGATGCGCAGCCGAGTTGATGACAGCTCCGAAACGAGAGAGTAACAGACCGGGCCAACGGAGGAGTCGTAGACAAGGGTGTAGACCAGAAGCATGGATCCCATGCCCCACGACGCCGCTGTGTTTTTCTCGCCAGCAAGAGAGATGAAACCGACAGTCATAAGGAAGACAAATAGACACATGAGACCACCGACGTAGAGGGTGCGACGGCCGAAATGAGTCATGAGAACCCACGAGAAGAGTGTGCCGAAGAAGCCAATCGCGTACTGTCCCAGAGACATGGCAAAGGGCGTCGGATGTCCGCAGGCCGGCCTGGGTGTAGAAGTAGGTCGAATATCCCATCAAGCCGGCGCCGCACAGGTTCTGGGCAGCCCAGGTAAGACAAACAACCTCAGTGCGGCGGAGGTCGACTCCCTTGAAGCAGTCCAAGTATGAGGTGCCGGACTCGACCTCCTTTTCCAGCTGGTTGGTGTGGGCCATCATGGCGACCGTCTCCTCGGCATTGAAGTCCGGATCCAAAGTGCCCGTCAGACGTTTCAGGGAGGCCACAGCATCCTCCTTGCGGCCCTGACGGACGAGCCACCACGGACTCTCGGGCGCGAAGAAAACGCCAATCATGATGGGAATAGGCCATGCCCACTGCACCGCGAACGGAATCCGATACGCCCACTGGTCCGGGCGACCCTCCAGACCGTATAGGACACCCGAGGCAATCAGCTGCCCATGACCCAACACAGGTTGACGTAGGTGGTCAGGTAGCACCGCAGTACCACAGGGCAGACCTCGGAGGCGTAGGTGACGGTCAGAGTCTGGAAGACGCCAAGCGGGATACCCAGCAGCAGCTCGCCGGCAAGAAGGGCCTCCTTATTGGGGGCAAAGAACAGGATGAAGATAAAGCCGATGACCAGAGCCAGAGATCCGAGCATGGTCTTGCGGTAGCCGAAGCGCTCCGACACGATGCCGTTGGCGAACAGGCCCACAATCTGGCCGCAATTCATGGCGTTGGAAAGCCCGGCCTGCCACGAAGCACTCATCTCGTACGAGCCGTCAGGCTGAAGGGTGCCGTATTGCTTCTTGAACGAATCCATGGCGTAGAAGGAGCCCATCAGGACCACGTCGTAGCCTTCCATGACGATGGCGGTGGACAGGAGGACGGACCACGCGACGGCCTTGGGGTACAGTTTAAGGCCTTGCCAGAGCGACATGGAGTGCTCCTTTGCCGTCGCCGCCTGCGCGTCGTTGAGGGTGGCGACAATACGGCTTCATTGTCGCCTAGAGCCGCCTCCACGTTGGTGATGGTGGGCTTCTCGGCCATGGTTGTGAGGTAAAAGGGGAGCAAAGATGCTGAGTGCTGGGATGGTTGGGAAAGGGCAGGTGGGCGAGATGTTTGGTCGTCGAGTCCGATAGAAAGCATCAGGGGCCAACTGATGACAATAAATAATGTATCAGTTGGTGGCGGCAGTTCCCAGCGGTTCATTCCCTTTTTTGGTCCAGGTACTGGAGAGCTTCAACAAGCACGGTCTTTCTGATTGGGGTACTTTGCGTTCTGGTCTGTCTTGCATCTCTCTTGGCGCGTACCGCGAGCCTAGAACCCCATGGGGAACTGGATGTGATGCCGGGCAATTACCTATTTTAGTAAGGCATGGGGTATGAGTCCACAGCGGGTCTGCCATTGCCACGGCCCTTAGGCTTGGATATGTCTCGGCCAATTACCACATTGGACAGGTGCTTGTGCTTACTCGTACTAGTCCCTATTCACTAGCAGACAGGAGACTTCAAGCGTGAAGTTGGCGCCCATGATGTCGAACCCAGGAGTACCCTGTCATGGGAGGGGCGGGAATTTTCTCTCGAACAACGACTTGGAATAAAACTAACTCATGAACTCACCTTTGATTATCAATGTAAGGAGAGTAACATGCCAACGCTCACTTTGTGTCAACGGGCCGCTGGGGCTCCCTTGTCTCAGCTTCCAAGCCCAGCTTGCGACCGGTGCCGCCGTAATAAGACGCGATGCGACCGATTGCGTGTCTGTACAAGCTGCAGCAAGTCGGGCGCTGTTTGCTCGTACGCTGCAAAGCCCCGGCGGCGAGGCCCACGCCCCCGCAAAATGTCCGCTCACAATCGAAGGGACAGCAGCAGTGCAGCCCATGGGGAAACGACCACTCCCCCTCTGCAAGCAGACGATGGAGAATCCCCGCCTTCTCAACGCTGTCGGGCCCGCAGGACCGCCGCATAGTGCTTGCGGTCCCTACCGTGGAGTCACAGAAACGATACGAGGAGACACAGCACAGCGCGGAATGACGAGCCGGTCTTCCACCGTGACCGTGTCGAGCCCCGGCTCGAGCTCCCGGTCCGACGTGGGGTCGGAGGAGGCATCCCAGGGCGCCAGGACCACGGATCCGTCGTCAGATGAAGGATGCATTGTCGGTCATGTCGGTTCACCTGCAGCAAGTCTCGGATCCGGGATGAACGATACAATCATACGGCCAACCGCAAGCATTCCTACTAGTACCTTCAACGGCGATCTGAGTGGGGCCTGGACCCTCGCGTGGATGGACAGTTCTGTC
Source organism: Achaetomiella virescens (assembly GCA_031001845.1). NCBI lineage: Eukaryota > Fungi > Ascomycota > Sordariomycetes > Sordariales > Chaetomiaceae > Achaetomiella > Achaetomiella virescens. Next base: position 25,583 of record JARNGD010000014.1, read on the forward strand.
ACGGCCGACCAGCTGCCTCGCTCCGTCTTTCTGACTTACGTCGAGCTGTTCCTCGAGCGCCTCTACCCCGTGTTTCCCGTCCTCGACCGGCACGCTGTCCTAACCGCTCTCCAAGAAGACCCCCTCGTGGAACCTCATCCCATCCCCCCGAGCATGTATTGCTTCTTGACGGCATTATCAGCAGCCGTCATCGTCCAACTCAACGTCGCCGGGTCTCTACCGGGCTTCCACAGCCAAGCACTTAGTCCCGAGATGATGCCACTCCCCTACTCGGCCCACTTCTTCGCCGCAGAGAGCCTGCGGGCCCGCCGAGAGTGCGACTTCATCGAGTGCGCCGACGAATATACCATCCTGGCGTCCTTCTTCCTGTTTGCGTACTACGGTAATCTGGAACGGAGCCGATCGGCGTGGTACTATCTAAGGGAGGCCATCGGGTTTGCCCTATCTATGGGCCTTGGCGAACCCGAGACGTATCTTGGGCTGGATGCTGAGACGCAGCACGCCGACGGAGGCTGTTTTGGCTGTTGTTTGTTACAGAGAGGCAAGCAATCACCTCATATTCTCATATCCGAACACAGTGAAGAATGATCTAATCACGGCTTTTTTCAGGGCATATGCGCTTCAGCATCGAAGCAGAGTCATGCTGAGACCATCCATCGAGTTACCACGAGTCTTCGAGTCCAGTGACCCGAGACTGATCTACGGATTCGTCATGCTGGTCAAGGTTTTCGCGGCTGTGGACGAGGAGTTCCTCTCAGCCTGGAGAGACGACCAACCCAGTGGCCGCCATCACACCCACGAATCGGCGACGCCGTCCCTGACGACGCAACTGCTGAGCTACGACGACGATGTTCCTGGAGCTTTATCGATGTCTGAAGTGGACGAGACGCAACGCCTGGATATCCTTGTGACTCGACAGTGGCTCCGTGCCCTGGTCTGGCGCCTGCGCCTCCGCGATGGCGTCAGGTCGCTCTCGAGCAGCGGCGATGAGAACCAAACTCTCCCTCCTGCAACACAAGGAAGATGCCCACCACCCATTCCAGACCTCGAGGAGCGTTCTGGGAATCATCTCGGCCGCAAATCGAGCATCGCTAGAGGCGCACGGATCGGCATGGTAAGAAGACGTCTCTTTTGCCCTGTTGTGCGAATATTCATAAGGATAATGAATAAATATCTCATACTCACGGCTCTCAGGAACAAAAAATCTTCGACCTCGCAAGCAGCCTTTCCGATACCTTGCAGAACGAGGCAGCTGCCTTGATGCCCGGGGAATTCTTCTCCGGCCAAGACCTCCTGCACAACTTCGTGGCGTTTCTGGCGTCGTTCCGGAACCAGGCGTCGCGCTATCTGCAGCCTCTGCTGAGGGACGCGGCGGCGGTGTTTGGCCATGGGAGGGATACAGATGAGTCCTCCCCAGGTCGGCGAGGAAGATGAGGGTGGTCCTCAGACGTCCGCTCTCCTGGGCGTGGACGGGACTACGGACTACTAGGACGTACTAGTTGGCGGTCCAAGAAGCAGTTTCGGGTTGTAAGGAGCGGAGGTTTGCGCGGTTTCTTCCCTTTGTCGTCCTGGAAATCTGGCGTTTCCGGAGCATGTCGTTCTTGTAAACACTCGATACCTTATGTTGTCCCGCGTCAGGAAAACTGCATTTTTTGGTGCTTCCTTCTCTTGTTTAAGTTCGGTGTCAATTCTCCCGTGGCGGGCATTCGGCCAGCATAGCCCGAGGGCTAAACTGCATTTGGTAATTGCCCGTGTCTTACCAGGAGGATGATGCTGGCTCCACCACCGCTGGAAAAGGGAGTGTGATTCCCCAGTCCTGCTATTAAATGGTAGCATCCCAAGAATACATATTCCTCCGGTGCTGTGCTATCTCTCGTTAATTCCCAGCATCTCGTCTACTTCTTGGTCTTCTGCCTTTCCAACGTTCTCAGCTTTACCATTGCCCTCATTAGCATCACAGCCGAGGAGAAAAAAAAAAACATCATGTCGACTCTCGCCATCTCCGAAGTTCGAAGCACCTTATCACACGCAAAGAGCCCGCAGAGAGCCTGGTGGAAAGAAGCTTCGGTGTATCAGATATACCCAGCTTCCTTCTACGATAGCAATGGAGACGGCGTGGGTGACATTCCGGGTATCCTCAAGAAACTCGACTATCTCGAATCACTGGGGGTGGATGTTGTATGGCTGTGTCCAGGTCAGATTCCATAACGCTTACGATGATAGCTCCTCTGGGAATGGAATCAGTTTACTTAACGATGATGTGACCCTCTAGTGTACGAGTCACCCCAAGTCGATATGGGATACGACATTTCCGACTACCGAGCTATACATGCTCCCTACGGCACCGTGGAAGATGTCGACCAGCTCATCGCGGCATTGCACCAAAGAGGAATGAAGCTCGTCATGGACTTGGTTGTGAATCACACGTCCGATCAGCACGCCTGGTTCAAGGAGTCGAGATTATCGCTCGACAACCCCAAGCGTGACTGGTACATCTGGAAGAAGCCCAGATGGGATGCAGAGGGCAACCGGCGTCCACCGAACAACTGGGCCTCCGTTTTTGGAGGTGACTATTCCCCCATGTCTCACTCTGCATCCACCTGCATTTTCTTCTCACTAACACAATCACGCTCCAGGCAGTGCATGGTCGTTTGACGAGAAGACGGGCGAATACTATCTACATCTGTTCTGCAAAGAACAACCAGATCTCAACTGGGAAAACCCAGATGTCGTGCGAGCTGTCCACGACATCATGACATTCTGGCGGACAAGGGTGTTGATGGGTTCAGGATGGACGTCATCAATCTCATCAGCAAGACGCCGGGCCTGCCTGATGCACCCCTGACACTGCCGGACCAGCAGTTCCAACCCGCCATGTGCACTATGCGAACGGGCCAAGGCTTCATGAATTTCTGCGCGGTCTGCGGAGAATTCTGGACCAGTATAACGCCTTTGCTGTGGGGGAGATGCCGTGGGTCAAGGAGGAGCGCAATGTCCTGGACGCGGTGGCAGCAGATCGGAAGGAGCTGAACATGATCTTCCAGTTTGACATGTGAGTATTCCAAGTTTTACTTTGATCTTTCCTCGGTGCTTGCCATCGTCAAGAGGTATCGATGAAGCACACTCGGTTAATTACGTACACGACTTCGCAGTGTCGATATAGATCTTGGTCCGGGCGGCAAATTCTCACCCAGAGAATGGTCGCTTGCAGAGATTAAAGCCATCATCCATAAATGGCAAACATGCATGTACAACAACGGCGGCTGGAACGCGCTGTTCTTGGAAAACCACGACCAGAGCCGCTCAGTTTCCAGGTTCACGCCGCACCGTCCGGAGAACAGGGCAGCAGCTGCCAAGATGCTGGCCACCTTCATAGGACTGCAGTCTGGGACTCTGTTTGTTTACCAGGGCCAGGAGCTGGGCATGGCCAACCTGCCGAAAGACTGGGAGATAGACGAGTACAAGGACTTTGAAACTCGAAATCTCTACCAGCTGTATGTTCTCTTTCTCCCTCACACTCTCCATCAGATTTGATTCGGCTAAAACCCAGGAAAACGATAGCGCCATGGAACAGCACCGCGGCGACACGAAAGCCTTGGAGCAGCTCATGAACCAGATACGGCTGAAGGCGCGGGACCACTCTCGGTCGCCGATGCAGGTATGCCTAACCAGACCAACTTCTTCTCTCAGTTCCGCCCCACACTCATCCTTTCCTCCTAGTGGAACTCGCAGAAACACGGCGGCTTCAGCACCGGTACCCCGTGATGCGCGCCAACGACGACTACTTGCACTGCAACGCCGAGCAGCAGCAGGTCGACCCGTCAAGCGTCTTCGCGTACTGGCGCCAGCTCCTCCGGTTGCGGAAGCAGCACGTCAACATCCTCGTCTATGGCAGCTTCGAGCTGCTCGCCGCGGCCGACCCTTCGGTGGTGTGCTACCGCCGTGTCCACCGGTCGGGCTCTGCCACAGTAGTGCTGAATTTCACCGACCATGAGTACAGGTGGCTAGTGCCCCCAGAGGTTGCCAAGTCTTGGGCTGCGGGACGTCGCATCTTGGGAAATTATGCTCAATCGGCGGAGCTTGGGAGCAATAATACTGTGCTTTTGAAGCCGTTTGAGACGGTAGTACTTTTGGAGCAGCAGGAGACGCTTCATTTGTAGATCGCGGGACTCAAGCCAGGGGGGGTAAAGGCGTTCTCGCGTCTTTGTTGATTCCTTGACCGTCCCGTCATAATATAGACTTCTCACGCATTCTGGTTCGATTTCTGTGCTTGACCCTGTTCCTCACGATTCCGCCCAGCCTTGAAAATCAGTGGCCACTCTCTGTCGGAGTTCCGTGACAGACCTGGACCTGTGTGGTCCAGCCGCACCTCCTCTTCAACCCGATCGGGCGGGTCGCGGGAGCATAAAGCGGCAACGTTCATCGGCTCACTCCGTTCACCCTCATTGGCAGACGAGCCCGAGGCAGGCGCGCGCAGGTAATCTACTCCCTCTTCCTCGCAACCCAGAACTGCGCCTCATAAGCATTTTTCGTCATCGCCCTTTCATCAAACCCATACACAGCCTCCAGCCCCCGGACCTTGTTCCCGGGCATCGTCACCTTCCCACAACCCTCTGGCACCTCCATGAACTCAAATCCCATGGCCTCTGCGACGCTGACGATTTCCTCCAGAGACAACTGCACAAAGGGCGCCGTCCCATAGAGCAGCGGCCCGAAGTTGATCCAGTGTCCACCTGGCTTAAGCACGCGGTAGATGGTGTCGAAGTAGCTCATGAGGTTACGTGCCGTGTCGATGAAGAAGTGGGTTATGACAACGTCGAAGGTGGCGGCCGCGTCGGAAAAGACCGTGGTAAAATCACCTTCGACGAGCACGACAGAGGTGGAGTTGAGGGGAATGTTGGGGAAGGAGATGGGGCGCAGCATGTCCGCTGTTGAGCGGTGGTGGGACCAGGAGTCAGCAAAAGGATGGATGGTGGGGTATTTGTGTTTGGGAGGGAGTGACGATGCTCAAGGAAGCGGTAAGCGAGGTTCTGATACATGGACCACTCGTTGTTGGTTACTTCAAATCCTACAAAGGGGGCAGTTAGCACGAAATATCGAGAAAGCGCTGTGTTTTCTCACCAGGCAGCTTTGCAACTTCATGCCCCAGTCGTCCAACGCCTGCCCCAGGCAGGAGTACCTTCACCACCTCTTCTCCAGAATTCGGGAAAAAGTTGTCCAGGGCTCTCAGGATGCAGGGGAATGCCGCGTCTCGTTCGGAAGCGCCAGAAGCTGCCCAGTCCCGGACAAAGTGCTTCAGTGCCTGTGAAACACTGACCCTATCCCTGCGCGGCCCGCCGCATTCATAGATCGGGTATGTTGATCCAGTTCCTCTCGCTCAATACCATAGAACTCTAGGCCGGTTTCTCACAATGTCGTCACAGACCTGTTGGTTTCTCTCAAGGCGCCTGGCGATTTCGTTGAACTTCTGGCTGTACTTGACTACCCGCTCAAGCAGCTTCGATTCTGGGTTAGCAAGTATCCACAAAGTTCACCCTTGTATCTGCCACTTACTGCCTTCTGCTTCCTGGAAGTGTGGCTGTACATGGTCTTCAGCCGGCCGAGTTCGGCGTTTTGGGCTTCAGCATACGCCGAGAAGCCACGGAAGGCTTCGAGGAGGCGATGGCGCGGGTGGTGCTCGTTCCAAGTACCATGGCTCCTGTCCATCCTTTGAAGAAGCCTTTGCTTCTCTCTGAGATGCCGGGTTGTTATCTGGTCGTGCTGGTGGGTCGGCATCTTTGCCCAGAACAATTTCGACTTTGTGGACTTCGACAACAGCCTGGGGATACTGTCGATTCGCCGTCGTCAGCCGGATTCTGGCGTTGTCCCGAGTGCTGTGAACCCTTACATTGAAGACATTGATGCTGGCAAGCTCTTCCTGCTGAATTGTTGCTACCGAGGATGGTTCGCCGCACAGCACCCGACCACTCCAGACACAGCATAGAGCCGCCACTCTCCAGACTGTTGACCGCATCGGATAGGAAGACAAATGAGTTTGAACTCTTTTCTGAGAATAATGGAGAAAATTTGATGTTTCTTCCCGCAGAGGGTGGAAGGTGGCTGCTGACACCCAGGATGGGAGAACCTTGATGGCCAACACCCACCAACCGCGCGGTCCAGCGGCGCTTGCATGTCTTGGCTGGAGCAAAACCAGACACCTTGATGGTCTTTCTTTCTACTGGAACAGAATTTGGACCAAAAAGAGCACTTCGAAGAGAGTTTTCTTCCCATAACTGAACGCTGTGGAGTGGGCCAATCGTAGCTCCTGGACCCCTGAAGCACCGAGAGAACAAGAAGGGCCACTTACAAGCTGCCACACAATATCAGGTGTCAATGACTCTGTGAACGAGCGGACAGACACAATAATGCTCACCAAACCAATTTTCTGAACCAATGCAAAAGCTCCAAGTAACACCAGATAAATAGCCACTGTGTTGGCGAGGCTTCAGTCGAGTTGGACACGCTGGAAGTATCAATCGGGGCTTCAAGTTGAGGCTTCCCTATATGAAGGCATCCCCTTCCCTCGCGCTCATTCCGGAGAGTCTAATGTACAAACTTCCAGTTGGAAATCCAACCATCTACTCTAGACGTGAGCAGTGAGATGTCACGACCGATTCTCCGGATTCGAATGTCAGGGGTGTTGGGAGACGAAACCATGCGACTCCCTGTACACCAGAGCTTACACCGATCAAGGAACCCCAATTAAATCCTTTGTCGCCCAAAGGCGCCTCACTAACAACATACCAACCGCTAACGCCGCCGCCATCTGGCATTCAAAGCCCTCTTTGGCTCCTGATGGAGTTATCACCTCCTTCCGACCAGCAACACCACCGACCTCTCCAGATATTCCAGAAACGCCCGTCGCATCAGCGACTCCCGCTGGCACAACATCATTTTCATCACCTCGCACAACTTCCCACCTCGCTTCCTGGCAAACCACCTGTTCCAACTGTCACCGCTGCAGCACCGCCACCCCGCACTCATCACCACCGTCGCCATGCTCCCAAGCCCAAACGCCACTGATAATCTCCAATTGCGGCCACCGCCTTTGCCTTATCTGCCTACGCGCTCTCCTCTCAGGTCACTCTACACAGACCCCTTCGTGCCGGCCACCTGCCCCTCCTGCCCTCCTGCCCCTCCTGCCCCTCCTGCCCCTCCTGCCCCCGTTCCCCGTTTGCTGGCACCAGCAACAACACGTCAACCCCACAACCTGGACTGCTCATTCCACTCGCCACCCTCGGCCAAGTCGCCACCGCAACTGAGTTCCTCGCGTACCGGTTCAAGCTGCGCGAGACGCGGACGCCCGAAAACGAGAGGCTGTACTGTCACAACAAGGAGAAATGTCCCGGGATGTTCTTGTCCGGGGAGATGTTGAGGGCGAGGGTCGGGGTGTGTCCGTTGTGGGCGGGAGGACGTGTCGCAGGTGCGGGGGCAGGGGACATATGTTTGGAGTCAGGAGGGAGACGGGGAGGGGGTATTTTGGGGGTGAGGCTGGTAAGTACATAATTCGCTGTGTTGATATTAGGAGGAGGCTGTTCAGGGTTGAGGTTGAGGGCAAGAGTTGTTGCTAACTGTATGGATACAATAGCGAATGAGGCAAGGGTGAAGAGGAGAGGAAACGAGCCGGGGTTCGGAGTAGGAAATAAATAGAAGGAGTAAGGATGTGAGAGGGTCGATTTGTCCAATACTCAGCAAGAATGACAGCTTGGTTATGATCTGTGTCGTTCGGAGGGTGGTTGTTTGGTTTATGTGGTCAGCATTTCTGGTATACTGCGGGAATGTATTTTGTTAAAAAAAAATAATAAAAGAAAATATGCAGCAACAACATTGCATGAAAGCTTCCAAAACCCTCACACATATCCGACTGATCTCTGGCCAAGGCTAACAAGTATTTGCGTGCCAGCTGAGGTGTATACGCAGTAAATGCTACCGGCACGAGACCGGGTACTATACCCGACATCTCTATACGAATTGTTGCGAATCCCCCGGAATGTCGGCAACTAACGTCTCCTACACCTCTCTTTTCCCCTCTAATATTCGCCGTTTCTCTTCTTTTCTCCTTCTTTCTATTCTTTTTTTCTCTTTCTCCTCGACACTAACTAAACCATGTCCTTACAGCGGGGACTTGCCACAAGTAATACCTCCCGGGTCTGGCAAGGTTTGGCGACGGCTTGGCACAACTGGACACAAGTTCTAGGGGCAGAAAAAGCGGAAGGAGGCCATCCTTGCGCGCTGGTCATTGTTATGCTGGTGCTTTGGATGTCTCGGACACTCAACATCCACAACTCGGAGGACACCAAATGCTTGGCCACAAAAAGGACATCGAGATGATGTCGTTGTATTAGGGGGTTAGGGTTATTGCGGACTGCAACCAACGGTGTGGGGAGCACCCGACTTCTCCATAACCGCAGTCCAGGATCTCTTAGAGGTAACATGAAGTTATTACAACCCAAATAGGTCTATCACGTTGCGGGAATGCTGAGAATCTCTTGCAACTCCATCCAGGGGTGCTCTCACGCCTTGAGATGCAGACACTTTCACATGCCAATCCTAGGGGGGGATATGCACATCCAGGGTCCACTGCCACAGCGCCTCTGCGTCATCGTTCGCGGGGATCCCAGCACGCTAAAATCGGCCAGCAACCACCCACAGCCGACAAGTGCCGTGCGTTTCCCCGCGACTCGCACATGCCGCGGCCGAACAAGGCCTTGGTTCGCGCCGAACAACTTCCACCCAACAACAAACCCCCGGAACCCCGTTTTCTTTCCCCTACCGGCCAGTCGCCTGACAATTACTCGGCCCATCTTCCGATGAGTAGAACACGGCGACGACCCTCGAGTGCTCAGCGCACCGACCCGGACCGCCGTCGCATCACCGTCACCCAATCCGCCGAATTGCCGAGGCACGATGTCGGCCGCCCTTGAAAGCCTGAAGGTGCGATCTGAGATGCCCACCGGCCATTCCAAGTTGTGTGTACCATCAAGAAACACTCTTTGACACATCGCGACACAGGCCGCCGTCGAGCGCGTCATCCTCGACCCGAAATACCATGACCTGCTGGCCATCGTCAAGGGCGCCCGCAATGGCGCCGTCTACGGCACCAAAGTGCGGTTTCCGCACGCCCTAGTGTAGGGACACGGACATACCGCTCCCGGGTTGAATAACAAGGCTGATGGGACTCTAACAGAATGATCACGCTCTTCCGCTCCGGAACGTACGTCTCCTGGCCTCTCCACCACTCTGCACCCCTGTCCAGTAGCTAACCATGCACCACGTCCAGTCTCCGTGAGAAAGCATGGCTCATCTTCAGTGCGACGAGGACGCACGCCCGGAACCTGGCCAAGTTCGCCACCATCTACAAGGCCACCTGCCTGCTGCTGAAGCACTACGGCGCGACACCCGGCAAGGAAGGCAGGTCCCCCGCCCCACCCCAAACCCCTTAACCAGGACTGACATCTCTCCCTCCAGGCCCCTACGACAGCTTCATTGCTGGCCTCCTCGGCGGGTACATCGTGTTCGGGCAACGCTCGCGGCGCTCCGGCAAGATCTCGAGCGTCAACCAACAGATTGTCATCTACGTGTTTGCGCGCGTGGTTCTTGCCCTCGCGCGGCTGGCCGTTAAGCCCGGGTACGGCCTTCCGTTGGTGTCGGAGCCGAAGCGCAGCGCCGCCATCAGCCACTACGCCTGGCCCGTCTTTGCGAGCGTGTCCTGGGCCATGGTGATGCACCTGTTCAAGTGGCATGCGGCGGAGCTGCAGCCCAGTCTGAGGAGTAGCATGACGTATATCTATGCGAATTCGGACCAGTGGGACGGGGTGAGGAATTTTATTTGGCATAATAAGTGAGTGGACGGGATGGGTAAGGTTGAAATTGAGAGAGGAAAGGGTAGTTGGCGGAGTGTTGTGGCGAGCAATTTTGGTTCTTGGATATACAGCGGCGTTTTCGGCTTGGGGTTCTTATACCTGTTTTTCGTTGGCATGAATGAGCATCTGAATTCGTGTTGGATATGCTGTGGATATCTGTTCACCCACGTACATGTACATACGGGACATTGTCCTGGCACATAGAGAAGCATGGACCTGGTGGTGGTGGTTGAAGAGAGGCTCGCACTGGGAGGACAAGAATCTGATTGCCGCCATCTCATACAAGATATCCATTCTCTTCAACAAACCCTCCCGAGATCTCTTTGAATGTGGTCTCCTGACAACGTTCTTTCCTAGGAAGCTGCATCCTGGTCGTCGTCGTGCAGTCTTGGGGTGGTGGCTTTGACGAGTTATCGGGAGGACTGAGCGGCGGAGAAGGGACAAAAAGCCCTTCGTAGGCTGTGCCAAACAGTATGTTGTTTATCTCCTCCAAGATGTGTCCAGCTATGCTATTGTTTTGCTGTTGCTGTTCTCTGCGGTCTTATTATGATGAGGGCGTAAAGTTGCAAGCATGTCGTTGCCGAACTCGGCCTCCATGGTTCAAGAAAGGAAGGAAATTGGCGCTGAAAATGCTGTGCGTCGACAAGGAAAACCAGCAATCGAGCAGCGGTGGATAGAACTGTCCGAACTTTGCTGGACTTCAAAGACCGTCCCGGTGGCCCAACGGCTACTGCCGGCGGTCGTGAACGGGGCAACAGCGAACTATGAATCTCACGGCTGAGCGCCAGAGAGGTTACCATTCCAAGCCTGCCCTGGGTCACAAAATCAGAAGGGGGAAGCCCTCCCTCTCAACCCTAGCGCTAATAACGAAGTAAACCCCCTAGTATGGGATTTGTAACCCGCTAGCTCCCCTCGGACGCGAGGAAGGCCAGCTGGTGAGCTTTTGCCATTTCTTTCCTCGGTCCAATATTTCTCTTCGCTCTTATCTTTGGCAACCCTCTTTTGACTTGTCCACTTCAACCTGGCCCATCATACAAGGTGGTTCTCGACGTGGATCCCGTGCCTCAAAAAAAGTAGTCAAGGAGAGGTTGGAGTGCTGGCTTCGATCGCGAGTCGCATCGCCGTTTCTCCCTCAGATCGAGCATTCTCCATGATCGTCCCACGGCGCCTGTCCGCAGCGATAGCAGAATTCACATCCGCAGAGACACCTGCTCCGGTCAACACCATCACAATTCCGGGGCGCTCCAGTCGAGGGCGATCTTACGTGATGTGGTTGCACCCCTCGGTCTTTTCCACCCACCGGCGACAGCTCGGACACGATTTCCTGCCACAAACTACAATCAGTTCTCCCACCCTTTCCAACCAGACACAACACCCCCAGTCTCAAATCAGTAAAAGAAACAACTCACCACCCCATCTCCCTCACAACCCTCCTAAACCCCTCCAGATCCTCCCCCTCCCTCCTTCTCCCAACCTTAACCTTCACCCCATCCTCCATATCGCCCTCCCCCTCAAACTCAAGCACATCTACCGCGCCCTCGCACCGCCCTTTCACCACCAAGTTCCCATGCGCCTTCCCGCCACACTTGACGCACGTCCGCCCCAAACACCCCTTGTCAATACACCTCCCAACCCGCCCATACCTCAGGCCCTTGGGGATGAACCGCCCACACCCCTCCTTCCAGCAGTAGACCTTGACGGCGGCGTCGTACTCAGCCAGCCTCTGCCGGTAGGCGTCGACTTCGCCGGACCTGAGACCCAGGTGCTGCCGCAGGAGGTTGGTGGGCAGGCGCTGGCCGGGGCAGCATTGGACGGGGTGGAAGGGGTGGAGGCGTCCATGGCGGAGGTGAGGTTGCGGCGGAGGCAGGCGAGGCAGTGCGTGTGGGAGCAGGGAAAGGAAGGAAGGCGGGAGGGATGGGGGAGGGGCGTGGTGCAGATTGTGCATTCTGCGGTGATGGTGGCAGGGGTTGGGGGTGTTGTGGTGGGGTTTGCTATCGTTGAATGGGGATGGGTTGCCATGGTTGTTGTTGGGGGGTTGTGCTGTGTGAGCTGTGGTAGGGTGGCAGCGAGGTTCAGAGAGCGGCTTTTAGTGGTGCAGAGTAACACGGACAGGACAGTAAGAGAACAAAGATGGAAAGAAAGGTACTGAGCTCTTTTTTTTTTTTTTGAGTTGAAGATGCATTCTCCGTTTGCTCTTTGCCTGGAAAGATAAACATGCCACTGGAGAGAGAACCCACCAGCTGAAGTTGCGCAGCCCCAACTTGGGCATCTTTGCGAGATGCGCCGATATCCCCGAAAAGCCCGGAACAACAAGGAAAATCAAGACAAGGCATTGACAAACACACTTCTGATTTCTCCTTCGACACTCATCTGGAACTTGGGGGTCTCCACGTACCATTTCGGGATTCAACCTGCGGGCGGTTCTGCAAATGAGGCATTGCAAATAGGGAAGCCTGCTTGCAACAGAAAGATTGGCCAGGGTGTGGAAAAGGGAACAAATGGGGCCCAAAAAACGACGAATTGTATAAGATTGGGTAACCTTCTCAAACACCAAACGCCATTCCCATGCCAGTTTTCCCCAGTCACCCGAACCCACCCAGGTATCCTCGGTATCAAATCCAAACAACATTAAACCAACAGAACGGCATTCAAGCAACCATCGTTCTGCGGCGGTAATTAGCATCTCCAAGAGCAAAACAGTTAGGGCACTAGACCCACCTCTGGGTTGTTTGTGATCTGGGCATACCGACCCCAGGCAATCTTGCCCGAGGCAGTGACGATACCAAGATCGGAAACGTTGACCTCGATACTGCGCCCTGTTAGCGATTTTTGCGTTCAGAACGAAAGTAGATCCCACATACATTGTACCCTTGGTAAGAACGCCAAGCTGTGTGTCTTAAGCTCCGAGTTAGTCTAATCTGAAAATGAGCGAGGCGGCAAAACGGTGGCATACAACTGGAGAGAGTTAGCTTGGTGACATCTGGTGAGTTCTTGGACACAACTTACAGAGGGTTGCTGGGGTTCTTCTTGACACCCAGGATGGGCAGCTGAACCGTGACGTTGAGAGTCGGGTGGGTGACGTTGGCCTTCTTGTAACGCAGACCCATGGGGCGGATGAAGCCTGGTCGGACGTTAGTTCTGGGTGCCAACCATACTTGCCCAACTGGGTACTACTCACGTTCGTACTTGACCGGCCGTCTGGTGAAATCGGGCCCAACAAAGGTAGGCTGGAACTGGGGTTAGCATCATCTCCATAGCTATCGAGAGCCGCCGAGTCAAGCCAACCTTTGTGACAACACGCTTCCACCCTATTCCTGGAGTTAGCATCATATCCGACATCACAACAGCTTCACAGAGCAAACCTACCCTTCTTCTGCACCTTCTTGCCCGTCTTGACACTATCCTCCCGTCAGCACAACCGCCCAGATCACCCTCTCAACCCCTGGATCCAAAACATACACCTTGAACAGCTCCTCCTCACTGATACCCCGAACTTTCGGAATGGGCACGGAGAACCTTGCCGCCTTCTCAGCTCTCTTGTTCTTGATCTGCGCAGAGGGCCTTGGCGGTGGTAGGGTTGGCGCGGTCGAGCAGGTAGGCGGGCAGGGGCTCGGAGGGCTCCTTCTCGGCGGGGGCGCCCTTGACGTTGCGCTCTTCGTGCTGCTTGATGGCCTTGCGCATCTGGATCTTCTGGGCGTGCCGCTGCTTGGCGTACAGCTTAGCCCGCAGGCCGCGTAGGTTCTGCGCATTCTCGCTCTGCTTGTGGCCCTCGCGCGCGGCCTTCTTGCGCGCGCGCTCCTCGTGGTCCAGGCGTTTGCCGTGGAGCTTACGGTGTCTTTCTGTGTGAGGGTAAAGCGGTACGGTTAGATGGTAATTTGGTTCTGAGACACCGTCACAGGGGAGGAAAGAGGCAGCTAGGGCTGGTATGGGAGAGCTGAATCGGAGGGAGCGGCATACCGATATACTCGTTCTGGGGCTGTTGGTCGAAGAGGCGTGGTTAGTGATGCTCATGTCATTGGAAGTTCAGGATGTTTCGCTGACCATGGCGACTGTTGATGCCCTCGAAAGGGACTGGGCAATCCGGGGTTGAGGAGAACCAAGATAAACACAAAATGTTGGTTAGGGTGACTGCTTCGGTACCCGTAGGGATGGCGGTTTCGATGCGGGCACGCGCTGGGGAACGTTCGCTGATAAAAAAATCAATGGGCTTATCAGATTCCAGGTGGCGGACAAATAGCTGGTGGGGCTGCTGCGGTTAGCGCCTATTGGTCCATATAGCACCTGTTCATAAGGCCCCACATCCCTCCATCCTGGACAGCAGCCCTCAGCAGCAACCTGGAAGACACCCATCCTTTGGCCCACCCAGGTGACCCTGCATGGTGGGGATACGGGAGCTGCCGAAGACGCGGAACGTCAGTTGAAGCAAATGGCGGCCAGCAGCGCTTAAGTACAGAAGCCGTGCTAGAGAAGACCTCAGACAATCACACACACATATCATGGGCAGAAGAGGAGCTGCATTGGTAGAGCCAAGTTACGTGGGAGTTGGCAGTTTACAGGCTGGAATGTTACGTGAATACAAATAATGCTGATCGATACGGCCGCATCGCCTGCTCCCAACCATGAACTCCGTGCTGATGCGGTATCTCGATGAATCTCCCTCTAGCAATGAACGCCGGACCCCAGACTGTTCCCAAAAAAAGACAAGTCTCCCAAAAACACAAGTTCACCAAACCGGCCCCCTCCCACTTCCTCCGACTGATCCGTTTCAAATCGATCTTGATGGCTCCCTTTTGACCGCAGAGGCGAAGAAGCTGTACCATCGGAATCACCTCTTTGACCTGGCAGCTTCGAGGAGTTTGCGCTTCCGTTCCTCTTTTTCTCGCTTCAGGCGCTTCTCCAAAGCCTCTTGCTCCATGTCCTCGCGCCGGGCAAGGCGAGCTGCCGTCTGCTCCTCGTCCTCAATATCCGAGAGACCAGCCTCCATGTCAGACTCGTCGTCTGCAGAGTCGTACTCGTATCGATGGCGATTGCCGTATCCGGGCTCCTCCTCATCCTCCTCGTCATACTCGATAAAGTCATCGAGATCATCGTCATCTTCTTCGTATCTCCTGCTGCGAGAGATCGACATCGGACCTCCGTACCGTGACCTGTCACGAGGCCGAGTCTCTAAGCCGGGCCGGCTCGTCGCGCCAGTCTTTGCTGTCGTAGACGTCCCAGGCCGAGGTCGCGCGGTGCCAGTGTATCCCGTTGTAGCCAACGCTGCCTTCTTAACCTTTTTCTCCTCGACTGGCTCCTTTTTCTTGGCATCGGCCGGAACTGGCGAGATCCGGCCAACGGGGGTTTTTGTTCCACTGCGTGAAGGCACGCTCGTCGTACCAGGTCTGCCAGATGCAGCCTTCCTTGCAGCCATCTTCGCCTTCCTCGCCTCCTCTTCTTTCATCTCCTTGCGCTCTTTCATGGTCAAGGGCCGCTCAACCGTCTTATGTTGGATCTTCCCCAGTGACTCCCTTTGCTGCGTGCTGGCCTTTGCGCGAGCCATGATCTCTGCAAACGACCGCTTCTTTGCCGGCGCCGATTCCGTGGCAGCCGGACGCGCGACAAGAGGCCGAGAAGCCAGCGATTTGCTGCCATTCGCGGACGTTGAGACGCTACCGCCAACCTTGGTGCTAACGGAACTGCCCTTTCCGTTCGCGGTCGGTTTTTCCGGAGAGGGGTCCCGACGTTGAGGATGCCTTGTTGACTGAGGTGCCGAGAGGCCGATCTACCGGCCGGGAAATCGGTTTTGACGCATCACCGTTCGGTCGCGTGGACTTATCCGACATCGGATCAGTGCGCGGTGCCTTCGTGGACGCCGAGCGAAGCTCATCTTCGGCTTTCCGTTTGGGTAATACCGCAGTCGGTCGAGGCACCGGGTTCGGTGAGGGCGTCGGTTTCACACCTTCGATCGAAGCGAGCAACTCGGTGATCTGACGAAGTATCAGTTAGGATCAGAAGTCCGAGTGCTGGAAATGCTGTGACACCTACCGGCATTTTTTCGAGTGTGTGGTCGCGAGGACCTGGATGCCACAGTGTATGTAAACCCTCCCCAGCCTCACACCAAGTCTCGCTGCCAAGTCATCGATCTATGACCTGAAAAATGAACTGCAGAACGTGTTGTTGGTCCTTTTCAATCCCTCTGCGCTCGAGTCGCGGGTATAGCGGGGGAATAACTCGGGAGTAACCGGAAGATTACGGTGGTGCGATCGAAAGCAACAGCGTTGGGAAACGGACAAAGAGTTTGCGTGGGCGGTGGGCGATTCGAAGCTGGCCGACAGCCGCTTTTAAACTGTTGGAGGGGGCGCCGGAAGGACCCACAGGATGCTAGGCCCGCGAGAGCCGGAGCCAGGTGTGGCCGATTCCGTGCCTTGGCTGCAGGTAGGGACCGACCACCAGAAGCATCCACTTTTGGCATGTCATTATGTCAGCAGCTGGCACCACACGGCTCCCACTAGACGCACACGTGTGTGCGCTTATGTAATCCTGAAATTGCTTATGTAAGTCTAAGAATGCATCTATCAGAGCTTTACCCCTGAGCCCCTTTTCCACCACCACCACAGCCAACGCATCGCCAACACTACCGCCAGCCAGCCATTCAATCAATCCGTACAATATCTGAATAACGCTTCGGGCACACCCGAGAGGTCCGTATATGGCCAATTTCACCGCAAGCCGTACACTGCCTTGGCCGCTTAGCCCGCGTTGCCTGTGTTGCCTCGACGACCTCGAATTCACTGGGCTCCCGCTTCGTACTTGACACTGGGAGACTGCTTTTCGTCGCTCTTGGCTCTATACGGCGAGGCTCTAGAAGGTGAAGTGGAGCCGCATCACGTATTAAGCGCCAGTGCGAATGGAAGTCTTCAAGAAGAAGAGGCTCTTGACGTCCAGTCAGTACATGGACATATGGAAGCCCGTAGACACGTGTAAAAGTACCCGTATAAGTGGGCGACGGAGGAGGGTCTTTCCACTATAATTGCCGCTGCTCCTCAACCTTCCGTAGTGCTTCGTACGAGACCCAGCCCTGTACAGCCCTATATAGAGCTTTGTCGAGCTCGAGGGGTATACGGATCTGTTGCTTGGCTTGGTTAGACCGTAATTCAGAGAGCTGGTTGATCAACGCAAGCCGAATTGCCTTCCACGCTTCAAAGAGGTCAAACGTCGACCTCTGGAGGTACGACTTAAGAAGCGCGTGGATTCCTTCAACGCGGGAGGTAGCCGTATTTCCAAAGTGAGCTTGCAGGTCGACCCACGCAGAGACAAGCTTCTCCTTATATGGTAGAAGCCACGTCTCCTTGATATAGCCAACCTGCGTAAGGTTCGTCAAGCCGTACTTATTTTCGAACTCCTTCAGACGCTCCTCGTAGATCTCTTCAGTTGGCGAGTCAAGAATAGAGAACCAAAAAGCGTAGAACTCCTTCCACTTCTCAGCTTCTAGAAATGCTGGTTGGCACCGCGCAAGGACCGCCTTATTTGCGTGCCAGGTGCAGAGAGATGTTGTTGACGGAAAGAGAGTTGAAGCTGCGTTGATAACTGCCTGGCACCGATCTGTCAAAATGACTGATGGGAAGACTCTACCACACTGCTCATATAAGATCTTCAACCGCTCGAGGGCCCACGTATAGTCTTCTTCAGTCTCGCCGCTTAAAAATGCAAAGGCAATACAAAAGGAGCGTCCAGTTGCATCAACGCCAATCATATCAAGAAGTGGCATGCCGTATCGATTTGTCTTGTAAGTACAGCGAGAAGGAGGACTTCGGGGTATGCTCGAAGGTAGACAAGAGAGTCGGGATGCGCGAAGAGAACTGCCGTTACATGCCTATCTGGCCCATATTGTACACGGCTCCAGAAGCCTTCTTCCTCGAGCTGATTTGCAAGTGCATGGATTGGGCTCTGGCCTTGGCGAGAGTCCCGGCGGACTTTAGCGATACGGTTGTAGATGTCTTGACGTGTTGCTAAAGAACCGCTTTGCCGTACAACTGTCTGGATCTCCTTTGGTGCAAGGCCAGCATTTGAGAGTGCTGGTAATTGTGATATACCGCTAGAGAGCTGTCGTTGAATAGGGTGTGCAGACGGGTGTAGGCTCGGCTCGTGGTTATGGTTGCGAAGCGACGATCTGGACGATGCTTTAGAGCCCAGCCTTCGCTAGACTCCTTGGCAACAACCGAGAAGGGGCAATTCGTCATGCGAGTAGTCGTTTTTCTCTGGCGGTCTCGCTCTGGCGACGAAGGTAGTCGGCGACTTCGATCGCATGCGAAGAAGACCCTCGAGAAGCCATTAGCCTCGCGTATTGACCTCTGTGTTGTAAAAGCGTAGCCCCGAGCTTTGCGTACGCGTTGATTGATTCGAATAAGGCCTGTCGAGATTCGAAAAAGCCCTCGGGAGGGAGGCAGTCGTCTGAAAAGGTGGCTATGGCTGCAGTACTGGCCACGGCTGCAGTGTTGGCCATTGCGGTAGTGTTGGCGATGCGTTGGCTGTGGTGGTGGTGGAAAAGGGGCTCAGGGGTAAAGCTCTGATAGATGCATTCTTAGACTTACATAAGCAATTTCAGGATTACATAAGCGCACACACGTGTGCGTCTAGTGGGAGCCGGACCCCCAGTGGGCGCCGCACCACATGGCATCTGCCCTAAGCTGCTGCAGGTCAGCTGACTTGTGGGGCCAAGAATTGCGGGCTCACAATTGCCAGAATTGTAAAATAAATCACTTTTTGGAACTCTCCTCCGGACCAGCCATCACGACCAGAACTAAGAAGAGTCTTTCTCCGCCCAATTTGCGGTTAAAATCGATTGACCTCTCTTGTTCTTCAAACTTCGCAGAAGTGAGTTTCTTGCAAGCGTTGAACTCTACCCATCTTCGGGACTGACCTGGGCCTGCAACAGATCATCCAAAATGAAGCACCTGGCTGCCTACCTCCTCCTCGGCCTCGGCGGCAACGCCTCTCCCTCGGCCGCCGACATCAAGGCCGTCCTCGAGTCCGTCGGTATCGAGGCTGACGACGAGCGCCTGGAGAAGCTTCTCTCTGAGCTCGAGGGCAAGGACATCAACGAGGTAGGCAAAAATTGCTTCCTAAACATGCAAAGACACAGATTGCTAATATGACGACCGTGCAGCTCATTGCTGAGGGCTCTTCCAAGCTCGCCTCCGTCCCCACTGGCGGCGCTGGCGGTGCTGCCGCTGCTGGCGGTGCTGCTGCTGGTGGCGCTGCCGCCGAGGCTCCCAAGGAGGAGGAGAAGAAGGAGGAGGGTACGCATCTACCTTCTGAACCCCGCCATCGATTCGTCATACTGACGTTCTTACAGAGAAGGAGGAGTCCGACGAGGATATGGGCTTCGGCCTCTTCGATTAAGCGTCTTAACGCGGTCGTCCCCCAAACCCTCAGCCCAGCATGGGCATTTTCGAAAGCCCTTGACAACATTTGTGCATTCGTGCAACGTTCCCTACATGGCATCTGCATTGGCTGCGGGATTGGCGCTCTTGATTACCCGGGGACCTTTCCACGACGGCACACTGTGGCACATAGATTGGGACAATAAAAGTACAAGGCTGTTTTCGGATGTGTTCTGCTACTGCCAATTTCAAACTCCCACTTGTGACTCGGGGAACCGATGCGCGATCGGGAGTCGCGATGTGTGGCTGTCTTCTAGGTTTTCCTATGGCTTGGTTCCAGCCGCCGACCAGCGGCTCGATTATTTCATCTCCATTTTCTGAGGGACGAAGGGCCCACTAACCAACACCGCGACTCGCAGCTGCGTGCCGCGGCATTGTGCTGGCTCAGCAGCCAAATGGCAAGATTGAGCTCTTGAGGATGGTCGATGGACCCACTTTCCGCTCATCGGACGCGAGGGTGCCTCGGGCGAATCGGGCAGGGATCAGCCACTTTCCCTTAATTGCTTGCAGAGAGACGCGTCGCGCTTTGCCAAGGCACGCTGCATCCAAATTTTCCCCACAGACAACATGTGCCGCGGTTTGGACTGCTGTTTTTGGCGGGCGCGTGGCCTCGAGTTTCAGCAGTCTAAGCCACCCTTGCTACCCTATCTACCTAGGTACCTTAATGAACAGCTCGTGCAGGCCTAACGCCATACTCAGTAGCCGCTCAAGGGCCGCTAGGCATCAGTCCGGCAAAGGTTGGGGCCGCTGGGCAGAACATCAGGGATCTCATTCGCTACCCTTGTTTGCCTGGTTGCCTGGGTAAGATTCTTGAGGGCTGAGCGGGCTGAACCCGCGGGATTTTGGCGGCCGCCCACGCGAGATGGCACGCCGCAGAATCCGTACGTCCGAACATCTGGTCGGCAAGAGATCAGCTTCCTTGTGTTTCGACGCCATGGTGCTCAGGCGCGATACTGCGACACTCGCTCGACAAGACCACTGTTCGTTCCTCCAGCCATGGGACCGAAAGCGCAGAATCGGCCCGTCTTTGAGAAGCAGCTGCGGGAGGAGTGCAACATCGTGTTCGAGGACGAATGTCGCCGCGTACAATGGCCCTCCAGCCACAGAAGCGTCTTCGAAGCGATTGAGAAGCTGAAGGGCTTCACGTACGATACCTACCGTGTGTGCCTTGCCCAACGGGCAATAACAGCATGGCTGCCGCGTTCTGGAAGGTCGACGCCAAGCGTCGGGCCAGAAAACTTGTCGAAAATGCAAAGGACCTCGTGGCCAGAAACGAAGCAACCTGCAGACTGGCCTGCGAGCCTCTTGTTTTCAGCCGACTGAGCTCCGAGCTCGCATGGTGAGATATCGCTGCCTCACTTCGGACCCAAAACCATATTGGGAAACTTGAAGCGTGCCTTGGGTTATCATATGGTCGCTAATGCACAGCGCAGCAAGACTTGCCGCAACCGAGTTTGGCGATCCGAAATCGAAGCATCAGCAGATGATGACGACCGGGCGACCAGCATCCTGCGGCTGCGACAAGAAAAGCGCGAAATCTGCCGTTGCCCGACGGTAACACATCTGCTTGAGGGCGAGTAAGTTCGATGGCTGTGCAATACCGGAATGTGGATCTAGGTTGTCTATCTTTTCTGGTTGCTCATCTCGCCCACCTACAGGGATGAACGGACCGGCTTAGACCGTCTGTTCATAGACAGGGCCGAGGATTGGGTGACGCATCCTCCCGAGTTGGCGAAACAGTTGCCCCAGGATCAAAGGCCGGATCGGGTCTACGGTCTCCGGCAGACGAGGAACATTGAGAGATTGCTCCTTAAGAAACTCCCCGACGGCGGCCTTCTCGAGGACCTGTTGCACAAACAGCCGCACGATGTAGCCCTCGGCTAGCCCTGCTGTTCCATTTCCTTGTCGTCAAAGCAGAGGCAGGTAATTTACCAGATGACTGGCATTCGATCCGACTACAGACGGCATTCCCCATTTTACATACCTCAACACCCAGCAGAGCCTGCGCTTTGCGACAGCGCAGAAATCGAGGTGGATTCCAGGTCCTCTTGTTTGGTTCTTCGTGAGCGGGGGCGATGATTGGAGGCTCTCTCTTGCATACCAGAGCGAGGCTAGAGCCCTGGGTTCGTTGAGCTCGAGTCCCCAAGCCCTACTACAGTAGGCGAGCCCTGCGTCTCAATTTGAACAGAGCCGTGTAACTGACACCTTCGTAGAACATTGCCCAGGTCTGGACTGGCTGCATCACTAACCACGATGATGCGCTACGGCTGTTGCTCATGGTGGGTTACATGTCTCATTGGGCCCGCGACATATACAGAACAGCCGTCATTACCGAGTTGCGGATCCTGGCGGCACCCGATGCAGACGTCAGTACAGTCTTCACCGACACCGAGATATTCTCTTCCGGGGGCAGGGAAACGGGGCGGCGCTGTCGCCGGAGACAAGGCAAGCGTGTTCTATCGTGACCACTGCGATGCCCAGGCAGCGTTTAAGACCCTTGGCAGTGATGTTGGGTGGTCCGTCATGCCGCATCCATAGAGTCCAGATTCCGGGCTCTCGTCATCACCGAGGACAGCCAGAGGTTTACCAACTCCATAAACGAAGACATCAGAGCGTCGTTCATCGGCAGATTCTCGACCAATTCTATTCCCGCGACGCCGTTCCCGTCGCGTTCACGCTCGAGGATCTCAACTGCCTTGAGAAGACATGGGCTGGCCATATACGCCAAGGCAGACGAGGGGGGCTTTGCACCAAAACAACAAGGCTATACACCGCCTACGTTGTCGTATACTATCTGTCGCCTTCATGGGAGCAGATACGAGAATTGTGCCTTGTCTCAATTGCGGAACGAGCCCTCGACGTCCTCGTTGCCGAATTCCTGCCAGGGGCCAGAAACCGCGCTCCGACTTTGCAATGGAGCGCTGCCGACTACTTCCAGGCCGGAAAGCTGGTACTGGATACGATCGTTATGCTCGGGAGCCAGGCCGACATTCGCGAGAATCTGCTCGCCTGCATCTCCCGATTGTGTCGCCGCTTTGGATGAGTCAGCTCGCAATTTTGTTTGGAGGGTATTCGAAGAGAGCATTTCTACTGGAGCTTTCGGCCCTGTCCCGCCACGATCTGGGAAGTGGTGGCCTACGCCGATCAACTTCACATGGAGGATGCAACCAACGGTCTGGGGCCTGGTCTGCGCTTTGTCTTGGTCTTGTCATGCTCCGGGATTCAGCCGACGAATCCCGGGTTTCCATCTCAAATTCTGTGTAAGCCTGAACCGCTGCGGTATCAGGGTCAGGTGCCGTATTGATTCACGGCGACGCCCATGGCTGTTCTGAACATAACCCTCGTCGCTCTGCGTGTAACTGGTCCTGACTCCACCGACCAATTAGTCGCGCCAAGCCAGATGAGTTGGGTGAGATCATCACGGAGACGTTTGAGATCTGTGACGTCTACCATACCACTCGCTCCAGCGGGTCACTGGATTCGTGGTCGCCAATTCTCGACCGAGACGTTTGGAATCCGGAGAAGGTCTACGGCATCTTTTTTTCATGCGGTAGGAATAGCTTCATCAAGTGGCTTCAGAAGCTGGGCAAAGCCCTTCCGACCAGGCAAGGCTCCCCGCGGCGGACGGTACAGCAGCATAGTCTCGCGAGAGCCTTTTCCCTGGCACGACCCCTGTTGCGGCTGTGGAGCGTCGAACGCCCGCATGAGGGAAGAATTTCTCCGAAAACTCTACGTGGCCGAAGCCACGGCGTCGGCGCAGATGGCGCAGGAGTTAACGGGCGGGGATACACCGCTGTTCATTGTGCTGCAGACCTCGAGACTATGGTATGCCGATATCGCCCGAACCGCACCCTCAGACATGGGAGAGAGACGATGGTCCATGTCGGACCGTTGAGGACGACGACGACGTCGTCAGGGAGCTATGCAATTCTTGCCGGTCCTACTTATGCAGCGATACTAGCTGGCCAACCCAAGCGATAAGGGAAGGCTTTCAAAAGGTAGTCTCATCGAGTGCGACAGATGGCCCGCAAATGCCACATTTGGCTGAGAGCTATTGTATTTCCACCCCGCGAGCCCTCTCCCCTCAAATAACCTTCTTGGATGGTTCACAGAATCCCAAGAATCCAGGCAGCGACCAGGATTTGCGGTCGGAATCTGGCACCAACATTGAGGACGTGGACATTTGTCTGGACGGAAATCAAGCTTCTCTTTTGCTGCCAAAGGACCCCGGGTACAATACCCTAGAGTTTGGAACCAACTATACAAATGAGGCGGCTATTCCGAAAGCTATCTACTCTCAAGAATACATAGAGATGTTTTCTATCCAGAGCAAGGGAGACTGCAGGAGCAAGCGGAAACGATCTTGGATCAGAATGAGCAAGGCAACATTAGGGTTCTGGGCCAAAGAATTGGTTTCAAGGGCTCCAGCCAAGCCAAAAGCGATTTTGTATTGCGGAGAGGCTGTTTTCCCCCGAATTCACTAGATACCTTAGTTAGGTAGTTCGCGTTATCTTTGTTGGTCCGTAACCCTGTGGGCGAAGGATCTTGCGTTACTGGAATTGAGGATAAATAACGTATCTTATCAGCGAGTGAGCCACTTTTCTACGCGACGGGCCACCCACACATTCAACCTCAATTTTCTCCACAACACAACATGCCTTCTACGTCAAAGGAAGCGAGGGTAATCTTGGCCTCGAAGCTCTTCAAAACGACAGAAATCTAAGCATAAGAGCCGCAGCCAAGGTTTACAATGTCGACCATATAACGCTCTCACCGCGACGCGCCGGCAAGCCTGCACGACGCGACACTACGCCCATTTAAGAAAGCTCACTCAATCAGAAGAGGAGGCTATTGTTCGGTATAAATTGAGCTATCTACGCGAGCTTTTCCACCAAGATTGTGTGGTGTGGAAGTTAGGCCAACCAACTGCTACGCGCATGCGATGCGCCCCCTATCGGCAAGCTCTGGGCGCATCGATTCGTCAAACGCCAGCCAGAGCTCTAAACGCGTTATGCGCGTAGGTACGACTACTAGAGGGCTAAGTGCGAGGATCCAAGGATCATTGGTGAGTGGTTTACGCTCGTACGAAATACTAAGGCCAAGTACGGGATCGTGGATGACGATACCTATAACTTCGACGAGACCGGGTTCATGATGGGCATGATCTGCCCGGGCATGGTAGTTACGACCTCGGATGGCTTCGGCAGGGCAAAAACTAGCCTAGCCTAGCAACCGCGAATGGGCAATAGTAATCCAGGGAGTTAATGCCCTCGGTGGGCTATCCCTCCCTTCATCATCTTGGCTGCGTAGTACCACCTCGCCAACTAGTATACCGAGTGCAACCTCCTAGCCGATTAGCGTATCGCAACTACCGAGAACGGTTGGACTACTAATGTGGTAGGTCTGGATTGGATCAAGCACTTCGACTTCTATACGGCACCTCGTACGAAGGGCAAAAAGCGGTTGTTGATCCTCGACGGCCACGAAAGCTACTACTCTACCGAATTCGAGCTCTACTACTAGGAGAACAACATCATTACGCTCTGTATGCCTCCGCATTCCTCCTACAAGCTCCAGCCACTCGATGTTGGCTGCTTTGGACCGTTGAAGCAGTTTGTAAAGGCTCGCGGCAATGTTGTTTCAATTGGCGCTACCTCTGCTACCGAGAATCCCAAGCTGAGGAAAAGAAGGAAAAGAGGAAGAGAGAGAGCGAAGTACATGACGTGGCCTTAAGACCAGAGGGAGGCCACGGCCCAAAAGGGAAGGCGTGATGGAAGTCGTTGCCCAAAGGTCTGGCCGAGGGTTGCCGAGGCCCACATCGGGCTCAGCCCGTTACACAGTTATACGGTCGCCAAATTGAGGACTTGATGCGCGCGTATATCAACTACGTCAGCAAGCTCGAGTTCCTCTACGGCTTTCGCGAGGCCTTTTTTGCTTCTATGACGGAGAAGAACATATAGGGTGGCTTTGCAGGGGCTGGCCTAGTGCTGTACGATTTAGGGAGGGTGCTTTCTAAGCTAGATATCTAGCTTCGTACGCCAACACCTCCAAACTCACCGCTTGCCACTATACAACCCTGGGTCTTCCAGACACTATACAACCCCGAAAGCCGACGCATAGTCAACGCTCATCAAGACTCGTATTGCCAACCATCAAAATAGCTCCCCAACATCGATGTTGGCTGCTGTGGACCAGCTTGCCAAGGGTACGATGGCTGTAATGCACCATGGCTCTCCTTCAGGCAGAGGTCTCTTCGCTCCGCAAGGCCAATGAGGCACTAAGCAAGCGCCGGAGGGCTAAAAAAACACGTATACGGCTTGGAGGATCACTTACTATGCAAGATGCAAAAGATTTACTAGACCAGAAGGTTGTAGGTGGGGAGGTAGCACAAGAAACGCAGCCGGATAGTAGTGGTGCAGGGGGGTCACGTGCGAGATTCGGTGCTGTGGTATATGCGGCAAGCCTGGCCATAATGCCCGTACTTGCTAGGAGGCTGTAGAATCATCTGATTCATCTATTTCTGATGTAATTATAGTTAGTTGCTAGCGTTATTGTATTGTAATTGGCGAATAGTAGTTGTAGCGTGGTAGAAAGTGGCTCACTCGCTGATATAGCTCACTCGCTGATATAGCTCACTCGCTGATAAGATACGTTAGACAGTAGCAAGTTTGCAGATTTAGATCGCTTTTGTTTTGGGGACATTTGAAATGCCAACAGCTGGTCGCTTGCTGCTGCTCCCTTCTGGAGCTCAACAACTGTTGGTAGGGGTCTCTTAATCCAGGGAATGCTTGGTGATAGAGTGCTCTTCTGTATGTGCTCTACAGAGGAAGACGTAGACTGGGCAATAAAGAACTAAGCTAGGGACTTCCCGTTTCGCTGCAGGTTGGCAGGACCACATATGGCCCTTACTTGATTATCCCTCCCTAGCTCCGCAAAGGAAGACCCCGTGGTTTAGAATCCAGCTCCAGCGGCTCCTGGATCGTTTCTTATCAAGCTGAGACTCGAGGATAAAGCTTCGGGTCCTCCAGTGAAGCTTCGGAAGAGCAGCAACAGATGAGGCATCAGGGACTGCAGCAGTTGATGCCTCTCCTCAATCTGCTTGGCAACGGTCTTTAGCTTAAGTCGAAGGCGGGAAAAGGCAGAGGGAACAGATGACTCCTCAGGTTGGGCAGTTGACATATTGATAGCTAGGGAGTTGGGAAAATAGCTTCATCAAGCCGGCGGCAGCCAGGGCAGCAGCTGAAGATGCAGAAAATTTGAAGACAGATCCCCCCCGGTCGGATCTCACAGAGCTAGGAAGCTTCCAGGGGGCCGGTCTCAGGGGCATTAACAGGGGCTTACGGAACCGGAAAACCTATTAATCCGGGCGATGAAGGGGATTTGTAATCTGCAGATTAAAGGCCTGGAAATCTGATCTGTTTGATTGAATGGCATTCGAGATTCTGATGGTTTGTTTGAATCTGATTGATATATCTGTCTGATAATCTGAACTGAATGAATCGCCTGTTTGTGACAAACCATCATCAATGCAATCAAGCCCAGTTGGAGCGAATTGATTGCAGTCGTGATACATCGTGACCACAGCGTATTTTGCCTCGTTTACCACGCAGTGGTTCTGATAGGTACCGCTGCCGACAGGGGGCTTCAGGGTGGACTCTAAGTCCTGGCATCTCTGGAGTGGACGCAGGGCGTCGGCTTGTACGGCATTGGGTCCTATTCGCGATCACGGGCGACGAGACCGTGCTGGGCCACATCCAGGCCTGGTTTGACAATCAGCTTGCAAAGTGTCGACGCTGGAGCAGCAGGTGGCCGCGTGAAAGAGCACCAGCAGCCAGCGGGCTGTGGCACCCACTGATCGACAACCCAACGTTGTACCTGGAGGATTCTGCGTCAGCGCGGTTTGCGTTCGGCATCCTGAAAGCGGTGATGTTGCGGGATATCAGCAAGGAGTACAAGGACGTCGGCATGTGGGGCAGTGGAAACGGCGGTCAAGAATGTGGACGAGAGGGGCGTGGTGCACAATGTCAGCTTTGGGTCGCCGATGGGTCCGGATAATGGTTCTATAGGAGGATCAAGA
This sequence comes from Achaetomiella virescens, assembly GCA_031001845.1. Classification (NCBI taxonomy): domain Eukaryota; kingdom Fungi; phylum Ascomycota; class Sordariomycetes; order Sordariales; family Chaetomiaceae; genus Achaetomiella; species Achaetomiella virescens. The sequence continues at coordinate 52,984 of JARNGD010000014.1, forward strand.
TCCCGGCGATATTGTACGGGCAGGCCATGGCGTTTTGTCACACTGCAGAGGCTGAACTAGTAGTGGAGCAACAGAGCTCGGGAAGAAGTTAAAGAGTGCATTGCGGAGGTCAACAAAAGAGATAAGAGTATGCATGCAGGAGGAGGCAAGCTCCCTAGCCACTGCCAAGCTCTGCCAAGCTGTTAAGAGCATAACAGCCACTGTGGCTCATGTGACACGTTTTTGTGTATCGTGGAACTGGCGAGGCAGTTCTTGTGACCGGCGAGACGCGCCGAATCTCTGGTTATCGTGTATACACCTTCACGCGCCTCGCTGGCCCAACGGGCAATCACTCTCCCTTTTTTTCCTTCTCTCCCGTCTTCCCTACCCCGGCGCCCAGCACAATCAACAGTCTCACGACCGCAATTGGCGCCGATGTCCAGAACATGGCATGGTCCATCGCAGACCACCCACCGACATCGAGCCAGACTGCCCAGCCGCCGACTGCCTGCGAGACTGAGTGTGCCCACGCGACATCGCTGAGCAACATGCCAGCGCACAGCAGGCGCCACAGCCTCAGGTCATCGGCGAACAAGCGCAGCACGACGGCCTCGACGAAGGCAAAGTAGAGCCACGCGCCAGCTAACTGTGTATAGGAAGGTGGAGCCCGGCGAGAAGAGGACGGATCCGCGGGTCATGGCCGATGTGTAGTCATCGGGGTTGTGAAGGGCCTGGAGCGCGCCGCATAGCGCAATCAGGGGTTCTATTGTCGTGAGGAGGAGGCGGTAGGCGAGGGGATGACTGGTCTCTGTTGCGGCTGGGAATCCATGGCGGAAGCAGCGGTTTTGACTTTAGTTGTTTCTTTTTTTTTTTGAGCGGCGAAGGGGGTGATGACGGAAGATGGAAGTAGTTGAGGAGAATGGTTGGTTCAAGATAAGGTGACAGTGATATTTCGAAGTGCGTGGAAGGAAGGACTTCCTACCCCTTGGACCTCCCCGTCGAGCCTCCTCAGTTTTGCGCACGTATTTATTGCACCTGAGAACCTGGCTCTGGCCAGGCACAGTCTGAAACTACGTCGTGGTGAGCAAATGAGAACCACCCCATCGCCAAAGACGGCGACCCCCACCCTTCTACTGCGAGAGGGATCCTGCGCTAATGTGAAGTGTACACACCTCAGAGATTCTGGACCCTACGCAGGGAGTGAGCAAACAGTGGGCCCCTGCCGCGCTAGGATTCAGAATCCCTGAGGAGGCGTATGTACACGTGTTGGGGCAAAACTCATCCACCGAGTTTAGGACAGGAAACCACTGTCCACACAGTATAGATTAGGATTCGCCATGTCGCAGAGGCAAAGCCAGGGATCATCCACCTACCAATTGTAGAATAGAGGACGGCCCTCGTCGGTGAGCAGAAGGAAGGCCGTTGCAGTCCGTCAGGTGGGGCAGTGGGGGCAAGGGGAGAGGTTATAGTGCAAAGGAGGGTTATCTACTGGCTAAAAGTTTGCGCTCTTTCTTTGAGCGGGTCGACGCAGGGAAGAGAGAGCACGAAGGATTCAGATAAAGCGTAATGGGTAGCATGATCTCGCCTAAAACCTGTCAGTGGGCTGAGGTGCGACATCGCAGAGGAGAGGATGAGGTAGGAGTTGGAGGAGGGAAGCAAAGGTTTGCGAGAGGAGATTATCCACTGGACAGACCCGTCTTCCCGTATGGCCATTATCCCCATTAACTTCTGCTCTCTCTCTCTCTCTTCCGTGTCAATATATTCTTCGCTCTCTTGGTAACATCATTGTCATTTTATGATTCCCGAGCTTTTGCCCATTTCCTCCCTGAACCGGTAGTCGCAACCCCCCTTGCCTGTACCGTCAGCAACTCTCTTCAGCCACGTCAAGCCACAATGGCACAAAGCACCCTGTCTCCGTTGCTGCTTGCATTACCAAGTATTCCGCCACTGCCCACCCTCCAGGCCGCTCCTCGCCAGCCACGCTGCTGTAGCCCTTGCCGTGGCTGCCTTCACATATCTGGTTTTCTACTTGCACACTTACCTGGGCGGAACCGGCAGCAGCAGTTCTGCTCCTCCCGAGCTTCCCCAGCCCGTGGGCAAGATCGTCCGTTCCTTCTTCCAGACACAGTTTGACTTCTTCCGCGATGGATTCAGCACCACGTCGTCGTCTATCTTACCGGTTCAAGCTGCTCCGGAACGAGGTCACTGCCATCGCTGGAGAGGAATATCGCGCACCTTTTTCGCGGAGAAAGGCCTCAACCTATATCAAGGGTTCCAGGTCCTCATAGGCACGGTCTGTTGCTCGAAACGTTGTTGTCTTCCGTGAGCCATCACTGACGTATCTTAGATTCCGTCCGTCTCAATCCCCATGAGCTCAAAGGCATCTACAAGCGGCTGGGTACTCTCCAGGGACCCGACACTCTGCAGTCACGTAAGGATCCCCACCTTCTTCTGTAGCCGCCACCACATTTACATGCTAACACTACGTGGCGCAGTGATTCCCCAGTTGTTATCGGACTGCGGCGCAAGATGGACGCATGGGGTAAAGAGGGCTCCCTCGACCCCTGCTCGGCCATCCACGATGTACAAGAACACTATCTGTCGTGTTAGGGGGTGCTGTTGCTGACAACGCTGTGCCAGGTGACATTCCAGATGATCATCCGCGCTGTCTCCTCATTTGACGTTGCTGACGATGCGTCGCTCGTGTCCCGCCTCAAGCGCCACTACGACGTGATCGACTCCTCATATCCCACATCGGCGCCGATTCTTGGGTTGCCCAGTCTTGCGTGGTTCAGGAGGCTTTGGTCTTCCAAGTGTGTTTATGATGTTTTCAAGGGCGCCATAGATGCCAGAATAAATGCGCACTAGGAGGGAAGATGCGCTGCAGGGGCTCTTGGATGCTGGAGAGGGCACGAGGTGCATCGCCGGGTGAGCATACACTTCACTTGCCTTCAGATTGCAATGCTAACCAGGATTCCGGCGGCAGTTCATGATGGGATTGCCCATTGCCGGAGCCCGTTCCACAGGAACGATAGGTACGTTGATGGGTCTCCGCCATTGATTGAGTCCCAAAGCCGCCTAGACTGACGAATTTCCCTCTCGACAGGAACCTGGCTCATCATGTTACCTCTCCTCTGAGCCGTCCTGGTCGTCGGCTGTCCGCGACGAGATACAGACTCTACTCTCCACCTACGCATCCTCACCGTCGTCCTCGCTCTCAAAGGAAGCGCTTATCGACGCACTGTCAGCTATACCTCTTGCGGCTTGGGAATCTCAAACGCCCCATCTCGACCTCTGCATACGTGAAACCCTTCGGAGGGCCCAGCCACACACGGCAGTGCGGAAGAACATCGGTCCAGCGTTCAACCTCGCCTTACACCATCGCCGAGGGAGATTACGTCGTGTACCCCTTCGCGGATACGCTCTTGAATCCGGCGTACTACCCAGACCCGCTCCGCTGGGATCCTTCCAGAAGCACGCATAACGAGGAGATCTTCCTCGGCTGGGGGTGGTGGGAAACATATGTCAAGGGACAGAGGCTTGCCTCGTTGACGATGAAGCTGGTGGCGGCTTATGCATTCTCAAGATTTGACATGGCCATGATTGATGAGCTGGGCCAGAGAATGGAAAATCCGCCCGAGCCGACTGGAACGACTTTCTGACGTGCCGGCCGAAGGAGAGGTGCAGCATCAGGTTCTCGGAGCGCCCATGCGTGTCTGTCGCCTGAACACGTCCAATTAAGGTGCTGATCTGCGCATAGGATCTGCAGCTACCCCACCAGCTGCACTGGCCAAAGCTGGGTTGCCTTGGCGGCCTCGCGGCGTAAAGATTTAACTATCGCTTTCTCTTCCAAATCCGTAGGCTTACGTGAGTTGGCTAGAGTAATCGCGTCGTGCAGGCCGGCCAGTAGGCCGGCGATAGAGGAGTATAAGGCACAGAAAAGATCTTTGCTACAGCCCGGAGACTTAACGTTTATTATAAGCGAGTAACTAGTCAATATAAGCGAACGGTCAATTCCCCACTACCTAACGACAACTATACCAGCGCTCTCATCAAATCAAATCAAGTCAAATAAGGCCTCTATTTGACTTGATTTGATTCAAGATGCTCAGATTTGATTTGAATCTGACGATATTTGATTTGATTTGACTGTAATTGCCAAGCCTACAGGTGGGTCTCCGGCTAGTAGTTGTTCCGACCGGCCTCACCCCCCCCCCCCCCCCCCCCCCCCCCCCCAAAAAAAGCCATTCCTAACTGCCAGTGCCTCGCCCAGCCATCAGACCAGTGCCGTCTTCCTCGTGAAGCTATTCCCAATAACGTCATCGCCCACCCCCCTCTCTACTCTCCGAGAATCGCCTGACACTGCCGCATCTAATAGGCTCAACAGGGCGCGAAAGTCAGGATCCTCAATAGTGACGAAGGCAAGGTTATTATTGACGATCCATCGAACCAACAACCCTTTGAACCTCTCGCCAACCGATCTCGTAACGAAGACCTCGCTCTTCCCAGCACTCTGAAACATCTCCAACCCCGAGCGTTACTTCTTAAGAGGCTGGACAGGCCCCTTACCCTTCTCATACTTCTGATGCTCCAGGTTGAGGTGTAAAGCTGGGGATGATGTTGCTGCGCCATTAAATAGCTGGGAGCAGATCCGACAAGCCCACCAACGACCCTCCTTCTTGGTGTTGTTGACCCGGAGAAGGAACCACCTATATTCAGCGATCCATGATGTTCGAAAATGATGTTCGGGACCCCTTCTTGTGCAACCAATCCTCTAGTATATATTCCTTCCTATAGAGCGCTAGCTTAGGCTACATTGAAAGGTCTTTGGGGGACAAGGTGTCGAAATCAACGGCGCGGCAAGGTCCTCGATCTGCTTTGCGAGGGTGCGTGATCCGGGGGGTTGGGGGGGGGTGGGGTGTTAAATGCAGTGGGCTGGCCAGCAGTGGCTGCCGTCCTCTGAAGGAGCAGCTTCGTCAGCCATCTTGAAAGTATCAACCATGGCTCCAACTCAACACCAAGGCGCAGGATCACCGGCTGGTTACTCCTCGATATTGAACTGGGGCGGAAACCTCTGGGGCTTCAGGAAAGGGGGGAGCTTGCCATTCGGGCCCACTTCTGTACAGGGGGAGGCCGTGGATGGATTTTGACATTGCTTTCATTTTAGTCGAGATTTTCGCGTCCAAGCCACGCCATGTATAAAAGCTGCCAGGGGCACCCACTCAGGGGCTCCTGGGCAGGCAGAGCAAGACGACAACAACAATCAACGTTCTTCTCTTCAGTGCAGACTGGAGTAGGTCAGGCTCTGACCAGAGGGCCAGAGCCATTTATTTTGAGGATTGTGCCTTGCAGAGAGCTCCGGAGCCACCTTGAGCCATGGCTTGTTGAAGCCTTCGTTCCTCCCCCAATTCACTACATCAATCTCACCAGACTGCTGGGACCAGCAGTAGGGTATGGTATGTATGTGGATTTAAGGTGCTGCGCACCAGTTCAATACTGCGTTTCCCAATGGCCGACCGAAGTAAGACTTGGAACCCGGGATGTAGGAGGAAACAAAAGAGGAAGTTAGAAATGAGCAAGCGGTTGAGGGCGCGATGTATTTATGAAGACCCGGCGACTTGATCAGTGAAGGGACTGGTACCCAGGCTCGCCGGTCGAGGATACAAGACGGTGGTCCGAGCGCGGGACCTGACCGCACATGTGTTCCATTGGACGTTGCTCTGGCAACTGTCGACAGCCTCAGCTCCAGTGCCAAGATCAGCAGGTCCCTGCCATTTGTGCATAAAGCTCCCCGCATGCATCCTTCCCGTCACCCAATTCTCCATTTTCAATGCACGATCCATCAGACCAGGACCCAGTACTCGCGATCCAGCACGCAATTGCTTCAAATTCAAACTTGCGACAACAGACACAGCTCTGATTCCGGCTTCCATCGCTGGTTCGCTTTACTGCTCCATTATTCTCGCTTCTCTGCACGGTGGAAAGAGCTCCCGACGCGCAAAAGGCGACGCGGCGTGACGCGCAGTATCAGAAACAACGAGAGACCACGTCTCAAGAACCAGCACATCTATCGACGATTCATAACGATCGCATCGAACACCCATTGAAACTCCATTGGGCCTACCATACCAACCATGGCTCCCTCCTCGCCAACACCGGCGGGCGCTGGCAGCCACCACCATACCTCCGTCGGGAGACGAACATCAGCCAGGCAGGCGCTCCGCCGCCTACAGTACCCTTCTCAAAGCAACCCCAACCGATCTTCAGCAGTTCCTGCCGCTTCCAAGTATTCCGCCCTCGACGACTCGAGCTCCGATGAAGAGCGTCTCCGGCCTATGAAGCTGAGTGCGCTCACCAAAGCGTTGCTAGGCGGCGAGTACGGCTCCAGCTCCGTTTTGGGCAACGCTCCCAGCACCTCGTCACGCCAACCACGCCCAGTAAGTCCGCCCCGAGGGCTACGGCTCGGAGAGCACCAATCCGCGCTCCCGTGCAGCCAACCTCTAGAGACCAAGAGCCGGCCGGAACCCTTGCACGGTACACACCTTCCCCGCCCGTGAGCCGGCCATCCTCGCGGCCAGCAACAGGAGCATCTCTTCTATTCCGGCGCCCGTGCGGCCAATCTCTGGGACCAGGAGTCCGCCTGTCGAGTCACACGGCAAACACGCAGTGCCTACGCCCGATCAAAAACACCCTCACCACCACCCAGCCGCCCATCGTCGCGGGCGAGCGTCAGGAGCATTTCGTCTATTCCAGCTCCTACCAAGCCTACTTCCGGGGACCAGGAATCCGCCAGGAGAGGCATCCGCCAACCGAGTAGCGGACCGGCATCTGCGTTTCCGCCCTCTTCACCACAGAGCCGCCCACAGCAGCCCGTCCCTACAAAGCGGGTAGTCCGCCTCTCTGCTACCCACTCCGCTAACTCATACAACTCGAGCTTCAACGCCGCTCAGCAGAACAACCTGCGGAGCTCACTCTCATCCTCCGTCCGGGGAAAAAGGACCCGGGAGCTCGGACGGCCCCCAGTCGGCCCGCAGGCAGGCGTATCCTGTGGAGCAAGACCAGCCCGCTAAAACACCTGTCGTTGCTCCCAGGGTTGTCCGAATTGCTGTGAGTTCATCTGGACACAGATCGGAGTCGGGTGGCTCATCTGGTGCCCGCTCAAAATACTCGACACGCACCAGCACCAGCGGCTCGAACCACCAGGATGTGCAGAAGAGCACTGCCGCTGCCCCGCGACCTGTCGTGCCGCACCCCGCCAACACTCGTATGAAGAGAGTTGGAACGACCCCTGGCAGCTTTTTGTCCGGCCCAGCCCGACGTGGCCGCCGTCGGCAGAGCGAGGAAGACGTGGAGGATCAGCATGAGGTAGATGCATATGGCTCGGCACAGCCAGAGTTTGATGTCTATGGCTCGGGCCAGGAGGCTGGCAGCCAGAAACATGAGGAGCCGCCACATGAACGGATCCCATCGCCTACCCCGTCGGACTATTTTACGTTTAACTCGCACGGTAGCCCCGTTAGCGCCAGGGTCACCGCGCGAGCCGCGTTTCGCAAGTTCAAGTCAACCTGGGCGGTGCCAGCGTCGCAGAAAGCGTCCGAATACACTCACAAGAAGATTGTGTTCAACATACCACCTCCGCCTTCGGAGGAGCCCAGCAACGCAAACAAGGAGAACCAAACGCCGCTTGAGGTTGCACCTGAAGTCGCTCCCATAATTCGCCCTACAAACTCCGTCCTTGCCGTTGAGAGCCAGAAGGCGGCCGTGCAACCGGTAGCACCTATCAACACCAACAATGCCGAGCCCCGCCGTCAAAACAACGCGGCGGCAAACGCCCATGTCCTAGCCTCGAGAACAAACAACAGCTCGCACAGACCCGCACCACCTCCTCCGAAGATGTCGGTTGTCGAGACGGCCACCGCCGCGGCCGGCGCCTCGACCGTAGCGCAGCCAAACAAGAAGAAACAGTTTTTGCTTCGTGTCAACGGCAGAACATACACGAGACTTGACTGCCTCGGCCGCGGCGGGTCCGGTAAGGTCTACCGTGTCTCGGCTGAAAGTGGGAAGCTTCTTGCTCTGAAGCGCGTGTCCCTGGAGAATCTGGACCCGAGGACAATCAAGGGCTTCAAGGGCGAAATCGATCTTTTGCAGCGCTTGACAGGCGTCAGCCGCGTCATCCAACTTATTGACCATGAATTTAACGATGAGAAACAAATCCTCAGCCTGGTATGTCTTCTCCATATAACCCTTGTAGCGAATGACAATGTTCTAACTCTCTAGCAGGTTTTGGAACCAGGCGAGCTCGATTTTATGACTTTTCTCCGAAGCCACACCACCGAAAACGCCCGGATGGACCCAGTATTCGTCCGATACTGGTGGAAAGAGAGATGCTAGAGTGCGTGCAGGCAGTGCACGAGAAGGACATTGTCCACTCAGATCTCAAACCGGCCAACTTCGTCATTGCGCAAGGCAGGCTCAAGCTGATCGACTTCGGCATCGCCAACGCCATTCAGACCGATATGACGGTCAACGTGCACCGCGATACCCAGATCGGCACGCCAAACTACATGTCACCGGAGTCACTGATGGACTTCAAGGAATACGCCGCCACTGCCCAGAAGGCCGAGTACAACGCCCCACATTGCAGCGACCCAAAACCTTCAAACTCGGCAAGGCCAGCGACGTGTGGAGCTTGGGTTGCATTTTGTACCAGTTGGTCTACGGGCAGGGCCCGTTTCGCCAAGATCCCGAACACGGCCGCTCGGATCAGCGCCATCATGAACTGGAACCACCCCATCGAGTTCCCGGATCACACCGAGGACGGCGTCCTCGTGCCGCCGAGTCTGCTCCGCACCATGCGCCGATGCCTCAACCGCAACCAGGCGGAGCGCCCGACCTGCGAGGAGCTCCTCTCACCTACCGATCCCTTCCTCTACCCCTGGAGCTTGCGCCAGAGGTGCATGCGGCCCAGGATCATGGAGAGATTCTGCCGATCACTCAGGAAGTGCTTCGGCAAGTTGTGATTGACGTCTTGAAACGGGCCAAGACTGGAGAAATGCACGATAAAGACCAGCGGGATATGCTGCTGAAAGCGTATTGGAACTCGTGTCGGAGGGCTTTGGGCCACCCGAATTTTGCCCCGAGGAAAGGGGCTGCCGCAGGGCAGACATGAAAGAAAGTCACCAAGCATGGAAATGCTGGTTGGAGCAGAGTGCTGTTGGTTATGGCTTGTTACGACTGCTTAGCATGCCTCGTGCTTGGAGTTACTGTTCTGATGAAGAAAGAACTGGAGAGGATAGACGGATGGCTTTTGTTCGGTTCGGAGACCCCACGTTTTGAATTCTTATACCCGGGGCACAATTGGTGTTGGGTTGGGTTTTTCTTTCTTGGAAATTTGGAGTTCTTGATGCTTGGTAGACCTGGCTTGGAGTTTCGGTGTGTGGAAAAGATGCCAAAAAGACATTGGATATTATTAATGGATCGGGGCCGTGTTTGATTAGAACTGATCCCCTCCCTCAAAAAACGGGGGCTTTGAAACTCAAACGTTGCTTCTCCAGTGCTGTGGCAGTGACTCGGCGCTTCTCTCCCTTGGCTTCGTGCTAAGGACTTTCTGAACTACTGTCATGTATTTCGTCTGGGCTTCTATGACACCTTCCCGTTATCCATCACCGCTCAGCGTTGGTTTTCAGACATTGACACATCAAACATACCGGAATCAAGCTGTCTAGAAACAGCCCAACACCAACTACATCCTCCAGTGGATTCCTTGCCTAGGGATGCTGTAGGTCCTGTACAATTGGCCTTGAATATGATACAAGTCTATGGCAGTTCATCTTACAAACTTGCTTGCTACCTCCATCCATAACCCGACCGTGCCGTGACAACTTCTCGGGCAAGGCATTCTTCCTGCGTTAATACATCCCTTCTCTTTCTCAGCCCTCTCAGCAGGCCCTACCGCCAAAACCCTCCAGACATATAAAACCCCCACCGTCCCAGCCCGACTTCTCAAGCCTCGTTCGTGACCCCGCATTCACCCTCAGCTCGCTAATCCTCAAGATTGTATACCGATGCTTGCTCCGAACGTGCTTGGTCCGCCGGCACCGCCGCCTTCTTCTTGATCTTGATGCGCATCGGCTCCGACTCGGTGCCCGTGACCACCGCCCGGCACGAGAACAGCCGCTCGTCGACGTACGGCGCCCCCTTGAGCGTGAAGTCCCGCTGCCCAGCACCGTCGCCCGGTTCAGGAGAAGCGTGTCGCCCGGCTCGACCCCCGGCATCTTGAACGGCAGCCGGATGCTGTCGCCCTCCGTCACGAGGTACGGACGCCCATGAATGTGCACCGTGATGTAGTGCCCCGGCTGGGCGGCGAGGATCGGGAGGAAGGCGCGCACCGAAGCGGAGAGGGTTTTGGCGTTGTCGGTTGTTGTTGGGGGGAAGTGGTTGACGGGGGTTGTGGTGGTGTGCTGGAGGAGGAAGCGGGCTGGGTGGCGTTCGTGACGGCCGTCGGGTCGGGCTGGACGGTGGGCTCGACGTGCTGGGCCGTCTGGTTGAAGAAGCGCACTGAGGCGGCGGGTGCTGCTGGCTGCTGCTGCCGCCGTCGTCCGGATCGGTGCGGTGGCTGGGACGAAGCGCGCGAGCGGGGAGCGCAGCTCCAGCACGGAGCGCAGCAGGGCCCGGCTCATGGCTGGCTGTGTGGCCGGTAGTCCAATTGGGTCGCGAATGGGGAAGGTGCTGTTGTCGGCGGTCGCGGTGCGGTGTCGGCTGGCCGCGATACGCTGGGCGTCGAGGAGCTGTAGTGGAAAATTCGGTGGATTGGAGCAGCTGGGGTTGGCCGCCGGCCCGGCAAGAATTATGTGGGGCTATGCAGGGGTTCACACCGAGGTGAGCAGTGTGGAGAAGGGTTCCTGACCTGCCCCTTTTCCATGCTGAAAAAACAAACAAACACGGCGGGACACGAGGACATCAAGGCGATCAATGATTGAGCTGAGAGGTAGCAGCTGGTATCACAAGCATGTTTTTGCAGAGGACTCCTTCGCAGCTCTTTCATTCCGTCAAATCGGCACATCCTATCCGTATCTCAATGACCTTGTGACTTTGCTGAAATCAATCACCGACAGCACCTTCCGGGAGGAATTCATCTCAGAAACTTGAGTGAGAAAATCACGCGTGTAAGCAACTGGGCACACCTTTTTCTTTTTTTATCCGGCCAAGATGCTCCATCGCATTGGGTTTTTTTTCTCTTTGCACTCTCGGTACTTCGAATCCTCATCTTGGGAGCCTCATCTGGCATTGATATCGTTTGTTCTCATCGCATTCACAACACAAAGTAATGGCCTACCAGCTGACAAGGTGTTTTATTTGTGTTCTGGAAATCAAAGCAGTACTAAGCAGTCATTTTAAATCACACCATAAAGGAAATTCGACAAAGGGGAGGGAATGGAAACGCCCCTACCACTGCGAGACAGACTTACTACACCCACCTCGGCTGGCTCCGCTCGCTCGGCCCCCTCTCAACCTTCGCGGCGTCAATCGACACCACTCGATTGACTCGGCGCTGTGGTTTGCCGGACCAGCCACCAGTCTCTTAAACCATTTACCCTTTGCTCGAGCGGCAGCAGGCGGTCCAGGTGCGGCAACTGGCGGTTTACAGGCGACGTTGGTCCCCCCCCCGGCCCGAGTCGTACTCACCTCGGCTGGTGGGAGGTTAGTCCCCGGTTGGTTGTTAGCAAACACCGGATTCGGCCAGTACCCAGGGACACGTGCATCGTGCTGTTGAGGCCTGGGCGCGGCACTCACCGTGTTTGGCCTCCGCGCTGGAGCTCGGCTCGTCTGCGATACAGGTTGTTTTACGTCGGCTTTCGGGGCCCTCCGAATATTCAGGGGAGCAACAGCCGCGCTTGGGTGCTCCGGCTCCCATAAGCCCTTGGCGGCGGGATTGGGGGCTTGTCTTTGGGTGGGACAGGCGGTGCCCATTGGTATTGGTACGGCCTAATAGGCGCCGTCTGCGTCTTTGCCGGTGGAGGATTCTGTCTGGAAGCTGACGCCACCGTAGATGTGCCGTAGGACATTCTCGCGCGAGAAGCTTGGGGGATACCGGCTGGAGGACTTACCACGACCGGCTTCTTCGCGCCAACGGTCTGGGCGGGCGATCTCTGGGCCTCGGCCCTTGCACGCGGCGCTGAACTGCTACACCCGTTGGTGCTCGAAGCGAAGGGCATTCTCGGGTGGTTCTGTGGGCCCTGTGTCTGGTTGCCTTGCGGAGGGGTGTTAGCTTGGGTACGAGAGCGATGCGTTTGGTTCGGGGGAAGGATTCTCCTGTCAGAGACGAAGGGGAGCGCGTTGAGAATCAGCCCGAGTGGGTGGGAAACGCTCAGCTGGTGCCCTCGTGTGAGGGTTGTCGGTACGGTGGGCCAGGACGGCCTGGAAATGGGTGGTTTTGGCTTACCATTTCCCTTTCGCTTCTCGCACTCCTCCCTTTGGCGCCTCAACGCCTCCTCTTCCTTCCTCCTGTTCTTATAATTTTCACACCGGCTGGCCCCTGCTCTCTTTTTCAACCCCCTTTCTCGCTGCGCCAAACCCTTCTCGTCTTTTCTTCTCTCGTCACACGCCCTCCTCGAGCATCCTGGGGAGCAGACGCATGTGGGTTCCCAGGTCTCATTAACGAGCCTACGGCAGTGCTTCGCTCTGCTACCGAAGAGTCGTTGACAGAAGGAAACCTTGGTCTTTTCGTACACCTTGCACGTGCGGATCTCGCCCTGCCTTTCGTGCCCGCATATGTAGCGGGTAGTGACACGCTGGCACATTTTTCCTTTAGCGAAACTGTTGAACAGATCTCTTTTCCGAGGAGGCTTCAGAAAGTGGTTGAATCTATAGGCCTTAATCGCATGGTCGAAAATAAGGCTAAGAGGCAAGAACGGGAAGCGATGACAGGGAAAATGCTTGGTCTTATATGCTGGTGTTACTCTCCCCTTTGTTTCGAGTTCGAATGTTCCTGTATCATCGACACAATGCCATCGTGTTGGGACTGGGATACCATCGCTGAACACCTTTGTTGCTGTACCACCCTCAGATTGGGTCCCTCCTAGTTCTGCGGTTGGTCATCCTTTGGGCCAGACCCTATCTGTACCTATGCTCTCGAGTTGTTGACCTTGTGTGGCAATACTGCTCTCCTTGGACACAGCAAGTACTTCGGTAACCGTCAGCAGGGTGTCTCCATCATCTCACATTGTCTAGGCGAGAAATTGCGTCGACGTGCGGCTGTATTGATATCAAGATAGGGCTTATGGGCTAATCCCAGACTAGCAAGTTGAACTCCTCTGATTATATTATGGTCCCTCTTAAATCCAACACCCTGTTTCCAATTGAGACCAAGAAGCGGCTCACTCAGGGACAAGGAGGTTGACCAGCCAAGGAGACACGGACCCCTGTTCACCTGTATCTTCGATCAGGATCGCAACGATGACTTGAATCTTCACCCTCCCATGGCTTAAGGTTGATGTTTGTTGTACCTCGACTTCACCAGGTTGTTTTTCTGAAACCCCGTTGCCTTGGGCCTGCCCCCTCATCGTCTCCCAATATATCACACTATCCCGACATTCTGCTGCCTAAATCTCCCACTCTGTGCCTGGCCTCGTCTGTGGTTGAGTGATCACCTCGGGGAAGCAGCCTGCGAAACAGCAGCCGCGGCTTCAACATACCGGCAGGATCCCCGTCCAGCTCTTCGATCCTGCCGTTTTGTGGTGCGTAGCAGAATATGTCCGCCACTTCAGCCCGGGGGATAATTATCGGTAAAGGACGGGCTCTGGATAACAGGTACGGGGGGGTGGGAGCTCTGGTAGGCCCCGAGACAGGGGCGAGCGAGGACAAGAGTTGAGATGCCTCAGCCCCGGCAATATGTCGACGAAGTGCTAGGTATAGTGCGCGTCCAACGCACAGTTGATCGACCTCGCCTCCACGAGCACGGAGTGTTCCGCGAAGGGTGACCAGCAGCGCGAACCAGACAAGCTGGCCGAGCCGCTTGATCTTGCCGGAGGTACCTCCCAGGTGGTCGTACTGCGCGGCCCATCGACGTACGAAGAGGCAAGATTCGCACTGGAACAACTAAGCCGCCTTCGCATTACTCTGCACGAAGCGCTCCGATATCTCGACGTGGCCGTTTCCGAGCGAGGTGATCTTGGCCATTAAGCTCTTCTCCCTATCCAGAGCCGCAATGTCGTCGCCGCCGCCAATGCTGTTGCCGTAGACCATGACGTTGGGCACCGTCTTCCTGCCTGTCATCTCTCCGAGTCTCTCTTGGATCTTGGCGCCGAGGGGATGCAGGTCGAGCTCGACGACGTAGGGCGCGGGCTCGATGACGTACTTCTCAAGGAGAATGCCTTTGGCGCGCTTGGAGAAGGGGCAGTAGGACTTGGAGAAGATGACAACTGCAGGTTGGCAAGTCAGAAATGATGCGGTGGATGCTCGGGGAGAAGGGCATACCTGGGGACTTCTTCAAGATGGAAGCCAGCACCTCTCCAATCCCACGTTCCTCCTCAGTCTCCCGCACCTCCGGTTCGGCCTTGGCCTCGGGAACGGGCCGCTTCTGACCGCTGGCGGAGCTCCCCACACCTATCACATCTTTCGGGGCGTCCGGCTTATTAGGCCCTTTCGCCTTCGCGCTGTCCTTGGCCTTCTCCTCGGCTTGCGGAGCCGCTCGGCCATCTGCTTGGCGAGGAGGTCGTCGTCGGCATCAATATCTCCGTCAGCATCGACGTCGTGGCTGGCCACCACTTTCTGGCCACGGCCAGTTCCCACGCCGTGTTCCTTATCCAGAGCATTCACAGTCTTTGAGTAGAAGTCTCGGAGGGATCGCGTGTCGGGTTCTTGAGCGTGGCGGCCTGGGACGTGAAAAAGAGGAGTGTGACAACGGCCGCGAGGACCAGGTAGGTGAGGACGCGAAAGCGTCTTGGGGACGGCATCGCGGGCAGTGTCAGGGGCGTGGCCACAATGCAGTTCGGTTCTTGGGAATGGGCGTGGTTAACCAAGGTGGCATTTCAGTCTCCGTGTCGCCTTCGGATGGAATTTTGGCGAGGTCACTGTCGGACGTTTGTTATCCGGCTATCAGCAACCCTCAGGTTCGGCGTGGAAACGTCAACACGAAGAGCCAGAAAAGACGCGGTCAGGCTCAGAGGCTGATGGGGAGTTGTTGGAAAAGGGCAGCTGCCAAGTGTGTGAGCCAGGATCTGGGCGCCTTCCCGAAGCGGAGAAGCACCAGTGGTGCCAATCTTGTGGAGTGACATTCGTGCTCCGTGCCAAGGGAACCGAGCCACAACGTTCCTTGGAAGTTGATTGCATGAACAAAAGCATCTACAAGTTCGACAAACCTCCACGGGTCTTTATAATGTTCTAAGTCCTCTGTCAGGTTGTTTTTATGAGCGATCCTGTGTTTTGAAATTCGTCAGTCGCACAAGTTCTGATTTCAGTCTCTAGAGAGGGCCGAAGTAATGGCACTGTACCAACCAGACTTGAGGGTAAGCTACTGCAGGGGCATGCTCCGGGTGGGAGAGCGTCGACAAACCGTGGATACCTCTCCCAACATGTGACAACGAGAAGCCTTAGTATGAGTCTCTGTAGCTTTCCAAAGCCGTCATATCCGACCCTTGGCATAAACCTGGGCGAGAGACTCTGGGATTGGATTCTTGATTCTGCGGCTTCGTTATTATCAGTCGGCCACTGCCATCGACGTGAAGGCCAGCTTCGAAAATCTCCCCACACCGACCTCTCCCCGCACGACGCACGACGAACTTTTCCGAAGGATTCTGTCGGATCAAACTTTCACGTTATTCCCCAAACCCTGAATATCACTGGTTCATAGCTTCACAGAATCTTGAATCACCACAACACCCGCTCTCCCCGCTGAGTAATGGCATTGGCTTACAAATTCGGCCCAGGTAAGGCCGAAGGATCAGGGGTGATCAACAACAGGGCACAGCTCAACTCAATGACCAGATTTTGTGAAGTTGGTAGGATAAATACAGGCCTGTTTTCTAGCAACGATGGCCTCCCAACTTTTTGGCATCCGTCTTTGGATTCTATTCTCAGCTATCTAGTACCTGCCCGCAACCAAGCCCACAGTCTACCCCTGAACCCCTGTTCACCACCACCACCACCACCACCACCACCACCACCACCACCACCGCACTACAACGACAACTACCGAAATGGCCACCCCCTGCCCTCATCCATCCCGGCCACCCATCCTGCCGTTGCCATCATCGCCCCCCGCCCAGCCCCTCCAAATCGTCCATCTCCCCACTCACCCCCCATCGCCAGACGAAGCCCTCATCCACGTAACCTGGACCCCGCCAGCCCTCTCGGCCTTCACCGCGCCGACGGCGGCCTCTTGCTCGACACTCTCCCTTTCATAATGGGCTCCACTTTTGGCGGCACCGTCGTCGCCCTGGGCTCCTCGCCCTCCCACCTCCGCGTCGGCGACAAAGTCTTCGGCTTCGTCCAGGACGGCAGCCCGCGCGAAGGCGGCTTCCAGACCTACGTCACGGTGCCGACGTACAAGGTCAGCAGGCTACCCGCGAACCTGACGCTGCAGGAGGCCGTGACGGTGCCGACCAACCTGGTCACGGCGTTCCACACCGTGACCGAGGACTTGGGCCTGGAACTGCCGTGGCCGAGGCCCGAGGGGTGGAGGCCCGAGAAGGGTGAGGAGGCGGTGCTGGTGTGGGGAGCGGCGAGCAGCGTGGGCATGTACGTCCTGCAGGTGCTCAGGCACTGGGGATATGCGAATGTGATTGCGGTCGCGAGCGGGAAGCATCATGAGGAGCTGAAGCGATTGGGGGCGAGGGTCTGTTTTGATTATCGGAAAGGGGATGTGGTCGAGGACATTCTCAAATATGCGGATGGTTTTGGAAGGAAGGAGGGGAGACCGAGGGTGCCGTATGTTGTGGACTGTATTGGCTCCAAGGAGGGGACACTGAGGCACTTGACCAAGATCGCGGAACGAGGGAGTAAGGTGGCGATTATGCTGCCGGTGATCAACGTGCACGCGAGCAAGGACCGGGCGCCGGAGTACGAGATGGATGTGAGCAAGGTGCTGCCCGGGGAGTGGAAGGAGGGAGTTGACTTGAAGGGGACACGGACACACTATTACGCAAAGGTATGGCTGATCGCGAGAAGAATCTGTATCCCACATTGCTAACCAAAGTGGTGCAACAGAACGAATTCTTCAGGGACCATCTCCAGCCAGAGATTATTCCTGCGTTGCTGGAACAAGGGGCCATTCAACCGAATAAGCAGAGAATTGTCGAGGGAGACACGCCTGCTTGAGAGATCACAGAACGCTCTCGACTTACTAAGAGAGCAGGCTCCTTCAGGGAGAAGCTCGTCTGGAGGGTGGCAGATGAAGAGTAATTACTAGTAGTTGGATGTACCGCGTACCTGCTTCCTCAACCAGCCACAACATCGAGAAAAGTTCGGGGCAAAAGTTATGTTTGTGATGGTGGAAAGAAACCAGTTCAAAAAAAAAAAAAATAGATAGTCAAACAACACACAACAGGCCTCTACTTCGATACAATGACCGTACCGTTCCCTGAAGCTGGGGTTGAGACAGATCTGGTTACTTTTCCGGAACTTGATGTTACTTCCGGAAGCAGATGAACCGAACCGCTGCTGCGATTGGTGGCAGTCCTGGCATTGATCCAAACCCGCCATTCTCCTGCAGCCATTTGGGAATCCAGCCTTGAAACAACCACCGGGAATGGTAGGGAAGGAGCAGTGTTCCTCCTCTTTCGGTCTGCTAAATTGGTAGATGTTGAGTTCTGTCAAGAATACGGCCCGATTCGAGCCCAAGCCGTTCCTACCCTGGACCGGAACAGAAATGCCGACTGTTTCTTCTGGATGTCAGGCACAAACTATATGTAAATGGAGGGCGTTCCTCTTGAACTGCGGCATACTCACCAGCCCGGGATTGATCTAACTGCAGGTGTCCATGTCCCCAAACCGCTGCGGAATCTCTCGAAACGCCAATATGAAGATCACATCTTTCCTGGCCATCCTGCTTGGCCTCTCCGGAGCCAATGCTGGTCTCATATACAAGGGCGTGGATTGGTCCTCTGTGCTGGTTGAAGAACGAGCTGGCGTCTCATACAAGAACGTGAACGGCAAGGTTCAGGCCCTAGAGAGAATTCTTATTGAGAACGGTGTCAACACAGTCCGCCAGCGAGTTTGGGTCAACCCCGGAGATGGCAATTACAACCTCGACTACAACATCGCACTTGCGAAGCGAGCAAAGGCTGCCGGCTTGGGGCTGTACATCGACTTCCATTACAGCGACACCTGGGCTGATCCGGCCCATCAGAGCATCCCGTCAGGATGGCCGACTGACATCGACAATCTGTCTTGGAAGCTGTACAACTACACCCTCGACGCGGCCAACCGGTTCCAGGATGCTGGCATCCAGCCGACGATAGTGTCCATTGGCAACGAGATCACCGTCGGGTTGCTGTGGCCGACGGGTAAAACCAACAACTGGAGCAACATCGCCCGGTTGCTACACTCGGCCGCGTGGGGTATCAAAGATTCAAGACTCAACCCGAAGCCGAAAATCATGGTCCACCTTGACAATGGGTGGTGAGTGGTGCTCTCGTGCTGAGGAGCTAGGACTTGAGCTTGTTGAGCCTGCGTGCTAAGAAAGAAATAGGAACTGGGCCACCCAGAACAACTGGTATACAAACGTCCTAAAGCAAGGTGCATTCACTCTGTCCGACTTCGACATGATGGGCGTCTCGTTCTACCCTTCTACTCGACGTCAGCGAGCCTGGACTCGCTGAGGTCGAGTCTGAACAGCATGGCCCGGAGCTGGGGCAAGGAGGTCGCCGTTGTCGAGACCAACTGGCCGACGTCGTGCCCGAACCCAAAGTACAGCTTCCCCTCGGATGTCAAGAATATCCCCTTCTCGGCTGCCGGACAGGCGACATATGTCACCAACGTGGCGAACGTCGTGTCCTCGGTGAGCCGCGGAGTGGGATTGTTCTACTGGGAGCCCGCTTGGATTCACAATGCAAACCTGGGCTCGTCGTGTGCCGACAATACCATGTTCTCGCAGTCTGGGCAGGCTCTCTCGAGTTTGTCTGTCTTCCAGAGAATTTAGAAGATGAAGAGGACTCCTTGGAAACAGAGAAGCTGTTCAACACCAATGGCATCGTCGGGGTAGTCAAGAAAGACTGAGTCGGCTCGCGATTGACATGGGCAACGGCAGAACCACTGCTTGAGAATAGGAGAATGTCACTAGTAGCGATAAAATCCAAGTATTTGAAGGCATCATTGCTGTTGCCGCTGTCCATGACGGTTGTTTGGCCCTGGAAGCTGTGGCGGTTTATCTGACACTGGAGCCACGTGCAGCCACAGTAAGCCGCCCACACAGGCCAATCACGCACAGCTGGCCCGGGCGAGGGCACAGAACCCTACGAATTTTTGTGAGTGGGTCCTGGGCCAGCAGCGACCCAACCGTCCACTGCAGAGCCTCGAAACCGCCCGCAGTCAAATCCACTCCATCATCGCGACAATCTGAATTTCGCTCTTCGATACCAGCACTATCGAACAGCGAAATCCGTGATCACCGACAACCGCAAAGATGGCTGACATCGAATACGTACGTTTTCTGCTCTCCTCTCGACGGTCCTCGGTCTACCGCAAAACCCTCGGCGTGACCGACTTTTCTTGGGGACACTGGACAGTTACAGCACTGGAGGCACACACAGCTAACTATGGGAACGACAGAATGCCGAGGAGGCTGCTGAGCTGAAGAAGAAGAGAGCCTTCCGCAAGTTCTCCTACCGGGGTATTGACCTCGATGCGTAGGTGTTCCCCCCCATTTCACATCCAACCAACCGGTCGAACGACGATACTTGCGAGACGTGGCATCGACCAGACAGAGGGGTAGCGAACAAGCAGGCAACGATTCGGGGAATTGATCGATCGCATGGGGAGAAAACCGCTGACCCAGACGCCTCACAGTCTCCTCGACCTCGGCTCCGATGAGCTCCGCGATGTCGTCCACGCCCGCGCCCGGAGAAAGATCAACCGCGGCCTCAAGCGCCGCCCCATGGGCCTGATCAAGAAGCTCCGCAAGGCCAAGCAGGAGGCCAAGCCCAACGAGAAGCCCGACCTCGTTAAGACCCACCTCCGCGACATGATTGTCGTGCCGGAGATGATTGGCAGCGTCATCGGCATCTACTCCGGCAAGGAGTTCAACCAGGTGGAGATCAAGCCTGAGATGGTTGGCCACTACCTTGGCGAGTTCTCGATCACATAGTGCGTGCCATCGTTCTGGAGAAGCATTCCTCGAGTGCAGACAACTGACAACCCTACAGCAAGCCCGTCAAGCACGGTCGGCCAGGTATCGGTGCCACTCACTCTTCTCGTTTCATTCCTCTGAAGTAAGGGCTGGGATTTGGGTGGTTCTTGCATTCAGTCAGTCATGGATTCGGCGAAACGGGACACGGTTCTGCTCAGGGGCATTGAATGATGCGGCAATGCCTGCGCTATCTTGGAGGGATCACGAGATAGTACCACAAGAGCAATTCGAGTGCTGCATTCGGGCCAACGGTCGATGACGCCACGATACATCACGGGTGAAGCTGCATGGACGAGATGTTGCTTGGGATCGGCGTTGGAAGTCAAAAAGATTCAGGCGGGATATACCCATTGCTGTAACGCCCATCATTCATTCGCCTTGCCATTTCAGCAACCGTAGAGCTGTCAAGACACCGCAGATTATCAAAGTCTCGGACTCATCCGACTCAAGCCAGCGAGTTCACCCTATAGCACTTTGCAGAAAGCGCCCCAGATCCCCATGAAGCTCTCCTGGCAGGTCTCGCACTCACACTCGAATCCCTTCTCCCGCTTCCCGTAATCCCACGTCAGCTGCTCCCCCTTCCGTATTGCCCGCCTTGCCTGGACGCAGATATGTCTCTGCTTGACAAAATGCGCCAGCCCGGACGGCCCAATCCTCCACGAGCAGTTCGGACCCACGGGATTGATACTACTACCACAGCCACCTGAAGGAGAGCCGTGCCCGCCCGGGAAACAACAACCCTTCGGCCCTCTTGCCCGTGCACCCGGTGGCGGCGTGCAGCAGTGGTTAATCAGCGACCCCAGCAGATACACACACGCCTCCCTGGTGGCCGTCACCAGCGGCGCGCCGCCCGACGGCGAATGCCCCGCCACCGCGAAGGCATAGTGCTTGAAGAACTCCAGACACGCCGCCTCCCTCGCGTGCTGCTGCTGCTCTGCCGCAACCGGCAGCGTCGCCACATATGCCTCGTACTCTGCCCGCGTCACCGTCGACCCCGCAAAACGCCCCTGCCCCGGTACGAGGTTGATCCCCAGGCCCGTGGCCAGCAGCTTCTCTGCCTCGGCGAAGGGCGCAGGGGCGATACCGAAGCGGGCAGCGAGGGAAGGGAACGCGAGGGCGGCTACGGAGCATGAGGCGAGGGTGGTGGTGGTGTTGGTGGTGGTGAGGAGGGCGCCGCGGCAGGCGGCGGTTTGTGAGGCGACGAGGTGCGTGTCGGCGGAGAACTTCTCGTTGAAGAGCGCCGTCATAAGCGGCGCTTCGTGGAAGATGAACTCATCCGGGGCGAAGTCGCGCGCCGCAAAGAGGCCGTAGCCGATGGCGGGGCTGACGAAGCCGACGTGCACGGCTGGGAGGTCGAGGGGGGCATGGGCGAGGTATTTCGATGGGGTCTGGATGGGGTGGTGGTCGTCGGGTTAGTGGCGGTGGGATCCAGGATGGAAGCGAAGGGAGGTGTGTGTGGGGCAGGAAGGAAAGCAGGAAGATGTCACGCGAGGTAGAGGCTGCAAGGCAGGCGAAGGGCAAACGCGCCAACAGACCCGCAAAACGCGACAGAAAGCAGAGCGGAAGCGGAGAGACATGCCTTGGCTTGCTTGGAGGCGTCAAAAACTTCGTTCTCAGCTTTCGCCCCCGGAGCACTCGCCATGCTGCCTCAGCTGAGCTCTCGGACGTCGGGTGGCAGTCGTATGTTGGGTGGAGTGTGCATCACCAAAGGCGGGCTTGGGAAATAAGAAAAACTATTCGGGGCCGCGGAGATGCGACCTGCACGGCCAAATTGAGAATGAACACAGAGCTAGATATGGAAGGTTTCAGGAAAGTCCGTTGGGCTGAGGGAAAGGGTGCCACGGCGAGTCACGGTTACCGTATGTACATGTAAGGTACATGTGCCACAACGCTGTGGGTATTATGAATCACAAGAAGAACTCGGCCAGCGTCTCGCTACTGAGAAGCCGCCGCCAACTTCTTTGCCTTGCGAGCCTCCTCGTCGAGATGCTGCTGCTTGTAATGGGCAATGACCTTGTCGATGTTCGCATAGTGGCCGGCGGGGACGTTGAACGGCGAGCCGTGTGTGAAGACCCTGTCACGTGGTTAGCATGTATCGTCCCAATTGAACCCTAGCTGAGCAAAGGAGCACCACGCCCCTCCCCCGATGGTCCTGTGAAGAACATGCCAATCGAGAGCGCTCGAAAGGCTGGAGCAGAAAGCCGTTGGAGAGGTCCTATGCTTGCGGTAGGGTGCCATAACTGGGCGGTTTGGAAAAAAAAAAAAAAAGAAAAAAAAAAATCCAAAGACGCCTCTTCCAGTAGCCATGATCCCCTATTGAGCCCAGGGACTCAATTCAGCTCAATTCCACAATGCTTTCTTCCACAATCTCAGGCTCTGGCTCCCTCGCTCTTCTAAGGATCGGGGATAACGGAAATGACACATACTCGGGGTAGGTCAGCTCGTAGTGCTTGCTGCGCTCGGCAGTGTAAAGGAGGTGCTTGTCGTGGGCGGCCTGCTCGAGGGCCGCTGTCATCAGATGGTTCTTTGTCTCCCACTCATTGCCGTAGTCAGAGAGCTTTTCGAACCACTTGTGCAGGGTGGAGAGTTCGCCATTCTCGCCGGGGCGCGAAATCTGGTAGACGAAGATGGAGGTGGGGACGAGGCCGAAGGTGAGGTAGAACGCAGTCTGTTCCAATCCGTCAGTGTTCAGTTCTTTCCACTGCTATCCACAGCGCCAATGGCATTCAGCGACAGTGCTAGGAACCTACTCCGAGCGACTCCTCGACGTTGTGGGCGTGGTGCTCGTGGCCGTGGCTGGAGGCGTAGGACCTGGTGTTCCGGACGCCGGACGGGCGGGCTGTCCGGGCTTGCCGGGCAAGCTGCGCCATGCGCTGTCTGAGGGCCGACATGTGTGGTTGGTAGCGGGCGCAATCGCACTCGACTGGGGGGGAGGAAGAGGGAGAGGGATGACGGCGGTCGGGTTGCGGGTCGCCTTGTCAGTAGGTAAAATCCCCGCGAATGCCCACCCTCGGAGGGGTCACAAAGCAGCGGCGGACGGAGGGCGTTGGAGTGGAGAGGCGAGGTCGCGCTGCTCTTCCCGACGATGCAGCAGCTGGAGAGTATGCTGGTGAGCTCTTTGCCGATGACCCTGCACTCAAGGTGCTGTTACCGGGAGCTTGGCAGAGGTGCTATCTGCACGTGACTTCAAGGCGGACAGCCCTTGCCGCGTTTGTCTTCTCACTGTGCTGGGCGCTTACAGGCCAATCACCAAGTGCCCCGTAAAGTACAGGTTTCCGGTTTCCTCTCACATTCCCTGTTTGTGATCGAGGAGGCAAAGTTGTCGATGGTAAAATCTGTCCTTTCTTTTCGTTTCTTTTGCCTGACTTATTGCGGAGACTTGGGCTGGGCTTTGGGGAAAAGCCATGTTGTCTCAATCGGAATTTAGATTTTAATTGTCTCTTAATCCAAGCATTCAACGCTCTCGCCTGCCACCTCAAGCGGCAGCCTCTCTCACTTACACCGTCGTGGAAACTCAGACTCGCGTCAAACCGCAACCTGACCAGCAAAATGGCCAAGTTCCGGCTAAAGATGCTTCCGTTCAGCCTTCTAGCTCTCGTCAGTCTCACGGTTTGGGGATCATCAGCGTCCACGGACTCACCCTCACCCTCACCCTCTCCCTCAGCCGACGTCGAACTCATCTGTCACACCGACAACCCAGCAGAGTGCTACCCAAGATCTTCCAAGCAACGGACGAATTTCAGATAGTCCGCGATGACCAGGATCTGCCCCAGGGCCTCCACGTCCGGTTAAACGTACAAACAGGCCAGAAAGAAGCCAAGATCAACGTCCCAGATGAGACCGATCCGGCCCTAGAAGGCCTGCCCGTGGACTCCTCCGTGGTGATCGTGGAACGGGACCAAGCCGAGGCAGGACCACAGCCCAAAGCCCGCATCCCGCACGACGCGCCCGCCTACGACCCGGCGGGCAAGATCAAGGTGCCCAAGTCGGAGAACTCCGACGAGGGCAGCGCCTTCTACAAGACCCTGACCATCCTCAAGAAGGGCCTGGACGTGGACGCGGCGCTGGAGATGCTCGAGGAAATCTCGCACGACATCTACTACGGCCTGAAGATCGCCGAGGACTACGACACGGTGCACGAGCTGTTCTGCCTCTGCAGCGCACAGCCCTCCGACGCAGCCAACTGGGCTGCCCGCGCCCGGCTCGCAGCACTCACCCTCGCCTCTGCCGTGCAGAACAACCCGAAAGCTCTCGCCGAGCTCGAAGCCCACTGGCCCAAGCTCTCTCCCTCGCTCTGCTCCTCGCCAAACGCGACTCCCCTCGGGACTAGCATCTTCACCCTCACCACCCCAGCCATTGTGCTCAATGAGGATCTCTCCTCTGTTGACGCCGCCGTCCTAAAAGCGCGCATCTCCCTCCTCTCCGGGCTTCTCAGATCCCCGCTCCTCCGGCGTCACTTCCTCGCCTCGTCCGCCATTTCCGACTTGCTCCGCATCCTGCTCACCACAACCAATTCCCCCTCCATCTCCTCCTCCTCCTCCTCTCAAGAATCGGAAGCAGGATGGCACTCCGCCCAGCGCACGGCCGCCTACCTCCTGATGGACAACTTCCTCGACGCCGACATGGGTGCTGCGTTGGGGGAGTGGCCCGACCCTGCCAAACACAGCAACATCAACAGCAACAACAACAACCTCGCCAGCGGGAAGGACAAGAAGAAGGCTGCGCATTGGAAGGAGTGTTCCTCTCCGGAAAATGGCGTGCACGAAGAGGAATGTCTGCTGTGGCATGTCATGGAATTGGGGAGCAAGAAATACGCCAAGGAGGAAGGACATTGGAGCAGAGAGTTGCGGGTGAAGTTGAGGGAGGCAGTGAAGAGAGATGCGCAGAGGAGAAGTGGGAAGACGGAATTGTAATTAGACAGTTGGTGTATGCATTTGGAATGGTGTTATATACCCCAGGCAGATCTTGATAGACACGTTTATTTTCAGGGGTCTAGTTACACAGTTGATGCCTATCCGGAAAAACTGACTATGCATTTCCTGGAGTGTACCAAGTTAGCTTACCGTTGGTCTTCCACACAAAATGGTGGTAGGGCAGTTGAGCCAGAGTGGACTTCGAGCCGCCAACAGTCTGTTGCGGTCAGCAACGCCGCAAGGCCTCTCCGTCCACAACTTGTGCTACGGGGCAGCATGCGGCAACCGTAACGAGCAGACAAAACACTTGTGGTTTGAGGAAGCTCCGTCATTAGCTGCGAGGCGGCGCCCCTCCGTAAACTCGTGTCACGAACTCAGCAGGTGGGGAAGGCCAGACGCTCAAACAGGGTGTGTGAACACAAGACGAACAATGAAACACTGGAATTACGCGTCTCCCTGGCATGTTTTGCCGAATCTACCTCCAGAGTACAGACCGCCAGCGAGGAAATGATCCAGTGAGCAAAATCCCAGGCAAGCAACACCGTTACCATCCCCTCGCGATCATCTGCGACGCCATTACATGGGAAAGATGCAAGAACAAGTTGCACGACACTTGTGGCCGCAGAAACCCAACTTCCTTTCAACAGCTTTATTCATGAGCGACCCTCGACACTGTCGGGGCAGCTGTTTGGAACAGCCATAGCAACAGCCGTATAAAAATGCAGCGCACAGCGCACAACTTGCTCCCAGCTGGGGAGACACATGTAGAGGCCCCAGAAACCCGTTAGCGGCGGGGACGGTAATAGCAGAAGAAGCCTCTGTCCCGCCCGGGTCCGTTCTCGTTACTCTGTCGGTTGACCCAGCGAGCGGATGAAAGCCGGGATCGCTACTCGCTCGGCCGGACACCCGTGTTGCCAAAGCCGCTCAGGTTCCAACCAGAGTACTTGGCGCTAGTGTCATCCTCGGAGGCGGGTGGAGGGGGGATAGGAGGCAGGCCATGGGCCACATGATCCGTAGCCAAGTCAGAAGACCGCTCAGGCTTGGAATCTGCGGCCCCGGACTGCTCATCGGATGCGGCAGCGGCTGTGTTCTTCTGCGGCAGGACACCCTTGTCCTGCAGGTATTTGAGCGTCTCCACGATCGCGAGATCCTCCTGGTCCTTGTCATTCAGGATGAGACGCTGCTCCAGGGTCATGCGACCCCCGTTCAGCTCACGCTCTTTCAGGGCGGCTTCTCGGACCGCGGGGTCGTGGACAAAGCGGCACTTGCCCCGCTTGCCACAGGTACCCCAGTGGAGTAATACTTGCAGTGCTTGGTCGGATCAGCCTTCTTCGGCGGAGGGGGACGTTGGCCGGTTCCTGACGAGACGACATGGCTTCAGGTTTCTCGTCATCTGAATCGCTCGAGGACGAGCTCAAGTCAATGTCTCTCATATCGTCACCTTCGTCCTGCTGCTCGCGCTTGCGCTTGATGCTCGACTCAACCTTCTGGAGCTGCTTTCGCAGCTTCTCGGCCTTCTGTTCCAGAGCGTCTTCTCTACTCTTCTCAGCTGCGCCGTTCTGCGTCTTAGCGGCGGCTTTCTTGGCTTCGATCTGGCCTTGGTGGGGAATCTCGCACGACGCTCGGCAATCCACGCAGCGATCTCGGACGAGGACTTGGGGCTGTACGGCGTTAATTTTCCAGCGAAGGAGACCGCTTGGGGAGAGAACATACTTGGGAGCATCAGCGCCATACATCTCGTTCAGGCGCTCCTCCTCATTCTCGTCGTCTTCATCCGACTCGTCACCGGGCGTCAGGCCTAGCGTGTTGGTCTTGCGTTTCTTCTTCTTGCCAGCAGATGCAGCATCAGGCTTCTGATGCTGAGTAGGAGGCGTCTGGGAGGCCGGCCCCTTGTTCTGGCTGCGGTTGCGATTCTTATCGCCGCCAAAGTGAGACGGGACTTGTTTTGATGGAAGCCACCTCGGCCGTGATGACGAGAGCCGTGGCCGGAATGAGCATCAAAGGTCGGGGGAGTGGCCATGTAAGGACCGGGGGCTGGATAGCCCTGGTAAGGCGCGGGATATGGTGCGGGAGGAGCTGGAGGTCCGCCATATGGGTAAGGGGCGCTCACTGGAGCTGCGGCGGCCGGAGAACTGTTGGCATCAAAACCAATCCGAAGTGGTGGTCCCATCATCTGTCCATTGGGGCCGCCACGGTCATTGTAGCCACCGCGGCCGCCGCGGCCGCCGCCGCCGTACGTTCCACGTGTCGCAGCAGGTTGAGGTGCACCCCATTGCGGAGCAGGAGGCCCCGGTCGCGGCGTCGGGTAAGGGTGGCCGTAGGGAGGCTGAGGAGCGGGCTGGTACGGAGGCTGACCGGCGTACGGCGGCTGTTGTTGATACATCTGAGGAGCGTAGTTGGGATGGTAGTTCTGAGGCGGCAGGGGGGCGTGTGGTGCACCTTGCGGCGCGAGTTGCTGGCCATGTTCGGGGTGCCACTGCTGTGGTGGTTGAGGGTAGCCGGGCTGGGCAGGCGGACCGTTGTAGGGTGCAGGATTCTGAGGACCGTAGGCAGGCTGCTGACCGTAACCGTAACCAGCGTGTGGTTGGTGGTAGCCACCGCGGTCGTGGCCGCCTCTGCCACCTCTGCCACCGTGACCGCCACGAGGAGGACTGTAGGTCGGATAGGCACCGTGGCCATTGCTCGGTGGGGCAGGCGGAGGAGCCGGCGGAGGAGGACCGTAGTTGTACGACATGTTGTTGATGGAACTCGTCAGGAGCAGTTGAAACTGATGCCTTGAAGGTTAGACTCGGGAAAGGCCTGACCGATTCGCCAGAGCCAACCACCCGAGAGACAAAGCAGTCCAACAGCTGCGGGAAGGCGTCTTCACTTGAATATGAAGCCTGCGGCAGCAGTGACCAAGGACAGAAAAAGAAGGTTGATGAAGAATACAATGGGGGCGGCTGTCGGCGGCGTTGTGATGGGACGGAAAGTTTGAAACTTCAAGTTGGGGGGGATTTCTCGGGCGCAGTTGGTGTGGCTTCACTTTGCGGTTTCGAGCACTCTGCGCTGCAGTTGACGACAGCAAACCGTGTGGAAAAAAGTCCGCACAGTGTATATAATATATATCAGGCGGTGAGCCGTCAGGGTAGCGGTCCAACTGGCAGAATCCTACACATTAGTGGGGCAGCAATGCTCAAGGTGAAGGGCCAGGTTCTCGCGTTAGGTGAGACTCACCGCGGGGTTCAAGTCGACTGAATTTTGAGATGAAAGTGTCAACCATCTTAAATGATCTATGAATACTACCAATCAGGAAAAGAAAAGGCACGGGCCATCTACAATATTGTGACTGGAAGCAAACGGTAATTATCTTATTCTGGCGTGTAATTTTTCGGTCATCTCAAGCGCTGCGGACGTCTTCGACCATTTCCACGACTCCAATTTCCAACAGCCAAAGCCCGGCGCAACTGAGAGCCTGCCGTGTTCGGTGATACATCCGCTCCGTCAGAGGGAATCGTCTCTCCACAGGCAAGAGATACGGGTCCAAGAGGAGAGACGCAGTATCCGGGCGATATGTTCATCTTGGTACGGCTGTATTTTCCCTCGACCACCAGGGTCCTCATTTCCTGAGTTGAGTCTCACTGACACGGTTGGTTCAGACCAAGATCGCCGATCTGGTGCAGATTGCGCCTGACGACTTCAGGAAACAGAGCTATGCCGCCATCGAGGACAACATCAATGCCAAGTATGCGAACAAGGCAAGTGGTATGGTAATCCGTTGTGCTTCGTCACATCAGTCTAACATTTCGTCCAGGTAGTACAAAAGATCGGGCTCTGCATCTGCCTCTGGGACATCCTATGGACCTCAGAAGGTCTTATCGGACAGGGCGACGGGATGGTTAACGTGAACGGTACGCATTTGAGGCAGACCCCTGCCGTCTGCTTCGCTGACCTGAGATGTAGTCGAGTTCCGGATGGTGGTGTTCCGGCCATTCAAGGGTGAAGTCATTGGGGCACGCATCGCCGACCAGTCTTCCGAAGGGATAAATCGTGGGTTCGCCAATCGTTCTGCCTGTTTAACCTCAATCTAACCACACTCCAACAGTCGCCACAGACTTCTTCGACGACATCTTCATCCCCTGGACCGAGCTCCCAGAGGGCTCAGAATTGTAGGACATTGTCCCCCGTCCCTCCCACATGCCGAGCTAATATGTCCATCAGCGAGCCAAATGAGGGTCTCTGGGTCTGGAAGGAGGAAGACCAGGTCATGTACTTCGACAACAACGAGCTGGTCCGCTTCCGGGTAATTTCAGAGGACTGGCACGACCAGACCCCATCCAAGCCTGTTGAGGCCGCCGAGGGCGCCGAGGAGGAGGTTGTCCCGGTCAACACCAAGCCGCCGTACCGGATCGTAGGGTCCATGAACGGGCCGGGTCTCGGGTGCTGCCTGTGGTGGGAGTGAGGGAGGGGAGGACGAAATTGAACCAAGAAGGAATTGTATCCTGGATGAATTCTATGCGCCGAGATCTAGTTTACACCTTGATACCCTCCAACAGACGCTGCTCGACGCCGTCCAGGACGGAGTGGTGCTCGATGACGGCAAGGTTCTCGGCCTCGGCGAGGAACTGCTTGTTGGGATCGACGCCGGGGCCAAACATCTGACCGGCCTGCGGGCCCATCTGGGTCATTTGCTGCGCCATTTGGTTGGCGGCTGGGAACCATTAGCTTGGCATGTTCAGATAGAATACTCCTAGCAGAAACTGGAGCACCATACCATTGTCGCTCCCGAGCAGGAAATTGAACACCGACTGCAAACCAAAAATACACAAGAAGTACCAGCTAATGCTCGACATCCACCTCGGATCCATATCCTTGGTGGCCACGCCAGCCTGCAGCATGCTCTTGAACTTGATTGTAAGCGGGAACGGAAGTTTCACTATCCGCTCGTCAGCCAATCCACGGCCCCAGTCGCAACAACACTCAGCTGGGGGAAACGCACTAATCACATAGCCACTGAAAAAACGCATTAATCCAGCTCATGATCAGCGTATTCGGAATAATCATGGCCATCTGGTTCTTCATCATGCCCATCATGCCCTCCATGGCGCTGGGGTCGGTCATAGGGTTCGGAGGCGGCTGGCCGCGGTTGTCTGGGTCCTTGAGGTACGCGCCGGACTCGAAGGCGGTGATGAGGGCGTCGCGGCGCGCGGTAAACGAGGACTTGGACAGCGCGTGGTAGTTGCCGCGCAGGTTCATGCCATGCAGGAGCGCGCGCTGCTCGCGCATCGTCTTGCGGTCGAGCTTCTTGGGGGATGAGGCCATCAGGATGGTCGCGTAGTGCCGGAGGACGCCGGTAAGAATCTGAAGAGGGGTGTCAGTCATTGTGGGATAGGTACGATGGCCAGCGGGATGGAGGGGGCGGGCGGTGAGATCTACCATGACAATGGTGATGGGGAAGAGGATCCAGTAGCTGTTGTCTTGTCAGTCATTGAGCCTCGTAGCTTGAGGGCGAGAGAAGGCTGACAATAACTGGGGATCCCGGTGGATCGTCTGCACCGGAACTTGCGCCATTTTGTCCGTGCCGACGGGTCTTCGCGCTGGCAAGTGGGAGGAGTGTTCGAGCTGGTCTGTCGCGACAGGTTGAAGCTCCAGAGGTGTCGTTGCCAGAAGCTCTGCCAAGCAAGGGGTGGGTGGGGGCACCGACCCCTGTCGGTCAGAAACGCCAGCTACCGCAATAAGCTGGGCACGGACCATTCCAATTGGGAACAGCTCGTCCAAAGGTGGCCTTTCACGATCGCATCCCGCGCCAGGCTGATCTGCTTCCAGACTTCCCAACGCCTTCCTCACCCTCAATTCTCAACCCCTGAGCAACTGAGCGCTTCTGTCTGCTCACCATCACAACCCCCGACAAAATGGCGTCCCAAGAAAAAGTCACCGTCTACAACCTCGCAGGCAAGCTCCCCAGCTCCCCATCACAACCTACTTTCACCCATTAACCAAACCACTTTTGGCAAACCGGAAACAGACCTCAAAAATACCACCGACGACGCCATTCCCAACTACCTTAACAGCCTGCGCTTCCGGCAATCCCACCGCCTCACCGACGTGCGCCTCGCGCTCGGCTACTCGGCCTTCTTCCTCGCCGCGGCGTGCTTCGCCTGGGACTACAAGTTCGGCTTCGATGCGACCAAGTACTATACCGCGGCCGCCGTCGCGCTGTACACCCTCCTCAACTCAGCCCTGACAGTCTGGATGCTCTACGTCGAGCGCGGGACGGTGTACGTCGGCACGGCTCCCTCGGGGGAGACGGTGCGGATTCGCACGGCGACCAGGAAGAACGTGCCGAATTACGAGGTCACGATCGAGGTGGAGAGGAAGGGCGGACCCAAGGATGTGCTGAAGATCAGCAGGGCGTTTACCGAGTGGTTTGATGGCGCGGGGCATTTTGTGGCGGCACCTTTCCAGAGCGTGTTGGCGACGGCCGTGCCGGTGATTGGGCGGGCGGATCCGAAGAGGGTGGCGCAGACAAAGAAGGAGGGGGAGCCTGAGGCGGTGGCGTACACGCCCGAGATGTTGGACATGCTGGCCAAGGCGAATGTGAGCGTGGTGGGGTCCGCGGCCGAGGAGGCGACTGGGTCGGAAGCTGGGCAAAGAAGGGTGGGAAGAGGAGAAAGGCGTGAAGGGGGAAGAGTTTAATTTGGAAGAGACGGCTGGCGCTGGTTGTGTGCGTTACGAATGGGAATTTCATGGTCGTAAAATGGGATGGGAGACAAAATCTGGTTCCGCAACGGATGCAAAATTAATTCACTTCGAGGAGCATAGGTGGTACCCTTGTTGAGCAGGCGGTTGCTTAATATGACGAGGAGCTCCGCGTTCTCCATGCCATGTCCGATTCCTATTTCAACCAGCCGTCTCCAGTTCCTCCCCATCCCCTCTCTCCGTGGCTGCAACTAAACAACCTTGGCCCAATTCCTCTCGCCCTCCTGGCAACCTCCCTCACCTTCCTTACCGGATCCCCGCACGCGACCGCCAACATCCTCTGCGTCGGCAGCGAGTACGCCAGCACATGCCGCTCCTCGAATCGTGTCGGAATGGCGCCCAGCACTTGCAGCGCCAGCTTGCGGCAAACCGTCCTTGTCACAGCTCCACCATTCCCACCTTTCTCCTTGCCCTGAGAAGAGGAAGCGCACTCCTGGTAAACCTTCGTTGTGCCCCCAATAACCTCCCTCAAGTACCCCTTTAGCGCGTCGGGCTCGTGGGTAAGTATCTCCACCAGAACTTCCAGCGCCGACACGACCTGCGACCAGGCAACTTCGTCAGACAACCCCGTGTGGTTTGTTAGCGCCGTGACGAGCAGCTTGATCAAAGTCGCCAGATCGTCCTGGTAGACTGTAAACGGGCAGTTGGCGACGACCGCGAGGACGGCGACGCGGTAGCGGGTTGCCGCGAGTGCGGTGTCCTTGTTGGGGGCAGGCTGGGCTAGCTCGAGCAGGGGCTTGCCGAGGTAGGTGTAGGCCCATTGCTTGTAGAAGCGCTTGACGACGGCGTGGTTGTCCGGGGTGAGCAGGTCGTTCTGCTTGACTATGAGGCCGAGGGACTGTGCAACGAGCTCGCCGCTGCGGGTGGGGGTTGCTGCGGCTTCGTGGAGGGACGGGATGACGGTGAGGACGTGCTTGTCTTGACGGGCAGCGGCGCCGGCGATGACGTTCATGGCGATTGTGTTGTAGGCTTGGAATGTGTCAGGCTCGATGGGGGAGGTGGTTGCGTCTTTCAGCCAGTTGGCCCAGAACTCAAGGACCCGTTTCATCACGAGCAATTCGGGGTCAGAGGGGCCGCCCTTGTATTTGTTGGCCAGTATGACTCCAATGGCCGCCCGAATGTCGCTTTCGCGTGAGGGAGAAGAGCCAAACCTGGATGTGTCGCACATGAACTTCTCTGCAACGCCGTCCAGCTTGTACTGCAGTGCTGTTAGTCAGATCGGCAACTTTGGGATAATCACGTACCAGCCCTTCCAATGCCTCTGGCCGCAGGCCTTGGAGTATCCCCAAAGTGAGAAGCCCTGTCACGAGATCTGAGGAATCCCTGGAAACGGATTGCTCATCCGGAGTGTGGAAGAAGTTGAAGGCCTCGTCGGCAAGGTTGCAAGATTTTTGCAGGTTTTCGGACAAGCTCCGAACCACCAGGCCAGCCATCTGAGAGAGCTGGATGAGAGATCTCTCGCTCCAAGGGTCTCGCGAATTAGAATATGCTGACCGATAAAGGTACTTCACGATGAAGAGGCGAGTCTGAGGAACTCACGGCAAACCTCAGGGTTCTCGTGGCTTAAGAGTGGCAATGTCATATCAGATGCATCGCCGCCTTGTTGCATAAGCAACAGCCAGTTCTCTGGAAGTTGTCGAAACCTCTCAAGCCAAACCTCGTCGCTAGATGAGGAAGAAACAAGTGCTTCTCGACCGTATTTCGCTTCACACGCGTCTCGGAACCAATGAACGAGGCGTTGTAGCGAAGAAATAACGTGGTCATTCGCACTTGGGCCTTCCGTTGAGCCAGTGGTAGAGTTGGTCCGAGACGAGAGAGGGAAGAGCTCCAAAAGGGTGGCCGTGACGGTCACGAAATGTTGAAGTGTGAAGACTTTGTCGAAGAAGTATCAGTTGCAATGTCTAGCGGTATCTCGGAGCATCCTATGAAGGCCAGACGAGACAGGAGATCCTTCAGAGCGTTGAGTGAGTACTCTGAGGGGCTCGTCCAGTCGCGCTTCTCAATCTCCGCTCTTGCCCTGCCGACGAGCTCTGCATATCCGTCGCTGTAGTTCACGACGATGGTGCGGAGAGCGCGCACAGTCTCATTCCAAGCCAGCGCCTCAGCGTTGTTGTCGTTCGAACTCAGACTCAACCCCTTAGTAATGGGTACGGCCAGGAGAGAGCATATCTCGGAGCAGACCCGCGAAGGGCACAGCAGGGTAACGGCCCCATCCGATTGGAGAGCCTGCTGACTGACCAGCAAGGCCAACCCCTGAACGACCTGCTTGAGGACGTCCTTCTCATCGGAAGAAGCCTCCTTGCATTTGCCGGTCCAAATTGGCAGGTAAACGTCGTGGAACAGCGTCTCCAGGGGCCCACGGTGTTCTGTTCTAAGGCACATTTCATCGTCAGGATGGTCATTCCGGTCCCGGATCAGTTCCATGCGAGTTTTGAGCAGGGAATTCAGAAGAAGCAAGAGGTCTCGTGTGTGGGATGGAGACTTTGGCTGTCGGAGGTTCTGTCGGATGGCATCGATGAAATCGGCGTTATATCGCAGATAGCCCCTGACAGTGGCGCTTATCACCGTCATCAGGAGCAGGCCAGATTGCTTTGTATATGTTGGGTTGCCGAGGTCGTCCCGGCAGTCCCTGGAAACCAAGTCGATGTAACCCGAGAGTGATGGGATGTCAAGCGTGGTGCCCGTTTTCATGCCCTCAAGCTTCCTGGCGATGGTCCGCAGCACCTCCAGAGTCGCATCGATGGTCTCCTTGACCTCTCCGTTCCGAACTTCGTACTTGAGAGAGTTCCATATCTTTTCGATGTAGGGGACGACGCTTGCTTGTGGGTTATCGTAGTGCTCTATGCATGCCTTGATGGTTTGAGGATGTCGACCTGCTCGACTTAGTCACGGGTCTTCAAACGCGGATCATGATGGGTTCCCTGACCTTGACAGCCACGGTAACAGCATCTCCCTGATCAAGCTTGTGGATGAGGAACGGCAGAGCGTGGCTCGCAACGCGCTGGTGGGCTGCGAAACACGCTCGCACCGCCTCTTTCAGGTCCTCAGCAGTGATCCCTATTGGCGTAGCAGAACTCCGCAAGGAAATGGGAAAGTACGCGGAGAAGACCTTGAAGATCTCCTCTGTGACCTCAGGCGAGGGGTCGTAGTCTGTGAGGAACAAAGCAAGAATCTTGAACCAGACCATCAGGTTCCTTGGATCCCTCTCGCTCTGGCACACCTGGAGCAGGTCAACAACAAAGCCACACGACGGTCCGTACTTGAGCTTCAGCTCGCTGCTGACGGCTAGATCTTGGACGAGGCTCAGGAAGAGCTCATAGAGTTCCAATCTTGTGGCAGCTGTCTGTAGGCGAAAGTCCTCCTTGATCTTGCAAACATCGTCCAGGATCCTGACGCCCATGTCGGGCTTGAAGCCTTTCATGGCATAGAGTTGGCGCAGCGCCTTGGCAGAGGCCGTGATGCCTGCCTTGTGGTCGTAGGAGAACATGGAGCCGAAGAAGCCGATAAGCCGGAGGACTAGGTCCTTCTTAGTAGTCTGTCCTCTGCTCTGAAGGAAATACCATGCCGAATACCATACCTGATCTGACCTCAGTGTGGTTTTGTCGAGTGCCTCCAGCGTCCCAGCGAGGAACCCAGCGCTAGAGTTCAGGGAAAGGGTCAGCATGTTGCAGGACATCGAGGCCTCCAAAACCTATCGCATACCCTTAGCCCGAGCAATGATATCGCCGCTCCCCCCTCCATCCCCATCCTCCATCTGGTCGTCGTCGCCAGCCGCTGGGGTCATCCACTGTTGAACCGAAGCGGCCCAGTTCCCAACGGTTACGCTGCTGGCCCGGGAGCGTTCAATTTCTGCAAGCGAGTTAGCAAGACAGTGTACATGCAGGAAGAAACTGGGCCGTGGCAGGGGAACCGAAATCCTCCTCACCTTTTGCTGCCTGTTGACTAATCTGCAGCTGGGTGGTCTCATCGTCCGAGAGCACATATTGCAGTGCCCACTGCTTGAACTGCGCCATGGCTGAACCTCCAGACAGACGAGAATCCCAGGCTGAACAGCTGTTTCCCCTTCTGTCTTGTTTCCCGGGGTCCGCGCGGAGGAGCAGGCCGTTCGTCGTCTTGGCACCCAAGCGTGTGATGCTTCAAAGATTAGGTAAACAAGCCCCCGTGTCTCGCCGCGAAAAGGAACACTCTGCTTTTCCGTCAAAAATTTTTATGAAGGGAGCTGCTCGGGTGACCGTGGTTTGAGGACTCGACACAATTCCTTCCGCCAGCGATGGGCTCAATCTCACGCTGTTCCTGTCCCATGAATGGACGATATGCTTCGCCGTTATCGCCCTGGCGCCCCACGTTGCCCCGCGGCAGTAAACAATTGCTGTGTTGGGCGGTGAGCGGTGCTTACCTGAAGCTATGACGCTATCGCGGTGTCCCTGAGACGCGCTAAACCACAAGTGGTAGGAGGGGCAGATGGCGCGGGTTGCATCCGCCTGAAATTTTTGTCGATCCAGAAACAGTGACAGGGTTGGCCGGCGCTGTGACTGCTGGACGGGAGGTCTGGAAAAACCAGCGGGTTTACACGTACCGATCGGAACCAGATCCAAATCTCTCGAGCGAGGTGCCCTCGTTGGTCAAGCTCAAGCCATTCTTTTGAGACAAGCAGCATCGTACCTCAATCTGGTTTGTTCTTTTCTTGTCCCAGTGAGCGCAGCAGCAGCTAATCGTCTTGTTAGTGGGGTTCCGCGGGGTAAGCTGCCTCTCTACTACTGCTCCCTTACTCCCCTTACACGCACGCGAAGGTTGCGTTGAGTCACAGCCTGGGCGCCTTACTTTGTTGTCCAGTGGCCTGGTGCAATTGGCTTCTTTCCCATATGATTATGGGACTTTTCATACTTGAGCTCAACGCCCATCTGGGGGAACATGGCTGGATGGAACAACATCGTGGCTCGGCGAGAGCTCCCGCAATGAATGGGGGTCTTAGTCACTGACAGCACCTCAACATGGCGTCTCAAGAAGTTCCCAAGACCTGCAAGGTCATCCTCGCCGACACAATAGCAAAGAAGTTGCTGTCCGAGGTCAGGGAAACGCTGGTAAATGTCCAGGGTCCTGACGCCGGCAAGCCGACGCTGGTTGCCTTCCTGGCCAACGATGATCCTGCCGCCGCTCAGTACGCCGACTGGTCGAAGAAGACATGCGAGGAGAAGTGAGTGACTCGCCAGGTTCCTCTGGGCAGCCGCTGATTGAGCCTCAGCGGCTTCAACTTTGACCTCCGCAAGGTCGACAAGGAGGACCTCGAAGAAGCCATCGTGCAGGCCAACAACGACGACGCCGTCGACGGCATCCTGGTATACTACCCCATCTGGCGCAACAACCAGCAGCAGGACCGCTACATCCAGGAGACGGTCGCCCTCTCCAAGGACGTCGAAGGGCTGTGTCACACCCACCTTTTCAACATGTACCACAACGTGCGCTTCCTGGACCCTCCCACCAACCTGAAGAAGTCGATCCTGCCCTGCACCCCGCTGGCCATCGTCAAGGCCCTCGAGCACCTGCAGATCTACAACCCAATCCTGGCCTACGGCAACCGCCTCTTCGGCAAAACCATCACCGTCATCAACCGCAGCGAGGTCAACGGCCGCCCGCTGGCCGCCCTGCTCGCCAACGATGGCGCCACCGTCTACAGCGTCGACATCACCGGCGTGCAGGTCTTCACCCGCGGCAGCGGTATCCGCGCCCCCACGCCACCAGGTCCACGACAAAGAGGGTTGGGGACTGAAGGACGTGCTGCCGCTGAGCGACGTCGTCATTGGTGGCGTGCCGACTGAAGACTTCAAGGTGCCTACGGAGCTAATCCGGGATGGTGCTGTGTGCATCAATTTTTCGAGCTACCGCAACTTTGACGGGCCGGCCGTCAAGGAGAAGGCCAGCATCTATGTGCCGAGCATCGGCAAGGTGACGATTGCTGTGCTGTTGCGGAACCTTGTGGTAAGTACCTAACCAAATGAACCTATATCCGACGCCAGCTAGCTAACGGTTTCAACAGCGTCTTATCGCCAACCGGCCGCGCCCCGAGGGCACGTCTGAAGCCGCTGAAAAGGCGAGGAATGAGGCTTTTAAGGACGACTAAGCGGCAGAATCGTCACTTTCCTTTTGGGTCCAGGTCATATCTGCAATGTAGATGGTAAATACGGGGCAAAATGGGGTCCGTATACAGAGACCCCAGAAACAGTCTGGGCATGGGTATAGCAAGGGCAATAGATTTCTTGTTGGGAGTTGTTCAACTAAGCCGGCGCCCCTGTTGAGATTCCACGGGCCGAGAGACTCGAATATCTGCGAAGACCTGCAACATGCGCTCTTTGATTAACTCCTCGTTCAGACTAAACGCTGTTTACCGAAGAAATAAGGGGTATCAAACCTCTCTCGACCGGAAAAGAGAAGAGAAAAGCAAACGTCCGCCGGGATTCCCAGACACCTATAGCCAGCGGCGCCAGCCACTCCAAAACTACCCCTTCGCCTCATCTTAATAGGAGCATTTGTACCCCAAGACCCGGTACTCGCTCCAAGTTTGCCATCTGGGGAATCGTCATCCCAAACGGCACACGACCACGCGTACCGCCAGTCGTTCTCGTCTTTATCATTACCAATTACCCCTCTCGCCGCCCCAAGCATATATTTATCATCATCAACCCCCCGTCTTCCATAACGCCATGCCAAAACATTCGTCAAACCCCCTTCCCAAGTCTCCCGCCCAAGCCAGCCAACCAAAAAAAAAAAAAAAAAAAAAAAAAAAAAAAAAAGAAAAGGCTAAAAACTCTCACTCCGCCCCGGCCGCGTCATCCACACCCTCCAGCACCCGCCTAGCCGCATCAATCCTCCGTCTGAACACCCTACTCTCCGCGCTAGCCCTCCCGTGCTCCGTCAGGCCCAGCACACACCTCCCCAGGCTCGCAACCAGCCTCTCGACGAGGTATTTATCCTCCCTCAACAGCGCCTCAAGAGGATGCTGGTGCTGATGATGCTCGCGCTCCAATTTGCCGCCGTCTCCCTCCCCATCCTCCTTGGAGTGTTGGCTGTGCTGCAGGGAATTGTACGCGCTGCTCAAGTCGCTCATCAGCCTGCTCGAAATGGAGTTGAGCTCGTAGTCTGGCGAGGAGGAGGATGAGTCGCGCGGGGTGAGGGCGCCTGTGCTGTTTGCTTTGTTGCTGCCCGCGCCGTGACAGCCGTGTTTGTTGGGGACGAGCGGGAAGCTGCGGTTTGTGCCGACCGAGTCGAAGGAGGAGATGGAGGGGCGGTGGAGGGAGGAGGTAGCCGCGGCGGAGATGGGGCGGTGGATTACCGAGGCGCGGCGGGATTGGTGCGCGGACGCGCTCGCAGTGTGCGCGGGAGAAGAGGTCGCCGAGCTCTCTTCGGCAATGGGGGAAATGGAGCCGTCGCTGTCGCGGGCGGCCGGGGTGGGAACGGGGTTGACGGAGTGGCGCTTGGTGCTGCCGGACCGGTAGCGGTTGCTTTGGGCCGAAGGGGCGTGGGACGAGCTGTCGTAAACGCCGTGGCCTTCCTCGGGGATCACAGGGGATTTCAGCGAGCGGCCCTCTTGGGCTGTGGCGAACGTGTCGATGGTGGAGATTGAGTTGCTGCTGTTTCGTCTGCTGTGGACGGGCCGCGGCTCGCGGCCGTAGTCGCCACTCGTTCCGTTTGCGACTGGCCCTTTGGTGGTCTCGACCGAATCCTCCGTAGGTAAAACTCTCTGTGCTTGCTCGCCGCGTCAGGCTCATGGTGCCCATGGCGCTGTGCAGGAAGAAGTGCTCGTAGTCGAAGGCGTCCTCGCGGTCTTCGTGGGAGATCTGGTGCTGGACGGTGTCGTGGTAGAGGGACTCGCCGCTCTCGCTCATATAGTCGGCGTCGTCTGCATCGTGGAAGTCCTCGTCCACCTCCCCGTTCTCCGTGAGCATGTCGGAGACATCGTCCTCAACGACGCCGTGAGCCTCATGGTCAGGAGTCATGGGGAACACGGGCTCGGATTGGTGGAAGCCAGCGTTCTCAGGATGAATCCCGTTCTCTGCATCCACGTAGTCCGTCTCTTCTGCTTGTTCGTCCACGTGATGCTCCTCCTCCCTAGCATCGCCATCCACGCTTGTCTCCTCGCCATTCCACGGGTTCCTCTCCGGAAGAGTACCCGTAATCACCTGAGAAGTCCTATTCGACCGCGGCTCAGCATACCACTGGTCGATCTGTGCATGCGTAAACGGACTGGGAGTCCTCAAACTCTGCAGACTACGCCTCTTGAGGTTATCCGCACGTGCTTGCTCCCTTAGACTCGAAATCTTGCCCTTCAGGTCCCTCATCTGATCCTTAATATCGCGCATCTGAGCTGCCGAAGCCGATCTCTGTGTCCTCATGCCGCTGTCGCTGTGGAAGGACCCGAACGTAGGGCTAAGAAACGCCTCAAGCCTCGCGTTCTGAGTCGCGCTGTCCGCCTCCCCAAGCCGCTTCACCTCGTCCTCCGTCAGCGACTTCGGCCCGCCTTCCCTGACCGACCCGGCCTGATTGAGGTCCCCACGGATGTAGTCAGCGCTCTTGGACGCCGTCAACGGCTGTCTGTAGCCCCCCGCGGCGCCAAGCGCGCTTTGCGATCTGGGCAGGGAAACTCGGTACGGTATTCCATTTCGCATCGCAACATCGCTGGACATTCGTGTGTGCCCAAGGCCGTGATCGGTAGGACAAGGCCCGTCGTCCCCATCGTCATACCGCTGATATGTAGCCGTGGAAGCTCGCTGGAAGGGCGGGGATGGTGTTGAGCCGTCGGAACCGTACGGAGATGCGTTGTGTAGCGAGCTGCGCGCGCGGGTCAAGTTGCCTTCCATGGTCTAACGCATTCAGCACACGACACGTCAAACCGAACCCTTTTGGTAAACGTACCGTCAACCTCTTCTTCGCATTCGCCAAAATCTCCTCCGCCCTCCTGCTCAAGGAAGTCGTCGAGTAAGTTGACAACCGATCAAGATTCTCCGCCCTCGCAACCCAAGCCTCGCAGGCTCGATCGCCTCGGTACCCTCCACATACGACGATGCCATGCTCTCCTCGTCATCCCCCTGGAACACACTATCCCCCACACTGACGCTGTCATCAAAGTCGGCAAACATACCCGGGTTGTCCTCCGTGGTAATCGTGCTGTTGCTCTCGATGCTCGACCTCCTCTCGCGTTTGGCCCTCAAGCTCTGCTTGGACTTCTTCCTCAACGCGCCCGCCGCACCCGCCGCGCCCATGGTCGGCGACGATCTGAGTGCTGTGTCGCTGCCACTGGCGCCGGCAGCGGGCTTGGTCGCGGTCGTCCGCGCCGGGGATGGTTTCCCCACCGTGCTCTCGACCTCAGTGACCTCCCCGATGTCCGACAGCATCGTCCCGTTGCCATAGATAATTGGTGTTGTGGGGGTTACCGGCCCCGAGGCGCCGTAGCCCCCCCGCGGCCCGACCATGCCTGTCGCAACGAACATCTGGTGGATATTTTCGGCGGAGGTCGCGACGTGCGCGTTGTTCCACGTCATGAGCTGCGGATGGCTGTGACCGTGACCGAGATCCGGGTCGGGCGAGTCGCTGCGGTCGTAGTCGGGCAGGATCATGTCCGGGTTCGTGAGGGTGGGCGAGGCGGGGAGCGGGCCAGTTCCGGGCTGCTGGCTGCTGTGCCCGTTGTGATTATAGTGGGCGTTTGCGGCTTCCATGGCTGGCATGATGGCGGACGGGTGCGTTTGCTACCTTGATAGCGGGCGTTAAGAATTCGTGTTGTATATTTTCTGACGTGTCGGTTCGGGCAAAGCATGAGCAGGGCAAGGGAACGGACGGGATGCGAGGTGCCGGGCCCGGTGGCTGGCCTCGAGGCCGCGCCTTTGTCTTACCTTGGGCGTACACGGCTACCTGCTTGTTGCTGCTCCGTTGGATGAGATGCAACGCGCCTGCAGTGCGACCAGAGACCCAGACAGGAGGAAGCGAAACGCGGCGTCCGAAGGTGTCGCGAGCTGGGATTAGCCGTGGCGTCGGGCCCGCTCTCTGTGGCAGGTCGCTGTGGATGAATCGCTGCAACCGGTCGAAACTGTTGCAGTGAGCTGCGTGTCTAACGCCCTTTGGCGCCTCACGATGGTGCGGTCCTCACTCTGAGATCCAGATTTCTGGCGAGGAGTGAGAGACAGCAAACGAGCAAATTTGAAATTGGCGGGCAGAAAATGCAACCGTCGAAGAAACCGCGTCAACGCGAGCCCGGCAAACCAAAAAAAAAGTTTGGAAATTGCTGCCGGCACTGTCACTCTGCCACTTGACTAGGAAACCGAAAGCAGCCGGGGTGGCCAGGGCCGCCTCATCCACTTCCGGACTGCACAACGGTGACATGTGGGGGCAAGGGACGTGCAATGTGATTTCGTGCAATTGCAGATCGGGCGGGCCTTTTCCTGTCATTTGGAACCACCAGGTGTCGTCCCGTGGCTCGCCCCCCGATTTCAGATTGTCCACATTGACAACTGGCCCGAGCTCCGGAACACGTTGGGAAACAGGAAACAATAACAATGGACTTGTGGTCAACTCGACGCAGGCGCGAGATTATGTGGGCGCCCAGATCTAAGATCGATCTCGTTTTGGGCGAAACAAACATCATCCGAACTTGCAGTGACGAGGGGTTCGGGAAATTCCCTTCGGCACGAACCGTGCGCTCTTGCGCCGTCTTAGCGCCCTCAAGGGGTCTGTGATTCCGATTCATCGTCCGAGGCTGATTGGTCTGGGCAACGGGCTTAGGACAAGAGTTGAGTGGATTTGGCCACTGGAGATACGAGCCCGGGGCTGTTTTTGATGCCTTTTCCCTTTTCTTAATTTCTTATCTTCTTTTCTATTTTTCATCTTCAAGTTCGGTCAAGTATGATCTTTTACATCACCAATTTCCGTTCTAGTTGGAGTAAATTTTTCTACACCTGTCGCTCGTCGCACTGCGCAGGCAAAGAAGTTGAACCTCCTGTTGCCTCCCGCCCCAAGGTTGTCGATGTTCCTGGATGTCTCAACATGCTTTCTCACAGCAAACATCGACTCTCGCAATCGTTGCCTCAAGAAGAGATAAACGCCCTGAAAGCTCACTTACCACAAGATCTGACATCCAACCAACCGATTCCCGAGCTCGCATCCAATCGGCCTTTCTTCCGACTGAGCTCCGTCGTCGTGGCGATATCAGACGGCATAAGACGGCGGGTTTCCAGGGGTCGGATCTTGACAGCTTAAGGTACACTGAACACCGAGAAACCGGAATTGATAAATATCAAATATCTTGCTCCGCCTCTGACCTCCTGCTTTGTGAGCTGTTACTCAGCGCCCGGAACTCTCCGTGCCGGAACTCTCCGTGCCCGGAACTCTCCGTGCCCGGAACTCTCCGTGCCCGGAACTCTCCGTTTTGGTGTTTAGCAGAGAAATCCAGATCCTTTGAGATACTACGATGATCCAAGCAGATCGCGCCGCTTGGAAGTTGGATGTGAAGGATTCAAGGGGTCTTTGGCCGCGCTCACGCTTCATCAATGGAGATTGGTTTCACCTGGCTCATGCTGTGTTCAGCAGGAGGCCCGGGATCTACTCTACACAACATGCAAGATGCCCACTTGACGAATTGATTAAGAATTGTTTTCAATTCTGTCATGAGGGCGCGGTTGCTATCTACCAGAGATCCCCACCATCACGCCCCCCTACCGCCTTCCAGATACCCTCCGTCACCAACTTCATGAACCATCCGGGCTGAAACTCGAGTATCGTCTCAAGCTCTTGCCTCTCTTTCCTCGCCAAGCCAAAAAGACCTGATCGACGTCTAATTTTAAGGAAAAGAAAAGA
Organism: Achaetomiella virescens; assembly: GCA_031001845.1. Classification (NCBI taxonomy): domain Eukaryota; kingdom Fungi; phylum Ascomycota; class Sordariomycetes; order Sordariales; family Chaetomiaceae; genus Achaetomiella; species Achaetomiella virescens. The sequence continues at coordinate 96,796 of JARNGD010000014.1, forward strand.
TGTTGAAGTTCTTTTGTTTTCCCAAACGCCGATGTCTTGTGTGCCAGATGCCGTTTCCCATGGGTATCGCAATGTCATAAACTTGGTCGCCTTCTTGGCTCATGCAAACGTCTTTGTTGAAAGACGCGTACCACCCGCAAACCACCCTCATGACCAGGCGAACGTTTTTGGTATTCGCGAAACAACTCCAAGGCGTACTGCCGCCATCCCGAATAAGAGACACAAGGGGAAGCCAAACTAAAAGAAGTATCGGCTTATCCTTGCCACCTGACACCACGCCGCAAGCGTTTTACCCTACAACCAGAGAGACCCAAGCAGACCAAAAAAAAGACAAGGGATATAGAGTCTATCCGCCCAACCCAGGTTTGTTGAGAACCGTACGCCAGTAATGCTTATCCATTCATATGCCATAACGATGAAAGAAAGAGGAAATTAGGAAATCGTCCGAGGACGAGCGAGATCATATCAGCAGAGAGAAGTTGAATCTTCTGCGACATTGTATCCCACTTAGAACTTGAGCGGCTTGGGCTTCTCCCAGCTGAAGTTCTGGTTGGTGCCGAAGTGGCCGTTCTTCGCCGTCTGGAGGTAGATGGGCTTGGCCAGATCCAGCTCCTTGACGATGACACCAGGCCGCATATCGAAGTTGTCGCGGATGATCTTGACGAGCTCGTCCGAGTTCTTCTCCGAGGTGCCGTAGGTGTCGACATAGATGGAGAGGGGCTCAGCAACACCAATGGCGTACGAGAGCTGAACCAGGGCACGACGGCAGAGGCCGGCGGCGACGAGGGACTTGGCGATCCAGCGACCGAGATAGGCGGCCGACCGGTCGACCTTGGAGAAGTCCTTTCCGGAGAAGGCACCACCACCATGAGCACCCCAGCCACCGTAGGTATCAACGATGATCTTGCGGCCAGTCAGACCGGCATCACCCTGAGGGCCACCAATGACGAAAAGGCCGGAGGGTTGGATCTACGCTCTGTCAGCACCTTGGTCTTGGGTTCGATGTTCTGCGCGACTTACGTGGTAGATGGTGCGGTCATCAAGGTACTTAGCCGGGATGGTAGGCTTGATGATCTTCTCCAGAATCTCCTTGCGCAGCTTCTCGGTGGTGATATCCGGGGAGTGCTGGGCAGAGACGACGATGGTGTCGACACGGAGGGGCACAACAGCGCCATTGTCGTGCTTGTACTCGATGGTGACCTGGGTCTTGGTGTCGGGACGGAGCCAGGGGAGGGTGCCGTCACGGGGCAGCCGCCATGGCGGCATTCAGCTTGTGGGCGAAGAGGAGAGTGAGAGGGAAGAGCTCAGGGGTCTCGTCGGTGGCATAGCCGAACATGATACCCTGGTCACCGGCACCGAGGTTCTCGAGGCGGTCGTCCAGGTGTAGACCCTGCGCGATATCCGGGGACTGCTCCTCAATGGCGACGAGCAGGTTAAGGGTCTTGTAGTCGAAGCCCTTGGAGGAGTCATCGTAGCCGATGTTGACAGCGTTGCGAACCACCTTCTGGTAGTCAATCTTGGCCTTGGTGGAGATCTCACCAAAGACCATGATCATACCGGTCTTAGTGGCCGTCCGCAGGCGACCTTGGAGAGGGGGTCCTCAGCCAAGCAGGCGTCGAGGATAGCATCCGAAACCTGGTCGGCAATCTTGTCGGGGTGGCCCTCCGACGGACTCGGACTGCCAAGAACGGTCAGCGGCGACTATGCGCGGTTCTGGCGCAGGCAGGACTTACGGTAAAGAGGAAGGTGCCCTCATTGTAGTGCTTCCACCCGCTGATGCCGTTGGCCCATTGGTGCCGTTCACGCCGTTGGCAGACATTATGATCGAAAGGGAAATGAGGAAGGCGCTAGGGAGTTGTTAGCGGCTGTTCTGGCTGCAGGTATAAAAATCTGCCGATTGGGAGGGGGGGAGAGGCGAGCAACGCTCGGAGAACGAAATCCCAAAGAAAATGGCGGAGAAGCCAAGGGAGCTCGGAAGTAAAAAAAGGCTCGTTGGAGAACCACTCGATTGGCTTGTCCTCTGTGGCAGCTTCTCAACAAGCCGCGGGGAAGTAATGTTCTCCGAGCGAAAGGGAGGCGGGGGATATAGTATAGGGAGTGATTCGGATCGGTGTCCGATGCCGGTGCGACGATGTGAAAGAGTTTGAGGACTTGCGACTCACTTTTGCGAAAACGAAACAGAAACACCAAAAGAAGCCGGCTGGCTATACGGATACCGGGAAGAGAGGATTGCGCTTGGAAGAAGACGGGGGAAGGCGAGACGGTTGAGGGGGAGGTGGCAGTATTTGAGGAATTTTGGCAACGTCCCTGAAGAAATGGCCGAGCGTCGGCCATTTTTCACCGCAGGATGCGACAAGCGGCACAGCGGGGTACCGCAGAACCAGGATCCTGACGGGGGGACAGAAAATTACGGGGCAGAGGTTCCTCAATCCGAGTCCGATCACGAAGGACAACGCTAACTGACAGAAGGTCTTAGCCTCAAATGTCTCCGAGAGGGGCTGGATGAGGTTGTTCACAGGTCACAAATGGGCTCTGCGTGTTTGACTGAAGAGGTCATGACATACTTGGGATTAGCCCCTAGCATCCGCGTTGCTGATCCTGACCATATTCTGTAGCATGTGTCTCTTATCGGCGGTCTGACTAGTATCAGTGACATCGGGCTTGTCCCTTTTTGTCAGATTGCGCCATTGCTGCCGCCCCGCAATTCTCTCATCTCGCACGCCATCGGCGAAGCTCCACCGAGGGGCAGAAGCGAGAAAAAGGGCGACAGAAAATGTTTGGCGGATCGTTGTCTTTGTCGGCGGCGATGGTTTGTGTTGATATTTTGTAGGCTGTCAGGGACCAGATAGGGAGACCAAATATGTTATTCGTGAAGCTAGCAATGCGTAACCTGCCGTACAACAAGTGAAGGAACTGCGGCGCGATGAAGTCGGTGGGGGCGAGTAACATCCCTTGCGATCGTTACCGCCTTTGCGTTTTCTGCCAGGCTGCGCTCTGGCGGGGCCGTCGCTTGCCGCGCAAGATCCTGTACGCCCGTCCATCAACCTGACGGCAGGAACAAGTGCCCAACTTTTCACAACGCGAATCTGCTGTCTCGTCAGGATCGCCGAACATGAGCAAGTTCGGCGTGATGGTGATGGGCCCGCCGGGGCGGGCAAGGTAAGGTGTCCTCGAAGATGCGCTGGTCGCCAAACGTTTGCATGGTCTCTGATGGCGCAATCTACAGTCCACCTTTTGCGCAAGCCTCATCACGCACCTCCAGTTGAACCGCCGTTCCGCATTCTACGTTAATCTCGACCCTGCCGCCGAGCACTTTGAGCACCAGCCCGACCTCGACATCAAGGACCTGATCTCGCTCGAAGATGTGATGGACGAGCTGAAGCTCGGCCCCAACGGGGGGCCTGATCTACTGTTTCGAGTTCCTCATGGAAAACCTCGACTTCCTTTCCGAAGCGCTCGAGTCGCTGACTGAAGAATACCTCATCATCTTCGACATGCCCGGCCAGATCGAACTCTACACGCATATCCCCATCCTCCCAACACTCGTCAAGCACCTGACACAGCCGGGGATGCTCGGACATTCGGTTATGCGCGCGTACCTGCTCGAGGCCACATTCGTTGTCGACCGCGCCAAATATTTTGCGGGAACACTCAGCGCGATGAGCGCCATGATCATGCTGGAGGTGCCGACATCAACATTCTGAGCAAGATGGACCTGGTCAGGGACCAGCTGCGGAAGAAGGACTTTAAGCGCTTCATAACGCCAGACACGACGTTGCTGGAGGATGACCCGGCAGACACGGCGCGGAGGAAGGCGGGCGTCAACATTGACGTGCACAGCTCGGACCCGAAGGACAAGGATGCGATGATGTCAGCGCGACGTTCAAGCGGGTTGAATGCTGCGGTTGCGAGCCTGATCGAGAGCTTCAGCATGGTCAGCTATCTAAAGCTCGACTGCACGGACGAGGACAGCGTCGCGGCGATTCTCAGCTACATCGACGACTGCATCCAGTACCACGAGGCGCAGGAGCCGAAGGAGCTGCCGGAAGAGGAGTATGAGGAAGAGTAAGGGGCTGCTGGGCTGGCACATATTGCATAAAAGATGGTCGGGGGTTTTCGGTGTTGTGGCATGGTTGGCTTGTTTCGAAGGCCATGGATGATCCAGATGTGAGTTTGCATAGCGTTGGCGTTGGGTTCCAAAAAAAATTGGTCGGTTGTATCCTCGCGGGTAACTCGTCATCTAAATGGTACTGCTCTTGCTCTTATGCTCCGTTCACTCCCGATTCAAGAACTTGCCCCCCCAGAGTGACACCGTAACTCCATCGCCTCACCCAACTTTTAACCCCTTCCCCTCTTAACACTCATCACCGCCACCCACTTCCCCCAACCCTATCACCCCTCTCCCGATAATACACTCCCTGTCCTTGATACTCTGCTGCTGCTGCTGCTGCTGCTGCGCCCTCTCATACTCCCTCAGCCAGACCTCCAACAACCCCATCCCCCACGCCGCCAGCTTCCCGCCCCAGAAGACCACATCCCCCACCGTCCTCTCCACACCCCTCTGCCACACCATCGACGCGATCAACCCCACAGCCACCCACCAGAGCACTCGAAAAGCAAGCCGTGTCCAGAAGAGCATTATCCTTCGTACCACACTCAGGATCTGCAGCATCACGGCGGCGAGAACCAGCACAAGCGCCGCGGACACAATGTTGGGTGCGGCGGAGAGCACGGCGAGGAGGCGGTCCAGCGCCATGTCTAGGAGGGGGCGGAGCTGGGAGGCCAGGGAAGAGAGCGCGCGGGGGATGGTGCGGAGCGGGCTGGAGGGGGAGGTGAGGGAGGCTTCGAGAGGGTGAAGGAGTTCCGGGGGAGTAGATCTGTTTAGAAAGGGAGGCAGCGTGTTTAACTAGTGTTTTTCCGCCAAGCCAGAAGAGAGCGGGTTGCGACAGCTGAGAAAAGGGTTTTTTTTTGGAACGTACCTCTCAGGTAGTCGAGTGTCCAGTGTAGTGGGGCATCCATCGTCTAACTTGTAAGGGAATGTCTTGGGTTGTCCGCAACTTGGAATTTGGAGCGGTGAGAGGATGCCTTCGTGCTGTCTCGGGAGAGTGTTGTTGAACTTTGGACAGGTTACGTGGGGCAACCGAGGCGCGTAAACCCGGAAGGCGCGATGTGGCCACTGCCAGAGTTGGAATTGGGGCGATTGGGAGCTTGGGTTTAAGGCTGAAACAGCGATTGAAGGAAGGAATACTTTGAAACCTGCAGCATTACCTTCAAGCAATCTTTTCTTTCTTTTTCCCGCTTTTGAGACCCTCTCGACTTTGAGGTTTGTCTCCCCTTTGACTGCAGGACGCTCTGCCTTGCAAACACCAGCATTGCCCCACTTTTATCGCGGTTGCACATCACCACTTTCTGATAGTAACTGTCAGTTCGAAGCCAGAGAGCTCGAAAATATATTCCAACAAAAGTGCGTTCTCGGTGATTGGGCTGCCAAAACTGGCATTCCTGCCCGCCATTTTTCGGAAGGCCAGTGTACCCCCGAAAAGTACGTTACACTAACCCATCATACCCCAGTAAAGATGCACCGATCAGGGATAGAAGTTGTCATTCAGCCTGGCTGCCGTGCCTCTCGGCCAGGCCTCACCGAGAGGTTCGGGCAGATATATGACCCGTCATACTTCTCAGCTGAGGCTCAACATTACACGGCTGAGAACGTCAAATAATAAAAGGCGACGAGCTCTCGGGCTGTCGCCTGTTCCAGTCTGCTTCTTAGCTCCTAGTTTCGACATTCGGTAGTCGTCTGTTTGAGAACATTCGTTTAAACGAGACCACCAAGATGCATCCGTCCGTCCTCGCGTTCGTCTTCCCCACGGCTGTCTCCGCAACCGTTCACAGGGCGATGGGGCAACGCTCCGCCCTCATGGCCCTCAGAACGGTTATCGAGCGCCAAACCCAGGTCTGCGTACCAGTGCCGGTGCCCGCGACATGCGAGAAGTCGTGTGGCCCAGGCAACATCCCCTGCATTAGTTTTCCGACCTGCTACAACCCCAGTGCCGGGGAGAGTTGCTGCTCCGATGGGAGTAAGTCGTCCTGGCGAAGAAGTTGATGGCAGGTTTTTCTGACAGCTGATCCCCTGGGCATGCAGCATACTGTCCTGCTGGATACTACTGCACCAATGCAGGGTGCTGTCCCAATGGCATTCCTCTCGCCGACTGTGACGCCACTGTCAGCTTGAGCGTCATCCCACCTCCCGCCGCTACAAGTGACACGGGTACGCTGTCGGCTACGAGCACTGTTACGCCCAGATCTGTGACTACCGCTCCTGAGACCTCGACAAAGGTCTCGACTGTTACGGCCACATCTGAGACTACGGCTCCTGAGACCTCGACAGAGATCTCAGCTGTTTACGCCCACGTCGCCGTCTACGACGGCGACTCCCGAGACCACTATAGAAATCCCAACCGTAACAATATCGTCTCCGCTGCCGCCGAGGACGACGCCTGCGTCGAATGGGACGACCAAGACGTCCCAGCCCAGCCCATCCTTCACTGCTGGAGCTGGTCAACTTGGGGTCGATGTGCTTGCTGCGCTTGGTGTTTCTGGTGCGTTGGTGATGGTGCTTTGATCAACGGGGGATGACCAGGAAGAGGGGAACACGAAGGCGCGGAATGTCGGACATGTTGAGGGCCGTAGTGCAACGCCGTGGACCACTTTCATGAAAAGACTAAGGAGCCGTTCGGCACTTCGAGACGGATGGAGAGTGAGCATTTCTCGTCTCCTGAAAGAGGTTGAATATGCTACAGTGGCCGCGCAGCTCCAGTGTAATGTTATGTACTTACCGGTACCCAGGGACGCCCAGCGTCTCGTCCTCGCCGTACTGGGCCCACAAGGCTACCAACGTTGTGTTCAATTTCCGGGAGAACTGTTTCAGCAGGCGCATCCAACTGTCTTCTACCTAATTTCGCAGCTGGGCGCCCCAGGGCTACCTCATAGGCAATTCATGCCTTCCAAGCTTTACAAGTGTGCCGCGCAAGTGAGCCCCTGAATGGAAAATGGTTCAAACACATTGAAAAATTCCACACACCTGGCGTTCGTTTTCATCCCCAGTATTGAGTCGTATTGATTCTCTCATGCTAGTCTATGGAACATAGGTCTCCCAGAAACAGTCCAGTGGCATAACCCAACGCCTCTTCCTGCATCAATGTGCCACAAAGGACCCTTCTCACATGCCATATTGTGGCATTCAGTCTCCATGGTCGTTTTGTCAAAGGTTGCTCCCTGTCCGTCCTCCAAAACGATAAGCCAAGACCGCGTCAGTAACGTCGTGGACACAAGGTAATCCAAACTCCTGTCCTTCTAGTCAGCGAAATAAATGCATGCGGTACTGACGCCCCAGTCTTTGATACCCCCAAATATTGCCATCGTTGCGGTTTTTCATGTTGACGGCGGTGATAGTTTGTCGCGAGCCAGACAAACACCTCAAGTTCAACTCTGGGCGGCGTGTGGTTCACAACCACTCATTGAGCCTTCTTCGCCTTGCGCTCGCGGAACTTGGCGATCTCGACCTGGACTGCCTTGTCGACGCGCTTCTTGAGCTCGGGGCGGTAGCCAAGCATGAACAGCAGCTCGAGCCAGACGAACAGCGGCGCCAGGAAGATGGCCTGGAACAGGTTGTCCAGCAGGGCGGGGGCGCGGCCCTCGAACTTGCCGTGGCCGACAAACTGGGCGATCCAGCACACGACGTGCACGATGATGGATATCTTGTTGATGCCCTCGACGTCCTGCAGGCGCAGGTAGTTGGTGCCCGCCGCGGCAGCGAAGCAGATGGCGGCCAGGACACCGCCGGCGACCGGCTCAAGAAGGAGATAGAGGCCACCCCACATCATGGCAGCGAAGGTGCCTAGGTTGGGCTCTAGATACGGGATCTGGAGCCATGATGGCAGTGTAAAAAAAGGCCCGAAGTTGGTAAGCTGGGACTGGATTAGTGACAAAGTACCAAGTATACCCATAGAAAGAGTTACATACGAGTTCGAAGAATGAAAACAAGATGGGAGGCACGCAAATCATGTGGATTATCACGTTCACTTGGTTATGGTGGTAGGCACCATACTGGGCTAGAGTTAGCTTGACATGTTGTACCAGGTGGAACCATGGTGTCTCGGATGCTTCGGGTGGTAGGGCTTACAAAGGTGAGTTGCTTTCGAGGTCGAGAGACATGGCGGACTACTCCGTAATAAGAGGCCGAGACCTGAAATAGGGGTAGGTGGTTATTCGAAGAACGAGAGGTCTGCTTCGGTTCGTTCAACAGTGGCTATTAAGCCATGCAGCTTAGCATAAGCCAGCGAGCAGGCAGGGCGTACATAAAAGTGTCCGGCCACACTATCGGGGCACAGAGGGCCGTGGGTTGAAGCGTGGTGGTGTTCAGAGTGACGAGGACAGCGAGCGATGTCAGGTGATGTTTGGCTGAATTGCGCCAGGTTGGGCCCGGATCTGCGAACTTGGCAACGTGCGCTAAAACTTTGTGCCTCGGATGGCGGGGCTGCTCAGCTCCTTCCCCACGGGGCGCGATGGGCAGCAAGGATCGTCGCCCAGGATGGCGGGCAGACAGAAGAGGTGTCCCTCCGAGAGGCTGATGATTCTTCAGGTTCATAGTCGACCTGTTGCTTATTTGATACTTTTTTCGTCGCGGGAGCAGTTGGCTTCTTGTGTGCAACGGCGCCCCAGACCCTGCGATACTTCTTTGACTCAGAGGTCGTCGACGATGTAAGGCTTGCCGAGTTCCGAGAACTCATATCATCAATCGACTGTCTCCTAGACGTCGGGGTCCCCTGCAGGCCATTGAAGAGGACATGCAGTGCACAACCCAAGTTGCGTGGCCACTCCAAGCTTCCCGATCACAAGCCTCAAGAACGCCAAAAGAACGCCAAGCCAGGGTGGGTCCAAGTTCTGCAGCTTGCGCACAGACCAATAGCTTAATCAAGCCGCGTCTCTTGACGGTATTCATGATGAGCCTGGGCAGCCTGGAGCTTGCGCATCCGACAACTGTCAAAACCCCCACCCACCATCTTCAAATCTTCGCCGAAGCCAACCGTCTCCGAAGACTCAGCGGCCGCCTTCCTGCTTCGCGACCTTGCCTTCTGATTTTCAGAGGTTTCTCCAATTCAGCGGAGGCGGCAAGCAGGCTGGTGCGCTTGCGCTCACATTTTCCTTGAATCCTCGACCCATCTACCGTCCGGCCGACGACATCATTTACCGTCGCAAACCCTCGGCTCCGCGAGGACTCGGCGCTTCCAACACTGCAGCGGACATCCAGAAGAAGAGTCGCGACCGAATACGCCGAAAGCCAAAATGTTCTTCCTCCACAACCTCGAGCGGCGCGTCACGCTGCATCCCTCGTACTTCGGGCGAAACATGCACGAGCTGGTCACGACGAAGTTGGTCAAGGACGTCGAAGGGACATCTACGGGCGACTACTTTATCATCGCCATCATGGACACTTTCGATATTTCCGAGGGTCGCATCCTTCCCGGCAGTGGCCTGGCCGAGTTCGTAGTGGGCTACCGGGCTGTTATCTGGCGGCCGTTCAAGGAGGAAGTCGTAAGCGAAGGGCTGCCATGCTGCGTCGGAGCGTTCCCTGATGGTCCCAGGTCGACGCCGTTACCTGCTCGATCAACCCCCATGGGTTCTTCGCGATGGCCGGACCTTTGGCTGTCTTCGTCTCGGGCCACGTACGGGAGTCCTTTCCGATGACTGCCCATGACCAGTCACGACTAACATGGCAACAGAACATGCCCGACGAGATCCCTACGACGGCAGCGCTAGTCCCCCCAATTCACAAACAATGCCGATATCGTCATCGAGAACGGCACACATGTTCGCGTCAGGATCCTGGGCTTGCGAACCGAGGTTGGCGGCATGCGTGCTGTAGGCACCATCAACGGCGATTTCCTTGGGTATGTAACCCGTAACGTTCGTGGCGGAGTTGCGTCGATGCTGACCATCTTCTCACAAAAGCTGTCTGCAAGCATAGGAACCTCACAGAGCCAGAGCTTCGTTGTAACTGGTCGGGGGGGAAGAACTCGAACGACACTGCCATTACATGAAGATCAATTCTTGATTTCAGGGCAGCGAGCAGTGTCTCAGTGTCTCATGTCGCGAGCAAGATCCGCGATCAAAGCCAGTCCCGCGTCTGCTCGCAATATCAAAGTCGTTACTTGGTGCTTATGACGCGATGTATCGGACCCTGAGACGGCTGTCAATCAACAAGGTGACCAGAAATGAGGTTGCGGTCACCGTTGGGACTCAAGTGCACCTCCCAGAAGGAAGAGCTGGGAATCGTGAGCACAGGGTCACGCTACTCATCCAGTCACTTGGGTATAGCACATGTCTGTGAGGGTCGGACATGATAAGATCTCTTGAGAAGAGGCGCCAGATATTCACAGGCTATTTAAGCAGAGTTCAAGATACTCAATGCGTATCTGTCGATTAGTGCCACTTCGGCGGTGACATTGGGCACCATGACTGACTCCATCGCAGGGTTTGAAGTGCGTGCAATTCTGCACTCGCTCCTTCATATCATGGTGTGCCGTGCTCCTAGCTGAATCTGTCTCACGGGCTTCATAATCAGGTACATAGGCGTGATCAGGTTCTCGGAAGCAAGCGGGAACCCTACTTCCCCCAGCAGCCATAGGCGTTGACAGGGCGAGGCAATCCAACAGGGCTGGGCACCACCCATTTCGGCGCGGGCTAGAGGATACAGCTGACCAGCTTCAGGGCTTCTTGTCGTTCCACATACTAGAATGTCCCTTGTTTTCAGGATAGTACAATGTCTGGAACATGATGACACTTGGTTGCCCCAGGATTGCAACGGCTCTCGAAAAGACTCTCTCTTTCTTTCTCGGGGATGGAAGACAGGTCATAATAGAGGGGCAGTAGCAGCAAAGACGGAGAGTCAAATGGGCACTCACTGTGGGCACCAACGGACGGCGGGCTGTGGTAGAGCAATACAACTCGAGCCTCATGTTCAGGCCCAACTGTTTCGTTGCTTTGGATTTCGAACGCACACTAGAGGATCCACCGCGGAGCTCCCCTCGGAGATCTGAACACCAGGTCATTTTTTTTCTTCTTTTAGCTTCGACTGCATGCCGTTGTCGCGAAATTCGAGTGTGCGAGTGGCCCGCCCGATGCATTTCGGGGCCCGTTGTGTTGTGGGTTGCCTGGGACGTCAGCGAGTGTGAAAGACCCTCCAGGGTCGGAGAGTCGTAGGTTTATTCAAATCCATGATGCTTTTTAGTCAGGGGAATTGTGAGTTTGGAACGTCAATATCCTTCTTGGGTCCTGGCAGGGGCTCCAGAGTCACTTCGTGCTAAGAACGTTTACGGCGTCTCAGGTAGCATTGATAACTGCTTTCTGTTGTTCTTGTCTTTTCTTCCCCTCTTGTCTGTCTCATCATTTTTTCCCCTTTGACTCCTCTTCAGTTTCGATTATTGATTAGTATAGAATGCGGAAGATCGCTTCTGGTCAGCAGCCGGGGTGCCCTGCCCCTTGGTCGCCCGAGGTCCCGACAAGAGCATGTGAAAGAAAGAGGGGCCGCTCTGCTTTTCTTCATTTCTCTTGCGGTTTCCGGTGCTGCGTCGAGGACCAGAAACGTTCAGTCACTGTTACCACAGTGCCGGCCGCCCTTTGCCTCCCTTAGCTCTGAACGAAACACGGTACACAAAGTGGGTGCAAATTGCTAACAGACCGGGATTGACGTACAATGTCAAGCAAGACCCGCGGAAAGAATGGGGGAAAAGAGTGGAAGTAGTTTTGCCCTAGAAAACGGAGACCGAAGGTTACCTTGTGAAGAAGAAGGCAACCAACCCCACGCCGGCCCCTTAACACGGCATCAAGGGGTCCAGTACATCGGGACGTGCTTCCGCCGAAGGAGGCAGGTGATGACTGAGGGCAAAAAAGCAGGATTCCCAACGCTTAGTACCTCCTCCTGGTTCCTGGAGATACCTCCTCCCAGTCCAAAGGCACTGTGTAGAGACGAAGTGGGTTTGATGAGGCAACCACAGGACGAGAAATCTGTTCGCCTGAATGGAAGTGGATCTCGGACTCTCCCGGTATCACAGGATCTTATCCTGTTCCCGCACAATCCGGGGTATCTTTCTGCGCTGTATCTACTATATCAGTATGCAGTTTGTGTTGTACCGAGACAGGCGCACTGCCCTGGAATACCCAGCGAACCTCGCATCGGAGAGAGTCGGAGGACATACTGCATGCTTATGTCTCCGTGTGGAGTGTAGCACTCGGCACCTCGGTCCATCATAGAGGAAAAGAAAAGAAACAACAAACCATCCCAAAACCGACATATCATACCTCCCGCAGAGAAGCTGAATGGTGTGTAGCACAACGCAAAGAGATCTCGGGAATCTCGATGACAGCCTGCAAGCGTGCCCAACCACCTACTGGTAGTCCGCCGCCCCAAGGAGTTGGGTCTGTCGTGTTACCGAGGAGTCGCGGACGCACAGCAGATCACTGCCTCGTACTCCCGGACGTAGCTGAACAATTTGCAATTCTTTCCCCAGTTGTGTAATATCAAATCACCTTTTTTTCTTTTTTTTTTTTTTCTTTTTTTTTAACCAACCAAAAACACTACCCAGTAGTATCTCGATGCTGCGGGTAGCCACCAACACCGGAACCAGCATCCTCAAGGCATTGGGCGCCTTCAGTCTCTTGGCAGTTTGCCTGCGAAAAACCCACCACAATCGCCGCAGGGGAACCCTTCTGTTCGATAGCAACCTTGCAAAGCAAAAGAAGAAAAATGGTTTCAAGCCGGTGTCCCGCTTCTGCTTGCAAGCAGAAAATACGCACGGTATGTCGTGCTCTGCTGTGTCACCCCAATCTGCACGCCCACCAGTGATTATCAACCAATGAGAAGTCCCAGTACTCTCATCTTCGCCCTGAAGAGCCGTCTTGTGCCGAGGGAAAGGGCGGTCGCGCTGATGAGACCTGAGAAGAGCACCACAGCGAGGAACACCAGGAGGCCAGTGGACTGGTACCGGGAGAGTATCCTGGCCGAGACTGGGTTTCCGATGAGAATCCTGAGGTTGTGTCAACCCATTAGACTTCACGCCTTCCGGTGGTGCGAACAGGGGAACTTACGCAACAGAGACGACGCTGTAGACGGAGCCCAGCCACGTACCTGTGTCCTCGGGGCTGCTGAGAGTGTTTATGCAGGAGACTCCGGCCGAGGTCAGAAACCTTTTCGATTCACCACAAGAAGTGGAAGCTGGAAGATGGGCTTACCGCCAAGGGAAACAAAAACTCCAGTTCCGATGCCCATGAGCGTGACCACGACGAACAGGGCCACGACCGAAGATGCCCCAATGGGTAACCATATCGCCAGGACGACGACAAGGGTAAAGATGTTCATCAGTATCGTGGCTTTCAACGGGCCAAGGTACCGATCTGAGAGCCAGGCGGGAACAGTTCGCCCAAACACGGCGCCACTGTGCCGACCGTCAGCTGCTTGCCAGCACATCCAGAGGTACATGATGAACTAGGAGCAGCAAACTCACACGTTGTACGCCATCATCAAATAGAACTGCTTGTTTCCCAGGTTCGCGCCGACGGCATACAACGGGAGAGAACCCCATTGGATGATTAGGACGAGCTCGTAAGCTACGATCCAGGCAGGCGCGTGGTTAGAGCAGCAAGCGACGACATCACAGGACAGATGGAAAGATCGACGGCTCACCGAAAAGAGCAGTGGTGATCAGCCAGAACTCGGAAGAACGCCAGATACCGCGCATCTTGACCTTGAATGCTGGGTCTTTGCTCGCTGTCTGCCGGGGGATGTTGGTCTCAACCAGGCAGCACCCCAACGCCATGAGAACTAGCATCAAAGCCGCAATCACCAAGCCCGCAACCAGCCACTCGTACCGCTTGAATAGGGCGTCAAGCACCAGGGACCAAAGGATACCGCCAAGGGGCACGCCCAAGGTGACGCAGCCCACCGCGAGGCCTCTCCGTTTCGCGAACCATTGGTTCGAGACGCTAAAAGCTATCGTCGTCGGCGCGGCTTCGCCCACACCATGTCAGCCAGGGCAGGCCGTAAACCGAAAGGAACATCACTTCCCGAAGCAAAAGTACCCGCATCACTCACCAGCAGCCACACCAGCAAGCGCCATGCAGACCATAAACCCAGCGTACGTCTTGCAGGCGGGGAGGCAAAAGAAGGCGACGAGGAAGCAAAAACACCCCACCGGCAGCATACGGCAGGAGCCCTGGCGGTCGAACAGCACGCCATCGGCGCAGCAAACAGACAGTCGAGGGCAGCGAAGACAGACGTAATCCACGCGATGTCCTCCTCGGAGCGGTCTCGGAGCACCGTGTCGTGCCAGTGCGTCTGGAACAGGCCGATGGCGCTAAGCAGGCCGTACGTGGGGACGACGAGACAGAAGCAGCCCAGCACGACCTTCCATGGCTTCCACCCGCTGTCGAGAGGCGCGAGGGGGCCGCCGCTCGCCGCAGGGAGTGATCCCCCGCTGCAGAGGGCCCGGGGTGGTGGCTTCCGGGTCCCGGCAGCTGGGCCGGGGGACTTGCGCAGTGCGACCTCGGGTCCGGAGAGCCAGGGATGATGGACGCGAGCCTCCGGGTGGGTAGTTTGTCAGTTCTCATGTGACTATTTTCTTCACATGCCACTTTGGGGGGGCTTCCTCAGTGAGTACTCACTCGATCAAGGATGAGTCCTTGAGGCTGTTGTCAAAGCTTGAGCGGCTACTGGTTCGTTGAGCCATCAACGTGAAGTTGCAGGAACGGAAATGGCTCGAGGGTCACTCCTGAAAATTCGAATGTGGGCAAAAGTTTTAAGTATGCTCGACTGTGCCCTAACCATATCCCGAGCCCACATGTCGACCTGCATTCCAGGCGCAGTATGCGTCAGCACCGAGTACAGATGCAGATAATGTCAGCCGACCGAGGACTGGAAGAGAGTGAGAGCAAGGGCCTCGTTAAAGGTGAGTAGTGAGGCTTTGTTGTCGATTCCAAGGGAGGACATCGACCAAAGGGCGTAAGTGGCCCTTAAAGTCCTATTATGAAGGACCATCTGACTCGGAGATTTGCCCCTAACCATGGTATCAGGCAAAGGCGTTTTACCTCCAGGGACTGACGCCAAATTCCATCTTTGCGCTCCATGTGGAAGGCGAACTCGACTTGAAACGGGCGTAAGTCGCGCGACACTGACGGAACCTTGCGCGATCTAGTACCCCTTGCGCCCTTCGATTAAGCCTTAAACGTATGAGTAGGGGATTCCGTTCCTCAACTTCAATGAAGGGACGTCGGGGGCTGGAGGAGACAAAGGCGGAGGTCCAGAGAAGGCATTGTGACCATTATTACCAACCGTGGACGGGGTGCAAGAAAACATGATCTTCGCCGGTCTTGATGTTTCGTCGTCCCGGAGGATGAACTACGAAGCAGGAGCTGCAAGGGGTCCTGTTCGAAGCCGTCAAACCTCAGAAATACACCCCCCTGGGGTTGTTGGTAAGGGCTGAGAGTTTCGAGTGACTTCTGCTGCCTCGTCCGCAAGCAATCCACACGGAGCAAACTGCACTGTGAACCCAGTGTGTCTGTTGCGCAACAGCACAGTTTGGGAGCAACTGCAGGAAAAGCAACCAGGAAGGACAAGCGGCCTGTGATACCCGCTGGCTCACTCGTGACAGAGGGAGCCTTGCCACAGCCCGCTGAGGACGCCTGAGTTGTAGGGTGGGTAGTGGCTCGATATAAGAGGACACCGCTCTTCAATCGTTGACCGAGCTGCTGAGGCGGACGGTCCATCTGGAAAAGCGAGGCCCTGCTTCGGTGTCTATTGACATCCGTGTGCCCGATCAACAGTAAGCAAGACCGTTATTAAGTGGTCAAGGGCTGTTGACGCTTGAAGTCTCCCTCGCGTCGCGCAACCAACAGCCACCCACCTCAGAGCCATGTTTTCCATGATTCCACGACGCGGTACCTTCGGCAGCGGGCCGAGAGCCGCACTCAGGTTGTGCTCGGCACGCGCCGTCGCTTCCGTTCCGCGGCTCCAAGCCCAGGTTGCCGAAATCAGCAACGTCCTCAACAATGGGGACGGCGGAATCCCTCCTGTCTTCAACAACACGATCCCAGTGCGTGAAGCACCTTCGACAGTGCACCGATCGTAACGAATATCCCACATGACCGCGACGAATTTTGGCGCAAGATATCATTGTGGGAGAATGTATCAGCAAGGAGTTCATCTCCTATCGCTGGAGTGTAAGTCAGCGTCGGTCGAATGGCCGGGATATGAGCATGTTTCTCACCAGTCTCAGAGAGCGAACATGGTCGAGACACCCGAGGCAACTTGAAAGATTCCTAACGGCTGCTCTTCCGAAAGAAGTGCCGTTCGATAAGTTTGGAGCCCGGACGCAGACTCGCGAGGAGTATATCAAGGACGTCGCCGACGGCGTAGCAGCGGCGACCATGACCATCCGTATGACGTGAGGAGTCCCTCGAAAAAAAGCGGGAGAGGTGAATGCCCTGACACTGAAGCTGACACTTCGCAGCCCATACATCCTAAGCCGGGTGAACTGGCAAGCCCGCGGCATGACCCCATCGCCCGCCAGTTCCTGCCCCTGAGATCGATCATGATACCGGACCACCCAAAGCTAGTGCTCGACTCGCTACCACGAGGAGGCGGACTCACCAGTCAAGGGCCTTGTCCACCGGTACCTGACAAGGCGCTCTTTCTTCGTAGGCCGGAAGATCCTTCATCCCGAACTCCTAATGGCCGAGAAGCTCGTGACTGACGCGAGGGCAGCGATCTCGGTGTGCCCAACATACTGCATGTTCTGCACGCGGTCGTACGCAGTAGGGGCGGATACCGATACGGTCACTAAGGCATCGCTGAAACCAGGCCGCAGACGTTGGGAGGAAGCGTTTGCATACATCGAGAGCCAGCCCGCGCTTCAGGATATTGTGGTTTCCGGGGGCGACGCATACTATCTGAGTCCCGAGCAGATCCGGCTCATTGGCGAGCGGCTGATCAGCATGCCAAATATCAAGCGGTTTCGGTTCGCGTCTAAGGGACTCGCGGTTGCCCGGGCCGGGTGCTTGACGAGTTCTGACGGGTGGCTGGACGCAATGGTTGACATTTCGAACAAGGCGAAGAGAGCCGGGAAGGCGATGGCGTGGCACACGCACTTCAACCATCCGGCCGAGATGTCGTGGATATCGTCCGCTGCGAGTCAGAGGCTTTCGAGGAGGGTGTCATGGTGCGCAATCAGAGTGTCCTACTCCGCGGGGTCAATGATGACCTCGAAACCATGTCGGCCCTGATCCGTGGGCTGGCTGACAACAAGATCTTCCCGGTGAGTCTGGCTATATTGTGCCTTGAGGCGTACTGCTGACAGGGGCGGCAGTATTACGTGTACCAATGTGATATGGTCAAGAGCGTCGAGCACTGCGGACGCGATTGCAGACCATCTTGGATCTTGAGGCCAAGATCCGCGGCTCGATCGCCGGCTTCATGATGCCCTCTTTCGTCGTCGACCTTCCTGGCGGAGGCGGAAAGCGGCTGGCATGTTCGTACGAGTCATATGACCGGAGCACAGGCATCTCCAGGTACACGGCGCCGGCTGTCACAGGGCGTGACAAGGAGAACAAAGTGTACGAGTACTATGACCCCATCGACTTGCTGCCGGGGAACACGCCGGCATAGCGCCGTGTGGGAGGGCAAATTGACCAACGGGGCTGAGGCCGGGCCGAGGTGGCGAGGAGAGTCGAAGGCGACGGAGAATAGCGAGAGGTCAACGATTTCCGGGAGCTGAGACATACTGGAATTGCATCTAGTCGACCGCAAATACGGCTGGCCGTTGATCTGGTGGCGTCAAATGCGGGATGCTGGCCCGGCAAGAGCTGGATTTGAGCGTATCCTCAGAGCTGCTTGGAGGACAGGGTGCGATGCTAGTCGTGATCATTCTTCGGCAAACGGAGGCCATGGTGAATTCGATAAGGACCAAATCTAATGATCAGAGATGGGCCTGTTTCAATGCGGTGCAGTGTCTCCAGCGGGCTTTGCTCTTGAACAGCCGAGCATGAAGTAGCTTACATTAAGCATCACCTTTAATCTTTGTTTCGACTTCGAACGGTGGGATGACTGGGAACATTTTGCTGGTGCCTGAAGAGTTGAACATGGCGGACATGCCAGTGATGCTGGTGGTTTCCAGAAAGGCATTGAGAATGCCGCTGACCGTCCAACAGCCTCACTTCATTACCCACGACAGAACAATTTGTTTTTTTGCGCAAAAATTTCGCGACACCGATCCAGGTTCAAAGTTCCAACCTTCATGCCCGACCAAGTCTGGGGTTCATGGGGAAGCCTGGAAGGGTGGCGGCAAAAAACTGAGACAGGAGTCGCCACTTGGCAACCGCTGACATGAACGAAACGATGGAGAGCTCGGAAAGACGCGAGGCCACATGGCAAACCTCCAACCAGGAAGTCGCGATGGGTCGTGAAGTTGCTTCTGGGAGTTTGGGCAATCTGACTTGGCATGCTGCTTCCCGATCAAGGTTCGGTTTTGACGCACTATTATTGGTCAATGGCATTCAACTTTAATGGGTCCATGTTCAGTTTGCAGTTGTTTGTTTGTCCACTGGTGCTGTGATTCAGACCTCTCCACAAACGCCTGCATGGAACAGAACGCCCGCGATCCAACTGACCGGCAAAACGCATACTCTTTACGGAGGTACGGAGGCCACGAGGATATCGCATGGCTGCCACAATCAACCGCAGCTGTTTACAACCCAGAGGGTGAAGTTCTTCAAGGTTCGATTCGAGACACCTTTCCGAGTTCACCACTTCCACATCACCTGGCCCAGGGACCGCGCGGGATCGGGAACCCAACATTTCCAGCGCGTCCAAGAACCAATCGCGACAGCAGGCGCACCTGTGTTCTCCCGAAACGGATGGACGGGATGGGGAAGCTTCTTCGCAGACAATCTGCTGAACGACGCCGCGAGCCGCGAGGAAGGGGGGCTTCTTACGGGTGTTCGATGTCGCAACCGCAACTCTAATAATGGGTCCGCAACCGTACCTCGCCTAAATGGGTGGTTGCAGCGAACCGTAGGCGGACATATTGGCTGGAGGATTCCTCGGGTAAAGATGAGGTTGTCGCAAGGTTGGACAGAAGGTGAGGTTGAGGTTGGGTTGCAGGGCAGGTTCTGTGCCACTTGGCTACAGATGTCCACTCACTCGGGTGGGTGATGATTCTGCGTGTTTTCTCTCTGCTGCTCTGCCCCGCGATGATGCATCGAGACATGGGAAAGACAACGCGTGTCACTGACATGAGCCAGGATTCCAAGACCTGCATCGCGTAGCGGGGAACATCCTCGAACCGGAGGACAGATGATTTCCCACCGCCCAGGAAATGGCGGTAGTCTTGCATCCCCATTCACCGGTGCCCCGAGACACAACGTCCCCAGTAAACACGAGCCCGCGATTGCGCTCCCGCCGTTTCAGATCAGACGTTTGCTGCGGGCGAGATGCGGTCAGTCTGCGGGTCCAAGGAGGACATCGAGGCTGACCGTCCGCACGTGTGAAGCGGTTCCATCTCAGACAGTGGCCTTGCTGCAGCGAAAGTTTGGGGGTCAAAACCCGGTAGTGATAGGTGCTCATCCGCGCCTCGTCTCCCGTTCCCGAAGGCGAGCCCGGAGCCACGTCGTACCGCCGTCCCGCCTGTTCTGTGCTCTAGGTCAACTGGGTCGACCAGGCCAGACGACTCGCGGCTGAAATTTATTTTGTGCGCGGTTGTGGATCCGCTTTATAACGGTCCCGGAACATGTGTTCAAGATGAACTCGGCGCATAATGTATGACAAAGGTTCGAGTGTACCCGCACTGGCTTCCAATCTTGCGCACCGCGCCAGAGCAGCGCCTTCTCAGAAAGGAATCGAAGAAGTTTGGTTATCGGCGCATTGCCCATTGCGGGCGCTCTTTCCAGGCCCCTTTGCGCCTTCTGTGCGCATGCACAGGGGAAGTGACGATCATCAACCCAGACGCTCCTACCCCGGACGCCTCGCTGCGACTGTAATTAGCTGAAATCACCTACGCGTCTCACCGTGCACCGTTGACGGGGAAAGCCGAAAACACCTCGCCCGAGCTTTTCCTTTCCCAAGATCTTTAAAACAAAAACAACCTGTCCGCCCGGAACAATCTTGGACCTCTCTGAGACTTTCAGACATCCCACCCTTCACAAATCAGCCCTGGATGGCCTTTCTTCCGTGATATGCTTTCGAACCGGCCTCCCTTTCAAATTTGGAGCCGAGCTCTGGACCCTGGTCGGTTCCTGGCGTGCTCCCAACTGGCCGGACCCTTGGAGCATCTCGCGCCTAAGGCAACCAGTAAACTAGCGAGATGGGCAGTCCAGCAGATCGTGATGGCGCTATTTCCGGAGCCTCGAGTTCAGGGGGTCACAATCGAGTGATGGACCATTGACAACCACGACGTGTTGGGGCGGGTTCGAGAAACAGGAGCAGGGTAGCTTCCCCAGCTCGCCCGAATCTGGAAGAACCCTTGACACCCCAGACAGCTTCGAGCTTCGATTCCACCAGCTCCAGTCCCCAGCTTCCTCTCTTCATCAACGGTCCTCCCCCGCATCCCACCAGGGTCTTCTCTACGTCTTCCCCTCGACCATCAACGTGCCTGTCATAACCCTGATCCGAGTCTCGCAACCCACGCCGACCGCCTTCCGCTCTTTTACACCTTCTATCTCTCAACGACGTCCAGCAGCGTCACCAGCGTGTGCTCGTCCGGCTTCAGCGTCGACCGTGGAGCGACACGCGCCACCATGCCCGGTCCCATCCTCGACACACTCCGGCCGAGCACCGGTATCCGCCTCACACCATGACCCACTACTTCTCGAGAGCCATTCCCCATCATATGCCGCACTTGACACGGCGAACCCGCGCCATCGTCGGCAGGCAGCACAAGGAGCGAACGGACGGCCAGTCCATTGAGCTTTGCGAGGTGGGCCAGGCGGCATCACCACACCACCACCACACCACCACCACCAGCAATACCACGGCCACAACGGAGACGGGCGGGATCGAAGTTTGGCAGAGCGCAAAGCGAGCAGGAGCAGCCTGAGGCAGCCCGGCCATCCGAGATCCAACAGCACCAAAAACGACAAGCCCATGCTGGAGTAGTCCCGCAGATGACACGAGAGGAATTTGAGGCGCTGCCACTGGCAATCCAAAGAAAGGTACGTAGGCCCGATAAACCGCTTTCGTCATCTTCACGAAGCACGACGGCGATGAGATAATCCTGTTGCCGTGCTCAGGCCAGCGTCTATTCTCCTCTGCTTGGCAAGCAAACAAAATCTTGAGCTCCAGTCGCTCCCACATGCCCCATCATTGGCGTCCTGCGAGTGCTGCGCCTACAGCTGGCTTCACATGCACACCAATCAAGACCCTTCTCAGCACAATGGAACCTTGACGGCTGGACTGCGTTCCTCCTTCAATTTGGTGAACATCCAATGGCCTGTGGTCGGAGGTGAAGGTTTATCAGAGCTGTTGAGCTCCGAAATCCTGACCACGCCGTTGAACAGGGATAACACCAACCCCCCATGGAAATCGCTGGGCTGGGAATCCCGGCTTCTCCGAGAGCTCTGCGAACTGTGGGCACCGTGCTGGTGCATTGGTGCATTGTAATGCGACATCACTGGAAACAAATCAACTGAACAATTCCGAAGCACTCCCGATGTCGGTTCGGCTGAGATGCGGAGGGATTGACGCATCGTCGCGCCGCCGCCGGATTGCCACCAAGTGGTGACCTGCCGACGATCTGACGAGGCGGCAGAGCCGATCCACGGCGGAAATGTCCCCAAATTCTCACCCAGCACGTATGCATTTTCAGTTGCTTGTGTCGTGGCTCGAGTTGGGGAGGGGTGCATTCGTCACTGCGTTTTGGCCCTCAGCACCTGCAGGTCCCGCACCCGCTAAGGCCCTCGGGTCCCTTTCCCCTCCCTGATTTCTGCGGCTGTGGGACGTTCCTTGCATTCGATAGAGACTTGTGCCGAGTTGTGCTAGACCAGCAAGGGAGTCAAGGGGTTTCTGCGACTCTCTCTGTTGTTTATCAGACCGCCATCCCCTGATGTGTTCTTACTAAAACGGGACGTCCCCCACTTTACAGTACTTCTCCACGCTCGAACGACTGCGTTTCGCTCAGGAGTCTTGTCTTGTGGACGGGATCTCGCAGCATTACGACGACATATCGAACTTCAAGCGCCGAAGACCCCGCCAGGACAGCAGCGTCTCGGAGCAGATCACTGGCGATAGTCGCCGGGGATCCGTGTCCGAGTTTCACTCCTCCACCTCTGATTCGTCGCCCTTGTGTGCTGGTTTGTCAGAAGCAACAGCAGAGCCAAGGATCTCCCAGGAGAGACGGCTGCGAGCTAGCGTCATCCTCGACGCGGCCGACGAGGCCGTTTTGTAAACTCAACCATCAAGCGAGCAGGAGACGCCTGTCAGCAGAGGTTGACGTTCTCACCCCTCCTCTTTCACCTGCTCGAAATAGCATGGACTCGCTCGATGGCTACAGCAAGCATCCTGGTGAGTCAGGCGACGGACATGTACCCCAATCGTTCTTCGACAGCTTTCGCTGGCTGGAGGAGGAGGAGGACCTGGATCTCCGCCTGTTCCTAGACGACTACCACGCGAATCTGCGGGAAAGCACGTCGACGACGACAAAATTACGGCCCTCGTTTCGTCGCCACATGTCGATATAAGTTCCCTTCGGTCGTCGAAGCTCGGTTTCTTCCGTTCAACCAGGAACCAAGGACACCACAACCCCGATATCGACGATCGACAGCCCGGCTGGTAGCGTC
The DNA here is from genome assembly GCA_031001845.1 of Achaetomiella virescens. Taxonomy (NCBI): domain Eukaryota; kingdom Fungi; phylum Ascomycota; class Sordariomycetes; order Sordariales; family Chaetomiaceae; genus Achaetomiella; species Achaetomiella virescens. The sequence continues at coordinate 119,674 of JARNGD010000014.1, forward strand.
TCGAATGGGCTGACTCACACAAGGCGCAAGTCACGCGCCCTGTCTCTGATCACGCCAAACACGCGCCTCAGCCATCCATCACGGCGTTCGACCCTGCTGCGGCGCACTACCAAGACCCCGAGGCCCGGCTGAAGTTGCGTGTGTACCTCGCCTCGCCGCAAAAGTTCGATGAGGCCGTTGAGTTTGGATTCCGTCAACAAACGTTCTCTATGCCGTGCCGAATGCCTGCACGGACGGCATGGGGCGTTCAGCAGGCAGTCGAGGCATAAACAGGCTGAGAGCTCTTCGAATATGCGCACATTCCTGGCCGATGATGACAATGACGATGATAACTTGTCGCTCAACAGCCAGCCGTCACTCGCTGACCCTGACTCGCCAAAGACGCCTGAGCCTTTCGAGCAGAGAGTTGCTCCCCGCCACGCAAGGCTTGCCTCGGCAGATGTTCTCAACGGGAGGGAGTTTGGGAGGAAGACCCCCGAGCCGGGCTGCTATGCCCAGATCGCTGCGTCTTCGCGTGATGACCCTGCGCATGACGCTGACGCGGCCTGATCTTCGTGCGCACGAGGAGGAGATTTATGGCTGGCAGCAGAAGCAGGCCTACCAACAACACAATCGCCGGCCAACGGCCATGGCATCGCTAGTCACGGAGACGAGGGGCGCTTATTTCGATTCACAGAAGGACAGCTTCGAGAGGTCCCCAGAGGTGGATCATTGGAACCCAGCTCCGACCGAGAAAGGCGTCATGAGGCGGATCTGGAACCGCGTAAGGAGGGTTTGAGGCTCGCGGACTCCCGACAGGCATATCGACATACTGCTTAACACATCATTTCCTTTCACACACACGCCACGCATTCGATATTCTCAGCCATTTGCAACGATTTGACGCTCCTTCGGCTCACCACAACTCGATCTCTCATAAGCACACGCATTTTGTTACTTCTATTTCTACTGTCATTTCAGCTGTACCTCTATGGCTTTTCAACAGTCTTGCAAGGCGTTGGCGGGCTGTCTTAATCATCATCGCATATCATTTGGCTGTTTGATTGGATGGACTGTGTTTTGCTTATAGGGCGTGGCATCTCACGATGGGAGTTCTGAGTTTTTCAAAGGACGCTAGGTGGACTGACGGCGTTCGAAAATGCTATTGGCAAGGAAAACAATACAGGATTAGTTTGGCTACAACTCTGCCTTGCCTTCCGTCACAGTTAGTGTTGGCCAGAGTCTGTTCGCAACTCTTCTCTTTCCAAAGTCACCGGTGCCAGGGTCGCTTCACAGGTCCCGAGCAAGCACATGGCCTTGCCGCACGGCCTTAGCCGCGGCTTGGAAACCAGAGCGGTGGGAGGGTGTCGTCGTGTGCGGGGACCCAACGTCGCATCGGGCGGCTGGGGGCTGAGCTACTGTCAGGGTGGTATTTGGGCACACCTCGTCTGTGACAGCTGCTCAATGAAAAGCAACCTCTCGAGTTATCCGACCCAGTTCCACCCATCACCCACCCGCTCCTGCTCCTGGCCCCATCCGGGAAATCCCTTGCCGCCCTCTCCTCCTGCCGCTAAGGTCGACGGCCCCGCCTTTTGCTCGCTCCGGTCCGGCCCCACACCGATCCTCTCTGCTCCGGAGGACTCGAGTTAACGATCCTTGGCAAGACCCTTGGAAATGGGGAAACCAATCAGCGACCCTTGCACAGACGACCAGACCGCCTCCTCGGGAGTTGAATTTTGCTGCTGACGAAGCGTGGGGGTAATTATGAGCTAGTTATCATCGACGCCAATTTCCGGACAACTTTGTTCAATTTTGTCGTGGGGCTGTGTGTGTCAGCACATGTTTGCTTTTGGTTGGGGAGGCTGAAATTGAGAAGAAGAGGGTTTTCATTTCGCGGCAGATGAGGTTGTGTCTTGTTTTCTTCCTGGGCGGGGCCGGGCGGGTAAGGAAGGGGGTAGCTCGCTTGCGCACTGTTTTGTCCACCGTGCGTCGCGTTCGAGGACTTAGAGCGTTGTTGACGGCTGTGGCTGTTCGCCAATGGCGCGAGGAGGTGGAGTCCGCGACGTGACGTGACGAGGGCGGTCTGGCGACGTGCACGGAGACGAGCCTCTTCAATGGTTGGTTGTTGAGACTGGCGGGATCACACAACTAAGCGAAGCCAGGTGTCTGGCGCATCTCGGTCGAGTGTCATCCAATCCCGTGGAGGAGAGAAGGCGACGATTGGCACAGTTCTGGATCATTCAGCTCTGAAGGTGCCAACAACCGTTCGGCACCGGCAAAACCGGGCAACGGCCCGGTCATTGAAACACCTGACGAGGTGATGCAAAGCAGACGAACTCAGGGGGAGGCAATGGGGTAACTGTTTCACCGAAGCCTGTTGCTGATATGTGCAAGAATACGAGGAAGGTCCTCAAGACCATCAAAGTGGAGGCTTGCAGCAGACCCTCGTAGGGAACAATATGTTGTCCAAACACCAAGCCTCGCCCTACAAGCCTGTTTTTGCAGGCTGCTTTGAACAGACGTTAAGAAGTAAACAAAACTTGTAGATATACCTTTCAAAATGGGAAACGGAGGATGAGCGTTGGCCCAAGCGGAGAAATAGCTCGGCCTTGAAGTGACATTTTATCGAGTTCGCTCAACTTGTTCCACTTGAGGTGAAACCTGTATGGGTAGTGATGAACATGCATTTCCACCCGAGTGGCCCCAGTCATTCACATCGCAAGAAAGAGATGGGACAAGCATCCCTCGGCACAACGCAAAAAAGCTCAACCACAGCGAACCCTTCATTTGTATATTTGAACACCCTATATCACAAACCAGCCGCACCCTTTCCAACCCCCATCACTCTCCCTATCCCATATCATCATCTATACGTAGTACCTATTTATTTCCAGAAAATGTACAACACAAACACAAACCCAAGACGCGATCCACCCACGATCCCTTCTCCTACCCCCTTCCTTCCTTACACTCCTCATCACTATCCTCCCCAAGCAACTCCCCCTCATCATCGTCCACAGCCGCATAATCCCCACTCGCTCTCGCAAAGCTATCCTCGTCGTGAACCTCCTCGTGCCGCCTCCCAGTCGACTCCACCGTCCCCTCCTCCACCCCCAGGCCCGCCAATGCTCATCCTCTCCATTAGCCCCCTCAACTTCTCCACACCGCGCCCGCCACACGGGCAAGGCACCCACCACCGCCACCACCGCGCTGAGCGCAATGACAGGGTACTTCACCCATGGCCGATCGGCCTCGAACGCCGACGTGCCCTGATCGCCCAGCCGAATTTGCCCGAACTTGCCGCTCCAGTTGCGCCAGACGTACCAGCCCGCGGCCGGGCCAGGGCGATGGGGACGGTGACGGCGAAGAAGATGGCGACGCCGGACGTGGAGTGCTTACGGTCGAACTCTTCTTCGTGGCCGGCGCAGGGGTGGACGGGGGATTCCCGGTCGAAGGCGCGGCCGCCGACGCACGTGGTGAGGGGATGCGCCGGTAGCCGGTGGGCTCGTGGTACTCGATGGCGTCCGGGTGCTCTTTGCACCATGCGGAGGGTCTTTGGGCTTGAGGCCTGGGACGCGAGGGAGCATTGACCGAAGGGGTCGAGTTCATAGTTGTAATCGCTATGCAAAGATTAGTATGGGGCGGGTAAAAGGGGAAGGGGAAGGGGAAAGAGAGGGGTTACCATTCAAAGTCCTCGCGGGTGCAGTGCAGTTCTGCTTGCCGTAGAGCGGCTGCAGGGTGAAGTCGTTGTAGCACTTGCGATCTGCCTTCTTGCGCAGGTACTGCGAGACGTGGCCGAATAGGCAGCCGTCCGGCTGGAGCGGGTGCTTGGGCGACCAGATGTAGTAGTCCGATTTCTCTGGGTTCTCGGGGTCGTGCTATGCATAGGCGTCGCTGAAACCGGAGAAGTCCAGGTTGAGCGTGAAGCGCCCTTGCTGTCTTTACCCCAGAGGAGGAAGTTGCGCGAGTTGCCGGACCGGAGCGTAGTCACGTCCCAGATCTCAACTTCTTCGGGCGAGAATTCGTGTTCTTTCCAGGTGTTGCCCTGGTCGAGCGAGTAGGAGATGGACTTGGTCTTCTTGGATCCTGAGGCAGTGGTCTGGGCAAGGACAATGATGGCGCCCTGGTCGCCGACGGCCCATGTCCACTGTCCTTGCTTGACCCGCTTCCAGGTGATCCCAGCATCGGTGGTCATGAAGGTGTCGGCATCCTTCTTCGGGCCCAGTGAGTCGCCGACGTTGCCCCAGACGAACATGAGACCAACGGCGCTCGCAGACGAGTACGTGTTGGCGTGGTTCTTGCGTTCTGTGTAGCCGTGGACGTGCAGGGCGCACTTCTCATCGCCCTTGGACTGGCAGGGGAACTTCCCAAAGTCATCGTGAGGAGGTGTGGGTAGGTATGCCCACTGAGCGCCGTCGTTGTGCGTGATCTTGGTCTGCAGCTTCTTGGGAGCGCTGCCCTTCTCGTCGGGTTTGGCGACAACATTACCAGCGCGACGCCTTCGAGACCGAGCATCTTCTCATAATCGACATAGAAATTGTTGTCGCAGTTGACGTTTTTGACGCTGACCACGTACGACGTCCCGTTGGAATTGCTCTTGAGGATGGTGCCGTACTTCCGGTCCTCGGTTCACCTCAGTAGCGACAAGCAGGTTGATAGCGTGCGTTGAGCTTGTCAGTACCGTGTAGGCGCGCTGATGCGGGACATCGAAGCCGTGTGGGAAACGCGCGTCCGCGAAGGTCTTGCCATCAAGGGTGGTGCTGACTTGCAGAGACTTCTTCTCCGAGTTCTCACTAGCGACGACGACGAATTCCGCCTGGGTGGCGAAGTCCCTCACGTTCTTCCCGAAAACTTGTTCGTCCTCAAACCAGTTGTTGGTCGAGACTAGCACCAAGGGGTTATCCTCGCCCTTGTCTTCCTCTCATGGCGGAGGCAGACGATTTGCTCCTCTTTGCGCTCGGGGTATTTGTAAGCGCTCGACCCGGTGAACTCGCAGCGGACGACATAACGAGCCCTGTTTCCCAGTGGTCACCACGGTCCTTGCTGTAAGAGACCGTCTTGTAGCAGTCGTCCTTCTCGCACTTCTTGCCAATCCACAGCAACCAATCCTTTGTCTGGGTGGAAGACTAGAGGGAACTCATTCCCATCCGCTCGGTGGGGGCCTTGAAGCTGTGGAACGTTTTGCCGCGATCGGTGGTGTAGATGACCTTCTTGCCGTCGGTGAGGAAGAAGACCATGTCCTTGAAGTACTGGTGCGAAATGATCGACACAACCCTCTCGTCCTCGAGCTCCTTGGGGGTGCGCCACTTCTTGCCGTGGTCGTTTGTGATCTGAATATCCTTGGGCCTGTTCCCCTCGAAACCACGCATGATGATGGTCTCGTCGTCGCTGGAGCTGGAGCCACCCCGTTCGAGGTAATGCTTTTCGAAAGCATCAAAATCCTTGAAAGACGTCTGAGTCTGTTCAATCTTGTCCGTTGCCGGAACCGATGGCTTGCCCACAATATCAGAGCACTTCCTGTCGACATCTTGTATTTCTCATCCATCTCCTTGGTCGGCTTGCAAGTATTTCCAGGAATCTTGCGGTACCCCGAGGTGCCTTGAAGGTATCATCCGGCTTCGCATCGCGGCACGCCCTCTGGTGGGATGATGGGCCCTTCGCGACGCACTTGCCGTCCTCGCGCTCAAAGTTGAAGTCGCACTCGTAGTCCTCGTCGGTGCAGTCGCAATCCCCGTCTTGGCCACCGGGTGCTTGAACTCTTGCTTCAGGAAGCACTCGGCCTTCTTCTTACGGCGCTGGAAGCTCTGCTTGTGTCCCATCAGGCACGTCGGCTTGTTATCCTTGTCAACGCGGGCGAACCACTCCTCCATGTGTCGTCGTCCTTGCAGGTGGCCTCGTGAAGGCCGTCAAAGTCGATGGAAATGACCTGCCAGTGTGGGGCCTTCTCCGTCTTGCCAATCAGCAGGAACTTGAGGCTGGCCGATTCCTGAGTCGTCGTGAGAATGTACGGCCAGATCCTGAGGCCATCAGGCAGGGGCTCCTTCTTCCAGGTAGTGCCGTGGTCGAGGGGTAGTTGATTTCGCTGATATCGGCGTCCTGAGAGTCGCGCACAGCAACGAGAATGGACCCCTGGTCGCCAAACTCGTACTGTGAGGACCCTCCAGCGCCTTAATCCATGTCTTGCCCGCATCGTCCGAGACGTAGAGATTGCCATCCTTCCAGTAATCCTTCAGGTAGTCCCCGCTGTTGCCGACGGCCATGACCAAGCCAGGCGCTGGGCTGGAAAAGACACGGCCTACGTTGCTCAGCTCGGTCACGGAGTGAAGGTGTATCCGCTTGCCGTCGGCTGTCACAGACTCGAAGGTCCGGCCATCGTCGAACGTGATCTCCGTCACAACCTTCTTCTTTGCGCTCGCCTTCTTGGAGACCTCCTCCCAGTATCCACCTTGTTCACCAAGAAGATCCCCTGGATACCAGCAATCTTTTCGAAGTCCACATGCCCCCTACGGTTGCGGTTCGTGTGCTCGATATTCTCGGTGAAGTAGGTGCCGTTGGAGTTGCTCGTGAACATGATGCCCATTGGGTTTGACGGTCGGGTGGTCATGACATCGATCTGGATGCTGTAGTTGGTGCTCTCGAGGACCGTGTAGGCCTCCTGCATGACGCGGTGGTCGTGGCTCTTGTGTGCAGCGGGGAAGACGGCGCGGTGCCACTTCTTGGTGTCGCCGCTGACGAAGAGGCCATCCGTCCGTGTTCATAGAGGTCGTCGCCGCAAGCAGGTATTTCTTGACTACAGCAACGTTGACCACGCCCTGCACCGGCTTGTTCATGTCCAGATCGGCTCGAACTCCTGAATGTTCTTGCTCTCCTCGGTGGGCTTGAAGAAGTTGTCCGAGATTAGCAGGCGCTGGTCCTGCTTGAAGAGAGAGAAGTCGTCCCTGACGATGCACAGAATGCGGTTCTTATCCAGGTCCTCCGATCCCGTGGTGAATAGTTCCGAGGACTTGGCCCACCAGCAGCCATCCGTGTTCTTGCGCAGCTCCTTGGCAGGCGTCTTGAAACCATCGGCCGTGTACATGGCCACCTCGTAGCAGTTCATACCCTGGCATACCATGCCATTGAAAAGGATGCGGTCAGGGTCGGCGGCGTGGAACTGGAGGATATCGCCACGGAACATGCTCATCTCGGCGCCGGAATCGAACTTGTCCCAAGTCTTGCCGCGGTCGCTGGTGCGGAAGTGGGTGGTGCCCTCGGTGAGGATGTATGCGCGGTTCGAGTCGAACTGGTGCATGTAAGCAGCCAGGCCTTGCCCTCGGGGACGGCATCCACGCGGGCCCATTTCTCGCCGTGGTCGTCGGAGCGGTTAGACATTGTTGGCGTCGGCATCTTGGAAGAGGACGACATCTGATCGGCAAAGTAGTTGAGGTTCTTGGGTTACGTTATCGAAGGCCTTCAGATGGAAGGTCGGGCGGTCGTTCTTCGCGGCGAGGGGTGTCGCCCAGAGGGCCGTCGCCAGCAAGGCTGCCGCCTGCAGAGCTCCCCTAACCCTCATGGTGCTTGGACAGCAGGTCGGAGTGTCATCAAGGAGAGCGTTGGACTAGGTATCGAGAGGCCTATGCAAAGGGGTTGTCGATACGGGGGGCCGGGATGTCAGGCGGAGTGGGGAGCGTGCTCGTGTGTCCGCGACTCGTCTAGAGCTGGAGGCTGCTTAACGTCAGAGGTGGCTCAAACCGGTGAGCTCGGTTGGTATCTCTGGTACCGTGGTGTCGACCTGCCGCCAGATAATCCGTCCGAGCGCAGGGGGTGTCGAAATAGCGATATCGCGGTTGATGGAAAGCTCAAATCGTGAAACGTGGTGCAGTTGGGAGGCTGTCCAGGAATCTTTAAGCTGTCTTATTCAGTTGCGTCGCAAGCTGAGACGGCGCTCGCCAATCGCAGCAGGCAACCAACGGAATAGTGGGTTGCTCGAGTAAGCAGCATGCGCCACACGGCCCGGCAGTTTTGCGTGCAGCCAGCGATCGGAGGCTGAAAGACAGGACAATGGGCAATATCAGAAAATGCCCGAACCACACGGGGAATGGCCAACCACATGTTGTTTACATCGGGTGAATGCACCGTGGGGAAGACATATTTTCTTATCAGTAAATAAGCCTTGTAACATTGTCAACCACGCAGAGCTCCTCGAACCCCCTGAACAGCGCAAGATACCAACGCAGCTGCATGTGAACAGAGCTTCAGTCAATTCTCTCAAATTTCGGATGCGCCAAAAAACAAGACATAATGAGGTAGTGAGGACCACAAACAAATACAAGCAAAAGGAACTGTCGGGGCTCGGCGGGAAGGTCTCGGACGAAGAACGAGCCCGTGCCTGGCCCAAAGAAGCTCTAGCCGAGTCTCGGTAAGATTTGACTGGAGATGATATATATATATATATAAGAAACGCGACCAGCCTCGTCTCCCCGTTAAATCGCAGCTATAGACATTGGAAACATTAAAAGCAGCCCTAAATCCACCGCTCTCTCCCTGGGCGTGTCGGTTGTCGTCCTCGGGAGAGCTTTGAAGCGTTACTTATTCCCACGGTCGTCGCCAAAGGCCAGCAGCGACGTTGGCCAGTGTCTTAAGAGGTCGTCTTAAGAACTGTTCTTGAACACGATGGTAGCAGTGCCGCGGCCTTCATGCCAACCTGTTACACAGTTAGCGCGTCACGCAGAAAGAGCCCCGACGGCCGGGTCGACATACCGTGCAGCCGTTGTTGCCCGAGTACTGGCCCTTCTTCAGCCAGCAAGTGCCCGAGAATCGCCAGTGATCTCGATGTCGAAGTTGAGAACGGCTTTACTGGTAGGCGCGTTGGGGAAGATGGAAATGTACGTGATGCATCATCGCTCTTGCCGACGCCAATGTTGGTCGGCGCCCAGTTGCCGGCGGAGTCAGGGAACTTGGGGCTGTTCCACACGCAGGCGTCCTCGACTGAAACGCCGAGGTTGTTGACGTAGTACTGGGCGGTCGTGGGCATGTTCTTCCACTTGTAGTAGGTCGAAGAAACGGGGTTCGTCAGGGGGTATGTCCCGCCGGGCGAGGTGTCAAGGGGGATGAGCATGGCCTCGTTGCCAGGGTAATCGGTACGGCAGACGGCCGCGCTGCCCGAGAGTTCGTTGCGAACATACACGCCGCCAGCGCCGGGCTCGCAGAGCTTGGGGTGCTCGGGGCGCGTCAGCTCCAGGAAACCGTCGTCGTTGCACCAGAGACCGCCAACGGACTGGCCAGTGGCACCCTGCTCGGGGGGCCATTGCGCTTCTGGTAGCCCGGAGGGCAGGCGTACGAGCACATCATGCCAGGCTGGCAGGTTCCCGACGTCGGTGACTCGATGTTGTTGATCGCGACACCCTTTACCCCCCGCCGAATTTGGCGAGCGTCGTCCACCCGCTGGTACCAACCCACGGGATCTCAATGGCGCCATACTCGGTCGGGACCTTGTCGCACTTGATCTTGCCGCTCGGGAAGTCGGCATTCAGCCCCTGTGGGACCCTGCGGCTGCACCGACGGTTTGGGCGCGGCCGAGGAGGTCTCCGGAGGAGGGGCGGAAGAAGTGGTCGGCTCGGCCGATGTTGTCGTGGTCGTGGTCGTCTTTTCGAAAAACTGGCCTCCGTGGTCGGGGAGTGGCGACGGAGGTGGTAACCGCCGGGGGCGGAGCGCTAAACTTGGGCTCCGACGAGCCATCACAACATACAAGCCTTCCGAGATGCCTTGCTCCGCCTTGGACTTATCAACGGCTGCCCATCCTGGAGCACGTACTTGACCACAGTCGGGCCTCGACAACTTCGGTAACGATCACAGTGTCGCGCTTCATGGGCGAATTCTTCTTGGCGTGGAGGTGATGGTGGCCGTGGTTGTGCGGTTGGGCAGCAACTCCGACAACGACGGCGGCCGCAACGGCGCTCTTGATTATCCCCTTCATTGTGATCGATTGTTGCTGTCGCAGTTGTTATCGATTCGTCTGTCTGCTCGGCGCGAGTCCCTGCTTGTCAGCCACCTGCTTGGGTTCAGTCACTCAGTCGCTAGGCCGCCGTCACCCAGTCCTTCACTCTTTCTTTCGCGCAAACCAACAAGGGACGCATCGAAACCCGGTCCTTTGCTGGTTCGACGAGGAGTTGACCAACATCCGACAATGAAAACCGCTTTTCGCGGGTCCTGGAAGCCCCCAGCCACCGCACCAAGGAACTCACCTCTTGATGGTATGAATAAAGGCGGCGCTGCAAGCCACAGTCACGCTGTAACTGAGCGAGGGCTATTTATTTGTCGGAAATTCCAAAAGAACGTGGGAGAGAGTCGAGACTCTCTGTTGGATGGAAGGCTCGTCGCAAACGAGTGTGCGAACCAACAGTTCAAGAGAGAGAAGAAACTGAAGGTTGGGTGGGGAGGAAGAGAGGGAGTTGGCTCCTGAAAGGGGTCATGGGCCGAGAGTCGAATGGGAAAAGGAGCGAAATGAGCAGCAGCCGGGATGCTTCGCCCAGACCGTGCCAAGCCAGGGCAGTGACCAGGGCGGCCGTCGTTTGGCGAGATTGCATCGCTCTGGGGAGGGGCCGGCTTGAACTTGCAAATTGGGGAAGGCGGCTGCTGCAGGTACTGCCTCCTGTCCCTTTCATGGCAGGGATTGGCATCTCACGATCGTGTTTCGGAACCAAAACCTACCAACCGTGTCCACACAATGAAATGGCCGTCCCCCAGCAGAAACAGCAGCTCAACCCCGAGTTGGAAAAGTCGGTTGGGCGGCGCATCCACGTTTCAACGGAGGCCCTCAGGTCCCCTGCCAGATCCACCGCGCCAGGCGACCGTGCATTGTAAAAAAAAAAAAAAAAAAAAAAAAAAAAAAAAAAGGAAGTTAGTAAGGAAAAAATAAAGAAAGAAAAAAAAGAAAAGAAGAACACGTCAAGCTTCTGAGGAGGACGCGAGGCTAATTCATCACCATGAAGCTTCCAGGTGGTGTTGTCCAGAAGTCAAAGTCAACACCCAAGTCGGACTTGTGGTGGTGAGATTGCAAAGCAGCCACGTGCCCAACGCAGGAACGCTTTTCGTCCCAGCGCTGTGCCTGCCTTCCATCGTCCCGCCGAGTTCCTGGCTAAGCCAAAACCGGGTTAGCGCGATGCGTCAGATGGTTGCGTCTTCTCCTCGCAGTCGGACCCCAGCTGTGGAATGGATCTGATGGAAAATCGGACAGCACCAGCGCTCTTCTTCACCTTTCCATCCTTCCAACCATGACTCGGGCAGCGGGTCGCACAATCGACAGGAAGCATCTGTGACATGCATCTTCCCCGCAATCCTCGGTCGCACAGCAAGATGCATCATCTCCCCGCCCGCCCGGACTCGATGCGAGACCTCCAAGTTGGTGCCGTTGCCATGGGTCCGGATCAGCAGTGCTTGTTTCTCGACTCCCTGCCCAGCAAATGCCCTCAATAATTGACGGCAAATCGTCTTATCAGTGATCTGCCCAACATTGCGGAGTATTCCGCTGTCGAAAGCGACCACGGCATTCTGCCTGTCTGACGTTGCCGAACCGAATTTGGTAAAGCTTCGCCCTTTTCAGGTTGGCCGACTGTTGATGACACGCGGCTGGATTCCCAGCAGGAGCACTGCCACACATGTCTTTCCTCACAGTTGGGATCCCGAGCAAATTTAGTTCAAATAGATTCACACGATCTGAGACGGCATCTGGTGGTCTATAATTCGTACTGACATTAACGAGACCTGGGACCACGAGTTATAATATATCGCCCAGCCTCTGACACTTCGCAGCTGTCTGTCAAACTTCAAGATGCCGGGGCCGCCCTCTACAGTGCCCAGCAAGGACACAGGTCTATGAATGGCGGATGTGATCTCCAGGAGAGAAGGCGTCCCCAGAGTAAGGGCTCATGGTGGATGTGTCCGAGTTGCTTAGCGCTTGAGGTGACGCTTTGATCAAGTATTTGCGATAACGCCTCGTCGGATTCGTGGGCGCCAACATGGCTTTGTTTGGGTTCGGCTGCACAACTTGGGGATGCCCGGAACTCCTCATTCTCCATTGCTACCGCAGCAGTCCCAAGCCCCGGACCTCTTATGGCCGGCTTTGTAAAGTCAGTCGCCCCAGCGCAGCTTTCTGAGATTTGGTGGAAGCGATTGGCGGAGAACATCTCGCTCCTACCGCAAAATTGGCCCGCCAGATCGAGGGTCAAGTTTTGAGGCACTGCCACCCGCTCTGGGACTTGCAATTGAGAGTATCAACTTAAGTTATAGGCCGTTGAGACTCGACAACCAGAGCCACTCTGAAAGGGTAGGCTAGTTGACCGTCTCGCGCCTGCACCGAAAGACCCGCCGCTTTTTTGTCCTGGTGCCTTCGCCGCTCTCGAGCTTCGACGGGAGCTGAGTGATGATTTCGGGGTTCAGACTCGGGCGAATCGGAACCTGTGGTCCTCCCCTCCCACTGGCCAAGAGGAACAGCTGAGCGAGCGAGGCAGGAAGACCCACTCACAACGAACGCTGCATGCAGGTCTCCTCGTCAGCTACGAGATAAACAAGACGACCGTCAGTCACTCGCTCTTCTTCAAGAACGCGTCTTCCTGAGAAGGAGATGAAAAGCAACTTGAAGCACGTCGTGAAGTGCCGCCCATGAGGTGGCCCGTTCTTCTGGTGACCATCCCGAGACTATACAGGTTCCTGGGACTGTGAAAAGCCGGGCATTGGGGGTATTGTTGCCTCGAGCATGGGCATCTTTTCATGCAAGACCCCCGAGCGCGGAGCAACCCCAAAGATACTCGGGAGACACCCCCGAACAAAACAGAACACGCCGGCTTGAGGACTGGCTTTGACTTTGAAATGCTACAGGATGGTCTCCAGCAGTCCAAGCCCGTGGTAATACGTGCAACAATCGCTTGAGGAGCAGCAGGAGGCGGTGGAGGGTTGTGTGTGTGGTGCGGATTGCGCCACTTCCCTTCGTGTTAAGGACAACATCTGCCCCACTCGAATGCACGTCCCCTGGCTGGTGATGGCCCGTCAAAGCTCACTGCCGCATCATGACAACACAGCCACTCGTCATCGGCTAGGGCAAACCAGATCCCCAGCAAGCCGGCCTCCAGCCTCCCGGCCTGGAAGTGAGTGAGCTGAGCATAAGCCGTAACCAAGAATGGGAATACGAAGCGGTGGCTTCAGCGACTGAAAGAGGTTAGCGTGGCGAGGCTGGGCCAAATATGCCGAAGGAGCTTGGACCGTCACAAAGTACAGCTTAACAGGCGTCAGCGCGCCTTGGCTTCCGCCCGCCGACGATCGCATTGGTGGGGCCGGGGAAAGAGGCTTGCCGGCTGCTGCGCCCATTTTTCTTCCCACTGTCCCGTTGCCTCGCAGCCGTCCTCCCTCACCTTGAGGCTGCTTTCTCATCCATGTCACGTCGCCCGCAAGTCACAGGAACACCCTCACCTGCCGGGCTCTCTGGCTGCAGACAGCGCTGGCAGCGATCCCATCCGGAAGTGCGCCTCATAGTCTCCAATTAACTTGATTCGTCTCGTTTCGGGCAGATTCGAGCGGCTCCGCGCGTCATTGTCCTGGCATTCCGTCGGCCTCGCATCCCGCAGCTCTCGCCACGATCTCCAGCCGCTCCAGCCACACATCAAAGCCTCGAGCAACCCCCATCAACCCGGCGATGCTTCTTCGCCGCCGGTGACGCAGTGAACGCGACGGAGATTGTATTCAGCGAACTGGCGCCAGCCTTGCTCGGCCTGAAGAATTCTTGTTCCACCTCGGCCTCGCTCGTACCTCGACGTAATGTCCTCGGAACGGGGTCCCACCGCGGCGGAAGCTCCGCGTCCCCCATCGGCAACGGCCGCGCCGCAGACTGCACAACCTAGCTTTGGGCCAGTCACAGACCTGACGCGGCAGAGATCGCTCAAGCGGGCACGGGAGACGACGCCAACCTCTCAGGATCCGATGGCTTACGGAGGCGACCTCTCGCCATCCAAGGTTGCTCGGCTGATCGGGTTTGCGAGGCAACCACAATCGCACGAGGCAGGCGAGGCAGGCGAAGATGAGGGAAGCGGGCGGGAAGAAGGCGAGCACCAGCAGGTCGCCCACTTGCCGCCACAACGAACACCAAACATCCACACAAGGTGCAGTCGAAGACCTGATGTCGGGTGTAGCGTCAGAACTCAACCGGCCGCAGCACGACATGCCCTCAGACGCGGCGCAGTCGGATATCGAGGCTGCTGCCGCCGCTGCCCGGGCACTCAGTTCCGTCACTATTCCGACGGGCCATGTCGGTGCCGATGACCTCGATGTCAGTCCGCAGAGCGGCACAAGCGGTGCGAGCCTCGATGACGGAGAGGGACACGTAGTGGACAGCCCCGGTGCCATGGAAGTCGACTCGCGTAATGACGACAATCCTATGCGCCACAGCCCGAGGCGCAGATGGAGGACAAGACGGCAAGCTCCCTCTCTTACCCCGGTGCCATGCCGGCGCCCGGCGGTCCGCAACGGGTCATGAGCATGCCCATACCCACACCACAAACCCCCCCCTCGACCTTACCCCCCGTTCGCCCAATTCCAACAAGAAACACAAATGCCCGTACTGCGAGACCGAGTTTACGCGCCACCACAATCTGAAGAGTCATCTGCTCACGCATAGCCAGGAGAAGCCCTACGTGTGCCAGTCGTGCAACCTGCGGTTCCGCCGGCTCCATGACCTCAAGCGCCACAGCAAACTGCACACGGGCGAGAAACCGCACGTCTGCCCGAGCTGCGACAGAAAGTTTGCGCGCGGCGATGCGCTTGCGAGACACAGCAAAGGAGCGGGCGGGTGCGCCGGCAGGAGGCAGACGATGGGTTCCTTTGGGCTCAAAGAGGGCTATGACGGGTCGAACACGGGGTCGGCGGACAACTCTGGCCTGGCGGGAGAACTGTACGAGGGCAGCGCAGACATGACGGAAGAAGACCGGCGCCGGTTGAGCATGCCGAGCATCAAGACACAGCACGTCGCAGGGCAAGGAGGAGCAGAAGGCTACGGCGTCGCCCACGCCAACACGTACCCCCCGGCCGGCGCACGACCCGGCGTTGCTGGCGGCCTATATCCACCGAATCTCGACCGTGGTTCGTCGAGCTCCAACACATCCCCAAGCGTCCCCAACAGCCACACGCCACACACTAGCATATCGTCGATGCCACTGAGCGCGGGCAGCTCGTCGCTCTACTCGCATGGCGGCATGACCGAGAGCCCCAAACCGCTGAGCCCCGGAGTGCAAGCCAACGCAGGGGGCAGCGACCGGCCAACGAACAACAGCAAGGGCTCCCGGCCTCTCTCCCCTTCGCACGGTATGTCACCAGCGGCCAAGCAAGCCTGGCTCTCTCAGTACCCTCCCGCTGACCGAGACGCATATCAAGGCACTGCCGCCCAAGGACGTGGTCGGCCCCGCGCGGCAAGCGGCGCCGCATCTGCGCCGGGCGGCGAGAACAATGCGTTTGCCGGACCAGACCCCGGTCTCTGGGCCTACTTCCAGCATCTGGAGGGCACGGTTAAGAAGCTCACGGCCCAGATGGAGGCCGAGGCGAGAGGCAAGGCGCAGATGCTGGAGAAGCTCAACGCGCACGAGCAGCATATCGCGGCGCTCACGGCGGAGGTCGCGGCGCTGAGGCAGCAGCAGGCTGGAGCTGGGTCGCATGAGGAGGCATCCCCCGCGGATTCTGCCGCCGCGCAGCAGTAGAAGAGCAGGTGTGGCGGCTTATCTGAGACGGGGTGCGGCGATGCCTAATGGTTTCCCGGACGCGGGCACACGTGTACCTGGTGTTGTGGGAGCAGCTAGTTCGGGCCTTGTAGTTCTCGTGAGCCTCTCACCCCCCGGTGGCATTCGCTCAGCCCTCGTTGTATCACATATTTGGCATGGGGGAAAGGCGTTCATGTTCCCTAGAGGTTTAGGGTGGGACTCGGGGTTGGCGGGCGTTGGTAAGGCGTAAGGTTGGTGATTCTAGGGCCAAAAGCAGGAACAAGCGTTTTCAGGAAACACACCCGTGCCATGTAACCTGGCCAAAGTAGCTGGACACTCCACTTGGCTCACATCAGATAGTGCCTCTGCCGAGTCGTGGACCATGTGAACACGGCATGCAGCGCTGAGGAACCAAACCAACCGGTCCGTCCTGGAGCCCGCAGACGACACGCGGCAACTCTCCCGCATCCATCCGTAAACAAGTAAAGACAGATATATATTGAACTGCAACACTAACAATCCTCTTTTCTGTCTCGAAGCCGACCCGGAATGGTCCGGATCCGGGCTTGGCGTTGCACATGACAACGGCGATGCCGGTGATTTAGCGTTGCCCCACTTCGTAACGTCATCATCCCATCATCCGCGGCAGCGTTGGGCCCTCCCTTTTCCAGCGCAAGAGCGACTACCGCCGCAAGACCGGAACCAACGGCGCGGCACGGCCACGCTGCCATGGCCCCTCGTCCGATGTTTCGCATCGGCCTGAGCTCCTGAAACTCCCAACCTCGATCGCCCCAAGCCCGATACGCTCGACCGCTTGCCTCCTTCCCCGTCCGAACCGCCGGTGCGTCTCCCGGGGGCAGCTTCCTGGCTTATCACAGCCCTGACTCGCTGCTTCCGTCCGCATCCCACTATCACATGCCAATCATCGAAAAGTAAGGCTAGGACCGCGTCCGTTTGTTCTTTCCGAGTCTCGATCGATACGAAGCGTTGATATTGTTATCGTCGCCAGAGCTTTTCCCACGGCTCCCCCGCCCTCCCGCCGAGCACCATGTCTGCCCCTGTTGGAGGTGAGCAACCACGCACGATTTCATACACTCATTCACACCCTACACCCTCCGCCTCGGGCGTGCTGCGCATCAAACGCGGGAGCTTCGTAGCTTCGTTGCAAGTCGACCGGCAACATGGGAAAAAGAAATCATCGCGGCCGGCAGAGACGGCGGGCTCAGACGCCCACCGCCTCAATTGCCGAACCAAAGGACGAAGAAGTCCAACCTGTCGACACAGTTCAAGTGCCCGACCTGCCCGATCCGCCCCAGGATGAAGACCCCATTGATTCGATGGTCGACGCAATGCAAAGCGACGAAGTTGCTCAGTGTGTTGACCCAGACACAGCGCCACAGGATGGACGCCCGGTCGCTACTGTCTCGGACGGCACCGTGACACCGCCACCGATGGAGAAGAATGAGACGGTGGGTGGCCAGTCCCTAAATCATGAGCTAGAGGGAAGAACAAGCTAATGCCATGTGCGCAGGAACTCGAGCGCGATCAGTCATCATCGGACTCCAGGGAGAGCTCTGTGCAGTCTAAGAGGGCCAGCATCTGCCAGAGCAGCGACCTCGCCGAGTCCACCGGGGACGTTGCCGAGAAGGAGGCCGAGTTTTCCATGACTGAAACCAGCTCTGTCGATAACACCGTGGTGCCGGAAATGGAAACTCTAGGCTCTGAAGACCTTGGCGGGCATGTAACCAACGCATTGCCCCCTGGTTCCGGCTACCAGGATGGTGTCCTCAGAAGCCGCTTCAACGGCACACGGACGCAAGAACCCTACTATCCACCGCTCATCGACAGGGTCGGCAAGGAGGCCAAGCGCCGGGAGCGAGAGCGTGCAGATGCCTATAGAGCTGGCGGCATCCGCTTCGCCCCCTGGAACATACCCTACCGGAGACGGATGCAGACGACGGTCGTCATCTTTCACTGCCTGAGCATCGCTACCGCTGTCTCCCTCTTCTGCTTCATGTGCGCCAACCCGCTTCTCTGGGGCTTCCTGCTCTTCTACCTCGTGCGCATGCTCCTCCAAGGCAGCTACCGACGGCCGTCTCCGCAGACGATCCGAGTGGTGCCGGCGCCACCGGCCTGGAAGCTCTTCGCCGAGTACTTCCCCGCCGAGCTGCACAAGACGCACGACCTGCCCCCACGCGCAAGTACATCTTCGGCTACCACCCGCACGGCATCATCTCGCACGGCGCCTTCGCCGCCTTCGCCACCGAAGCGCTCGGCTTCTCGGAGAAATTCCCCGGCATCACCAACAGCCTGCTGACACTCGACAACAACTTCCGCATCCCGCTATACCGCGACTACATCCTGGCCATGGGCCTGCAGTCCGTCTCCAAGGAATCCATCACCAACATCCTCTCGACAGGCGGACCCAACGGCGAAGGCATGGGCCGCGCTGTGACCATCGTCATCGGCGGCGCCCGCGAGTCGCTGGAAGCCGAGCCGGGCCGCATGCGCCTCGTGCTGGCCGAGCGGAAGGGCTTCGTCAAGGTGGCGATCCAGAACGGCGCCGACCTGGTGCCTGTGCTTGCCTTCGGCGAGAACGAGCTCTACGACCAGATCGACACGCGCGCGCGCCGTACTTGCACTCGATCCAGATGTGGGTGCTCAAGACGCTCAAGTTTACGCTGCCTTTCTTGCACGGCAGGGGCATCTTCAACTACGACGTCGGACTGATGCCCTATCGGCGACCCATGAATATTGTGGTGGGGAGGCCCATCAAGGTGAGGCAGATGAAGGACGTGGAGCAGAGTGAGGTGGATCGGCTGCATAACGAATATGTGGGCGAGCTAGTCAGAATGTGGGAGACGTATAAGGATACGTTTGCTCGGAAGCGGGCGGAGGAGATCAAGATTATGAAGTGAGCGGTTTCGCTGTATCGATCTGGTAGATGGGGCATGCGTTAAAAGGGGGGTAGAAAGAGAAGGGGGGAGGGGGCCGGGTGGAGCTAGGCATACCTCAGGCAAGGGATTTGGGGATAAGGGGTAGTCTTGGCGCTTTTGTTAATTGCCTTTTGCCTTTAACTTGGCCGGCTGTATGGCAGGCATACCATATCTATATCAATATTTGGTTTCGTGGTTTAGGGGTGGTGCTTGTGGTCTGTTGTGTGACTGTTTCTTCTTATGAGGTTGAAGTAACGACATGAATTGGAATAACTGCCGTGCTTTCCTCTTCAACCTGAGCCATGGGTAGTGAGCGCTAGGTTGGTTCCCTTTTCGCAGGAGGCGAATACAGTACTGGCCTCCAAGCGTGGTTCCTTGATTCGAGTCGGTGAATTCCAAGGCCGGTAGCCTCGGGTTTCTCCTCAGCTGGCGGGTCGCTCAAATACCCTGTTTTCCAACTTCGCAGCTTCTTCGCTCACCACAAGCTGAACACCAGGTACGTCATCGCACCAAGTCTCTTTTTCTGGGATTTTGAAACATCGGATGTTGATAACGAGAGGTACTATACGTATATTAGGCATCAAGCGGCGGTGCCCTGGTACCTGGATGACATGCGCTGCGCATCGTCAACTGCGTCCTAGGCGGAAATGGGCCGTCTCCGGCAGAGGCAACTATCGCTGCCTGCTGCTGTTCGTGATGGGAAAGGGAGCCGGTTGATCTACTACCATAATACACCAACGGGGAATGGTGGTGAAAGCGGGTGGGGCAACAGCCGTCGGGTCGAACTGGCATTGCCCTGGCTGTCACTATCGGTTTGGCGCTGGCTGCGCAGTTGGCGATATGGGCGGTGGTGTTTTTTATGGGCGGTGACGACGGGCGTGTGGAAGGGGTATGTAGGCCTGTTTTTCCTCTTGCTGTGTTTGACCCCCGGGGATGGTAGAGTGTCTGCTTCGTCGTCCGAGACTCTCTCGTGTGCTCTCTCTTTATTGAGCTTTGTCGGTCATCGGGCTCTGGAGCGATTCTGTTGTCGTCGTGCTGTTGGAGCAGTATCCACGGAGAAAGACAACTCATCGGCGGTGGCACACCACACCGCCCGTCACCATGCCTCCTCCATTCTACCCGCCATGCCTCGCTTTCAAAAGCTCGCGACGCCTTTAACAACTTATGGTCGACCTTGTCAACCTAGCAGTACTAACCCGTCTCCTCTACTTCCCGCAGCCAACCATCCTCGGCACCACCACCGTTGACCTTTCTTACGCCACCTATGAAGGCCTCCGCCTCTCCACCGGCGTCAACGCCTTCCTCGGTATGCGCTACGCCACTCCACCGGTTGGGGAACTGAGGTGGCGGGCGCCGGTTGAACCTGGGTAGAGGAGGGGGTTGTGAAGGCTACGAGGGTAGGTGAGTGTTTCTTGTTGATTCTTCTACTACCTACTGACTGCTGCGTGTGTGGTACTGTGGCTGCAGTACGCCCCCGTCTGCCTCGGTGTAGGCCAGCCGTATCCCGCTGAGGGACAGAGCGAAGATTGTCTGTTTGCGAACGTCTGGGCACCGACAGATGCGACGGACGAGTCGAGGCTGCCGGTGTGGGTATTTATTCAGGGCGGTGGTACGTATCTTTGTGCCCTGAACTCGTCCTGGGAATGCATCTGACGCTTGAGTCGGAAAGGGTATGCCGCCAACGCGGGCGCCAACTGGGATGGTGCAGAGGTAGTTGAGAAGTCTGGACACAGTATCGTCATGGTCACCTTCAACTACCGTGTCGGGATTGGGGGTTCCTTGCTAGTGAGCGGCTGAGGAAGGACGGGGCGTTGAATGCTGGACTGTTGGACCAGAGGATGCTGCTGAAGTGGGTGAGGAGGCATATCGCTTCGGTCAGTCTTACATCCAGCCCCCTTCCCGGACTAGCCTGACTAACTGAAGGCCCAGTTCGGGGAGACCCCAACCACGTTGTGATCCACGGCGCTTCAGCCGGCGCCGGCTCCGTCGCCATGCATCTTGTTGCGTACGGGGGGCACCAGGACGGCCTCTTCGTGGGTGGCATGGTCGAGGCCATCTTCTTCCCCGCCAGCCTTCCGTCTCGGAGCTCGAGTACCAGTTTGACAGGCTAGTAAGCCAGACGGGCTGTAACGGGGTGGCTCCGGAGCGGCAGCTGGCCTGCCTTCGTGGGAAAGACGTCGCCGAGCTGCAGGCTGCCAACCGCGCCCAGCCATTCCCTGAACGGTCAGAGCCACCCTTGCCACTCTTCTACTGGACGCCTTGTGTAGACGGTGATTTCCTGAGAGATCTGCCCTACCGGTTGTTTCAGAAGGGCGAGGTTGTCAGGGTCCCTATGGCGTTTGGCACATCAACGAACGGTATGCCTTTCTTCTCCGCTACCCCCTGAATGTTTCTTTTGCCTGAGAAAGACACTAACACCCGGCCTAAGGGTTCTATCTTTGCCCCAACGCGGCAACTCCCTCCGAAGTAACAACCTTCTTCAACAATAACTACCCGCTGCTAACCCCAAACGACACCTCTGCAATCCTTGAAGTCTACCCCCAACTGCCCCCCTTACCCGCCACAACCTCTGGTTCCCAACAGCAAGCCAAGCATATGGAGAATCGACCTTCATATGTCCTCAGCTCCACGTGCTGAACTACCTATCTCCTACCAGCTAGTAACACTAGCAGCAACGCTACGAGCCGCAGTAAAACTAAGCTGTACGCCTACCGCTACAACGTCCACGACGCCGAAAACCTCGCCGCCGGCCTCGGCGTCCCGCACGTCTTCGACGCCGCCGCAATCTTTGGGCCGGATAGTCTTGGGCCAGGCGGCTCGCGAGCGAGCTACAAGACATACAACGCGGGCGTGGTGCCGTTGATGATGGGGTATTGGATCAGTTTTGTCAGGTCTCTTGATCCGAACCGGTTCAGGATGGAAGGGGCGCCTGTCTGGGAGGTTTGGGATGGCCGAGAAGGGGGCGAAGGGATGAGGAGGCTGGTGATTGAGACAGAAGGGGCGAGGATGGAGACAATGCCGAAGGAGGAGAGGGAGAGGTGTACGTTTTGGTTGGGGCTGGGTACCGGGAGGATGGAGCAGAAGTGAAAAGGGAGGAAGCGAGGATGTAGGGACTCTGAAGATGTGAAACCCTGATAACTGAAGAAAGCTCATTACCGTCATGAGTGAAAGTTCACACGTAGTAGTAGATCCAAATATGCTTTTTGCAAATGGGTGTGGATAATGCGACATGGAGACACCTCCTGCCCGAGGGCAATGATGGATGAAGAAGAGTCATCTGAACAGCCGTAATTAACGATGGAGGATAACTTCTTCTACCCTCAAGACTCCGCTGATAGTATGCCTGTCGCGGTAGCCAGGAAGTGCATGTATAAAGGGCGTCGTAGTATTCAGGAGCAAGGCTTGTCCTTCTTCAAATTCTTCATCTGTCACAGGTATGTCAGGTCCTTCAATGAATACCGACCCTTTCCTACGCAAAGTTGACTCGAGAGATCCCGGAACACATGTTCATGAGAAAGATATTTCCAATCCCTGTTTGCCCTGAGCCTAGAGCTTGACCATTGTCAGCCTTCGTGTCAAATAGACTCGAGAAAATCGCAACACTTCGAGATCAGACAAAAGCAGAGAGTACCATGGGAGGTTACGCTGTCCAACGCATCCCTAGAAGCCTAAAAGCAAATAGCAGATCTCTCAAAGACGATACCGAACAGCCCGGCTGATGCCGCCACAGGTTACAACTCTTGCTCCTCTACACCATCCTGGGAAACAAACATTAGTCTTCATATGTCCCACATTATTCCAAGTTTGCCAACCTAACCATGACATCAACTGCTAATAACCCACAGCATTACTTCATGTCTCCCATATTGGCCTGAGCTGCATCTTCTACATTCTCCTCTTCAAGAGAGCTCAAGATGTCAGCACGTATCCTTGGCAAATCGACCGAACAATGCCCTGCCCACAGACTCTCCTTCATAAACACCATGACAAATAATGATAAATAACAACCTTTCCTTGTGAAAGGAGTAACAACTTCAGCCATCCATGCACATCTGAAGATACCGACAAAACGGGTTTTCATGGAAACTGATATCACCCACCGGTGCTCCTTAAGGCCCACCACGCTTACACCGATCGATAGGGGAAGAGAGGACGCATGCAAGTCTGGGAAGACCATGGGTTCGGCAGACTGCATCAGCGGAAACGTTTTGCCACCCATCACTGGCTGTAATCACTGGCTGTATGGGTCCATTGTAAGCTCGACAAATTGCACATCTTTCTCGATCCAAGGGTGGTCTCTCCAGCATGCCCGGAGTGGCCGAGTTGTCCCTAAACGAGTGGGTCATGATGTACTAGATCGAGACATAGGCAAAGAAGGCCGAAGAGGAGACGCGTGAGCTTAAGGAGGCAATGCGCTGATCGAGGCTAACGATAAAGGAGTTGAGAAAGACACTCCAGAGGTATAACCTGCGGGAAGTAAATGATCAGACTAAGGCGCTGATAGGGAGGGTGGACAAGGTGCTGGAAGAGCCACACCAGCAGTGAACCCCCACTAGTGATTATCTAAGGGCGACTATGTTCTTGTGCTGTTCGGGAGGCCATTCACACGGAAGCTCCTGAGCGTGCTTCCGCAGCCCGTGACGGTGTTCCCATGCTCTGCATATGGCATGGCGAAGGGAGTTCCAAGGCTCTGCTAAACTCGCGTCTTTTCCAAGAGCTTGATCTGCTTAGAGGCTGGGGCCAACGCAACCGGGTTTTCTTTCTTTCTTTCTTTCTTTCTTTCTTTTCCTTCGTCGGATGGTGGATTGTGAAGAAAGCACTCGTAAAAGCAAGTATCTCATGGACACCATTGAGTGGAGCTTTCGGTTGGAACAGTATTAAATTTAGGTACGTTAATTACCTAGGCATTGGTGATTGCAGAACGAGCTCGCTATGATTATAGATGAAACTAATTCCAGCCTGTTCAGACTCTGATTCCCGCCGTCTATAGGCAAGACCGGACAAGCCGGTGACAAGCTATCTTCGCTTGGTCATGGTACAACCTCAGACCCTCAGAGTCACCGGCAAAACGGATCCTGCTTACTGCATGCGCATCCTCGACGACACGGGTAAATGCTTCTTTTACACTGCCTGTCCTGCAATCGCACTGGGCATAGAGATAGCCATGCGTCCTGGCAAACATCTCACTAGGTTCTTCCTTGGCATCATCAGGATTCGTAGACGGCCGAGTCGCCTGCGTATTGTCCTGGCCATCTCCGAGTCGGAAGCCTACTACCAAGACGGTTAGGGGAAGGGGCCGTTGTTGCATTTCCGGGACGGAGCTAATTGCCGATTGCTACAAGTCGGTCATCTCCTTGAAAGACTCCTGAGATTCGATTTTATATGTCAGGGCGATACTTAGGTACGCGCCGATCCCGAGGTAGACCACGGGCGTACGCCGGACGAGCTCGGCCGAGGCTGTACCAACTTCATAGAAGATGCTATCGTGGTAGACCGGAAGTAAGTAGTAGAGGTTGGTAGCCAAGAATGGGGTGCTAGGGTATAGTTGTCTATCGAGCAACTAGTTATAAACGTATAAAAAAGAAGTAGCACGATTTAAGTAATAAGGGTAAAGAACGAAGTCGACGAACCTTTTCTAGCACGTCCGATGCACTAGGAGAGCCTGGCTTATCCGAAGTAATGATTAGGACCAACTTTGGTTTGTCCCTATTTTATAGTTACTATAAGTACGGTGGAAAGGTGATTATAATTGAAATAGTTCAAGGTACTAGGCTATATCCTTTTAGGTTCCTCAGGCGCCTTTTGAGGAGCGACAACTGTCTTTGGCGCCTTTGATTGTGTCGCCTCGGGGCTTATGGATTGGGGCGACAGCTGTTTCGCTCCCTCGTTCCGAGTCCATCGGGTCCACCAAGGAGACATGGGAGCTCTTAGGTGGTCGTGAGTTTTGACTAAAATAAGATGGAATCGGATACGCTGGGCGAGAACTGTTGCTCCTCAAGCCAGCACCAATTGCAGAACGTGAGACGTGATGTATTCACGGATGGAGACTAAGGTACAGAGGGTGTCCAAAAGTCTGAAGCACCCCGCACACTTTTGTAACGGTTGAGCCCTGTAGTGGCCTCAGCAACCCTCGGCCAACCCCGGAATCCCAACCCCAGCCCTCATCGTGGTCCCTTTACCCCCTGAACGTCACCATCAACCTCCTAAGTAGTCATCATCCTCGCATCTGCCCTCTCTCTAGACTGTTGTCCGTCACTGGTTAAGTAAATGCTACGTCATGCAGTTCACTCTCCTTTACTTTTTCTCTTCCTTCCTTCAGTTGGGATGAATGGAACTTAGGCGTCCCAGACCAACAGCAGCGACACTCTCTCTGCTCATTGGTATGCTCAACCAACGACAAGGCACTTTTCCACCATAAGCAGCCAACCAGCCTCTTGAAACAGCTCACCAACTCAACTACCGGGCGATCAGGCCTCCCGAGGCAGCCTGCGTGCTGCAACCACCCTTAATACATTTCCGTCCGGGCCGGCCACCTCGGAAGGCCCGTTGGGTGCCGGCAGCTAGACTTTGCAAGGCGGCCGGCCAGGCATACAGGCAGGCGGGCGCCCGGTGGGAAGGGACAAGGCTAGGCCGTAGTGCTGCGAGTCCCAGGCGCGGATGACGGGATATTGGGCCAGTCAGAACCCGTCCTGGAGGATATTGCTTTCGGTTCCCGCCGCAGCAGCACGCAGTTTGAGGCTGCGCAGACGTGGACTGCATTATTGATCCGAGAAAGGCGGAGAGAAGGCCCCCACCCGGCGGACTCGACAGATCTCAGTCATTGCCCGCAAGCATCAATATTCCATCATCTGCACCTACCCTGTGGGTCCACATGTCGAGGAGAGACCGACCTTAATGCTGGGTTGTGGCGACATCCAAGAGTTGAAGCAATCACATACCTCAAACCACCCACTCGGAACCTGATCCCCTCCGGTCCAACATTACTTTGGGAAAGTCGGTGAGGTACTCAAGCCGCACAAACCCAAACCAGAAAGGAAACGTTCCCTGATTTGTGTGCCCATCCTTCGTGCTGCGTTTCCCACCCGCGAAGCTTCTGCGTCGCCCTGCATGAGGGCTAAACACACAACCAGTGCAGCCCTTGCGCCGGCATGCAGGTGTTGGCCTGGAATGCGTCCTGGTTGGCCGAATCGAGCGCGGTTGGTGGCGATTTTCCAATCTATAAGGCGTTCTGCCAATGGGGTTCGACGAGGGACGCTGCCCGCAGGACTCGTGTCAAAGCCAGCAAACTGCCTCTTGGCTCCACCAAAAAAAGATCGGACCGGAAGAGTGCAAACTCTGAACGGCGTGAAACTCCGGCAGCGGAGGGCCCGAGAGGCAGGGAATGGGTGTGAGGCTGCCGGCCGGGACGGACACAGACCAATCAACGGGGCGGAGGCCGCTGCCGTGCTGCAGTCGTGTGTGCCTGCGTGATGATCTCGCTCGACATCGTTCGACTCAGATTTGCAGTTGTTGACCCGAGCGCTGAAACACAGCCTAGCGGTTTGGCCATTGATAAGCCGCCATTCCTTCGGCACCGCAGGGCGTCGCTGCATGCCACTAGCAACCGGTCGGTAGTCCGATGTAACGGCACTGTGGAGGAGGCCGCTCTCACATGTATGCTGGGATGAAAATCTGACACAAGTCAGGTTGAGACGGAAAACGACTTCCTGAGACTGGACCTCAGACCTGACACAGCTCGCGAGCTTGTGACAAGCTAGCAAAGGCCGACGCTGCCGAGTTAGCATTATGTGGACGCCACGCCGATGGACTTGGGCTAGAAGGGCTCGACACATTGACGTTGACGAAAAAGCAAAAGTCGGTTGCGGCGCCAGGTCATCGTCACACACTGTGCGGTGAGGTGAGAATCAATAGCTAAGAATGGGAACCAAGTGCTGCTTGCACTGTCCGGTCTCTGTCGTTGGTTGTCGATCGCGAAGCGAGGTGCCGGACAGGGCCCTGGTGCAAACTCTCAGTTCCCATATCAGATAACAGCCTGGAAATCCAAGGCGTCCAAATCAGGATGTCTGACACAGACACAACCCGACTGCGCCGCGGAGCTGGCAGATTCGCGGGCTCCTTGGCTGCAGGATCTTATCGCCCAAGGCCCCAGTATCCAACCCCACGGAAGACCTTATCAGGCTGCTGGGAGGTCTTTCTCAACGATGGCCAGAGCAAATGGCGGGCAGCAAGAGGGTGGCCCTGGCTGCTGTCTCTTTCGCACCAGCCATCCACCCACACCTTCAAACGTTCCCGCCCGCAAGGTTCCAACCCCAGAGCTTGGAGTCGACGATGCCGAGGTGAGATGTGCACGGTACGAATACTTCATACCCCTCTTCTCGCGGCGATCCGTCCATCGCGCTAGTGCTGATGGCGTCCCCAAAGCGTCGGGCTCCAGTGCTAGCACTCAGCCGGAATCGATACCTTACGTAAACGGACCGTCGATCCTCAATATGCGACAACATCATCATCAGTGGTTGATGATGGCGGGGTTTAATGGTGAGTAAGACTTTTTTTTTCAAGCACTCATGATCCTCGAGTAACCGGTAATTGTGTACGATGTAAAATACTAGACCTTCCCGAGGTGGAGCGAAATTGCCTTCTCTCGGATAACGACGTCTATTTCCGTCATTCCGCAGTCTCGAGCGTACTCCAATACGAGTCAGCCCGGATCTGTCGATACTCGATACCCTCGTCGAATCCTCCATTGCCAGCTGCCGATGGTGCAATGCGAATTTGCAACAATTTCCCGTCTCGGCGATAGGCACCAGAAAGACCTCACAGACTGGCAACCAGGGCATGGTCGCCCCCGCTCTCGCGCCCCCACCGGTCCCAACTTTCGGTGCTCCACTAACGCAGGAAACACAGACTCGGTTCACCAATGGGGGGCTCCGCGTACCATGTCGATGGGTCTTCTCGAAGGTTTCAGCAAGCAGGGACGCCAATTTTGCTGCATAAAAAAACGCCACCTCTCAATTCGCACTCGCTGGACCAGCTTGCTCTTTGGGGAATGATGCTCCCGAGCGGGACCCAGCATGCTCGGCCGAATCCAGTCCATCCCCTTCTCGATCTCGCTCGACAACCAGGACGGTGGTAGGTGGAACCTGGAGCACATCAGACGGCGCTGGGTGCCTCTTTCGACAAGCTATGTCGATCTCTGAAGAACGAGCACAGCCATCGTGAGAGTCCCTGGTCCTCGCTCAGCAGCTCAGCCAATCTGTCCGAGATGGGCCGCACAAACTCGACGCCGCCACGCTTTGTGGCATGAATATAATACAGTACACTGCACAAGAAAATCCCGAGGCCCTCATGAGGTGCTGCTGTGCAGTGAGATCAATGGAGTCGGAACGCCCATCTAGGGCCAAAACTTCTCGAACATGGGGGAATATTGGCTCCCCTATGGCCCCGGGTGAGCCCACACGGCGGCGACCCGAGAGTGTGAAACCCAAGGCTCACCAGAGATGGGCTTGCGTGTGGATGGAAATGGCGGTGGAGGGTCTCGAGCGAGCGTTCAACCGAAGGCCAGCACCACATTGGGTTAAGCGGGAAGCTAGTTCCAATAAGCGGCGACAGGCTCTCCTCCCATGTCCCCTTCCCGCAAATCCGGGGAGGGTCGCCGACACGGCATAACCCTCCGTTTTGGGGGGGGTCCGCCGATGCAATCAGAAATCCTTGGGATTGCCACGGGTCCTCTCTGCGGCCCGTCCATCAGACCCAACGGTCGGGACATTCCCAGGTTCGCAGAGCCAGGGCCTCCGTCCTGGAGCGGAATATTTGCCTTGGCCGGCAGACCGCCACATTCACCTGATTGACACACCGAAGAGCGTGAGGATCGAGATGATGTGGATTCCACGTGCCGGAGACTTGCGAGCGCAGGTGCGTGCTGTGCTGCCACGTGCCTTGGCGGTTGAGACCATTGGGCATTGTTCGTCTTTGGGTTTCGGATGCCTCCCACGTCCGTTTTTTCTTTTTGCTGCTCGTGCTCTCTCTCAGGACCCTTCAATTCTGGGATCAGCGCAGACACGTGCTGTTGGAGGAAGATGCTGGCTCGCATCGTCTCGTTTTGGTTAAAGTATCCCAGATGGACTGGTGCCCAGTCTTTCCTCTCAACACGACGACCCATATTCCCGGTGGCGAATGATTGCCAAGATCCACCCACCAAGCCCACTGCTCTCCGATTCGGGCCTGCCCAGGGTTTCAGGAAGGAGGAATGAGGATGGGAAAAGACCTCACACATCGTCCGGATCATGATGCCGTCGTGTTCGAGACCGGGAGTCCCACCGACGCTTGCCAGCACCAAGCCCTGGAGCCGGCCCCGCTAATCCGCGACAGGAAAAGGGCCCCGAGTCCCTGGCGAGCCAGGTCCAGTCTGGACACGACGCTTATCCACAACGTGAACCGTGCGCGTTGCTGCATCTCTCAAGAGCGCCGACCTTCGACAGACAGATGCGTCAAGTCGGCCCTCTGTGCAGTTCTGGACTGCGTGATGGCCAGAGTGTACCTGCATGGTGCGGCTGCCAGCAGATGCACCGAGAACATGCAAGGGACAGCAGGAGAGCCAGCGTCTCGTGCTCTGGTTAGATAAGACTCGGTCGATGGTTGCATGCCGTTCAGTGTTTCTGCTTCCTGAATCGAATCCCTGCGGCTGGACGGAGAATTGAGCCTCGTGCAAGACGGCCATATGGAGTTTCTTTCGAACGCCATCTTCTGCCCTTACAGTTGCGAGCTGCCCCATTGGGAACGACGCCCGGGGCACGTGCTGCACCTCTCTGCGTCCAGTTTGTGCGAATCGCCTCAGGCAAATAACTCTTGGCACGGTTCGCAGTGCGTGTGGTGGGAGATGGCCTGAGTTCGCTGCAACAACCAAGCCATTGCAAGGGGACAGATCCGCCAAGAGGAGCGGGGTCAAAAGTAGGTATGTGTAAGGTACCAGTACCGCCATGTGGCGCCCCGGCCAGCTCTTGCAGAAAGGCTTCAAACACCAGGTTGCATGCGGCATCCTCGGCCTCAAATCTGGGGAAGATCGTGCCTGGGTGATGAGCTATGCTGCGTCCGGCTGAAGACTCGGCGGCATGATCCAAAGAGGAGACATGACCGGCGCGTGCGAATCTCGATCAACTTGCTGCGCAACACGCTGAACTCCACATGTGTCTGGGAAGCGACTGACGCAAGTCACAGATCGAGCTGCTGCGTTTTGAGGGGGTTCGAGCGGTGCCTCGTTCGGTTGCTGAGGAAGATGGAACGATCCAGTTCCTTGTGCCCGACTGCGGCTACAGCAAAACATAAGAATGTGTCGCAGCTGGCAACACTGGTGCTGCGGGCGTGATCTTGTTTCGGGTCAAGAGCTGTCGAAAGAAAATACACGGGGAGCTTGATGATCAGCTTGAACACAGATTGCCCCGTCTTCGGGCATCGCCAGAGTCGAGATGGATTGTCTGCCGAGAGCTATCGGTGAGCAGTATGTGGCCGGAGGACGGGGCGTCCAAACTCGCTGCAGCAGAGATATCTATTGCTGGACAGAACCGTGGGATGCTAGCCACGCGTCACTGACAGTAGGGTCCTCGTGTGCCCCGCATGGCAGTTGTTCGAGAGAAAGTGAATGATGCCTCGACGGGTGGGCCAGGACACCGCCCCCCAGCAAAGAGAAGTTTGAGAGTTGCGATGTTTCGAGGCACAGCCAAACTGCACTGCTTGCCTGGAAACTCCGGTCCAGAGCAGCGGAAGGAACGCGCCGGCCAAGATCCCTACCAGCCCACCATCCTTCCGCCATCACACCCGTGGTGGAGGGTCGCTCCTGCCGCGTCACGAACCTGCTGCGAACAGGCGTCAGGCGGGGTTTCAGTGGGCCTTTTAAGTGGCTGCAGGACCGCGCTGAGGCCATGGAGGGGTTTTGACGCTCACCCTCCTTGCGCCTCCCTTCTGACTGGACGTTGGGCGATGCAAGAGAAGACCTTCCAATCCTCCTGTGCTTTTGAATGGTCGCGTCTTGTTGTGATCGACATGTCTTGGTTGTTTCCCCACCGCCTCTCAGCTGTTTCAACTTTCTCACGCGCCATCGCTCAGCCGCTGAGCAGCCTGCACTGGGTCGAGAAGGGAATTCTTTGGCAAGACATCATTGCTCGAGCTCATTCCTCTGCTTGAGAGAAATTGCTTGGCCGCCCTGAAGATGGAGATGGACAGCTTGAAACGCCTTTCCATTGCATCGTCTGGATATCGGCCGACATTGGCAGCAGGGTCGCTTTCATGTTCCCGCTTGCAAAGTGGCCGTTGACAGAATAAGAGCTACCTCGATACCCGGGATCTTACAGTGTGAGGCCAGGACCTACCTAAGATGGGATGCATGGGATAAATAAATATCCCACGACCGATTTCCTGGAAACATCATCGAGGTGGCCCGCGGATTCCCTGGACACGAATATCAATGCTATTCTCAATTGTCCGCTGACGTGGTTCGCGGGGCGTTCGCCGTCGCAGATGCTGGCTCAACGGCCTCCCCTGTTCCAGCAAGCGCATAATGGAGCCCAGACAGCGTACTCTCTCCCGTTCCTCGCTACCCGACGACCAAATGGCAGCGGCGGCTTTATTCTCGCTCGAGGCCACTGGGATCGACTTGGGTCAACCGCTTGAATCCGCGACCCTTCTGGCGCCGTTCTTCGGTCGCCGTGATGCAGGTGGCCTCTCGAGATGTTCGTGCCTTGCACGTGTGTATCTGCGCTCCTACTGGTCGCCAAGAGAAGAGTGGCTGGCCACAGCCAGATGTGACAGGAACCATGGTGCAGCGAATGGGGGTCTCCGAATTGCCGTTCAACACCACGCCTCCACGCCTCGAGCACACTGCTCTCGCGGTGGAAGTCTTGGGAGGGACGTCGCGGTGCTTAACCCCAGCCTATCAGGGCAATGGAGGCCACCACGGCCGGCTTTCTGCATCTGCTCGCCCTCTTCTGTTGGTCAGCGAAGCTGCACTGCGCCCGCTGAAGGGCAAAAAAAACGCAGTTGTGCGTACGACCCGAGGGCACAGCTTCATCCGGATTGGACGGGTCTGTACAGGTAACACTCGTGATTACGAAGGCCCAGAGCGCACGCAACCACTGGAATGGGATTGATGTAAAGCACTGGATTCTGCGTTCTCCCATTCAGCGCTCAGCTTGCGGGGCCCGAGAACAGCCGCTGATGGACGTATATGGAGAGGAACTGAGAACACAGCTCCACCTAACAGACGGCTCACTCCTCTGTGGAGGAGACAAGGCAGCAGACCGATGGGTGGTGGGTGGTGGTGGTGAGAGAAGGTGGGGGACAAGCCGAAGAGGTCCCTCTTCTTCAAAGACCTGTCCATGACCGGCCGGGCCAGCATGGATCCAACAAGTCCTCGGCTGGGCCCTCTGCAGGCATCGCCCACCCGCTAGCAGTCGCTTGGTGTGGGTCGATGTACCCTCAATTCAGTGGTACTTCCGAGTGCTTGGCCGGACCAGTCCTGATTTAGAATTTCTGCTAATCGCTGCGCCATCCTCCACCCAGAAACCCACCCATCTGATGTTGCCTCTCCACCTTGCCCCAGACATGCAGACAGGGGGGTGAGGGGACGAGTGGACCAGTCCCTGGCCGGTCCGTGGATGCAGGTCCTGGTCCCTGTCAATTCAAGCGAGACGGCGGCATGGTGGGCTCCCTGCCAGCGGGCGGCGGCCGGTCGAGCCACATCGGTCACTGCAACCTCTCCGCCGTTGATCTTGGGTGGGTGAGAGGACCGTCCTGTACATATCCACAAGGGCTTCCTTTCTCTCAACCTCCCCTCCTTCCCTCTCCACATGGGCAGATCTGTCGACCTGGACGCGTGATCCCTCTTTCTCCTTCATTAACCAATCGGTTCCTGTTTCTTTCCAGTCTCAAGTCTTTGGAATACAATTCCTTCCTCTCCTTCACAAAACAACTCGGTCTCAGCCAGACACATCCTCACCGTGTCCCGTCCTTCTCGGCCTCCATGCGACGATAGCGAAGACACGGGAACATCAATGAATCGGGGAGTGTAAGAGTGACAGAGAGAAGATTACACTCAGACGAGTTCATGCACAGCAGCCTCGACCGAGACTCATAATAACCGGCCAGTTGTTGGAACAACAGCCATCCATTCCTTACCAGCGGAACCGAACCACACCATCATTTGGCCACTGCCATCCGCGACGACCAGCACTTGTACACTACGCCCGGTATATACGTACTTAATACTTAAACGACAACGGAGACAGACAGCAACAAAAAAGTCAACAGAGACTCAACACTTGACCTGGTTGGTTGCCGCTCCGGCCAAGACAGCGGTGACAAGAGACGGGACGCTAATGGCGACGAGCAGCACGACCGACATGGAGACCATGATGACAGCTCAGTCAGCGGGGCCCGCCTTCTTCTTCTACAGTCCAGAACCGAACCCGGAGGGCCGCCAACACGGCCGCTTCATCCCCCAGCAGCACCCGGCAATGCTCCCCGTGGTGCCTCCTCTGCCCTCGACGCCCGTGTACTCGCGGCCTGGCTTGTCGTGCTCGCAGCCGCCGCTGCTGCCCAAGGGTTTCACCAGCGTTCCCATCCTGCCGTCCACCCTGACACCGCTGGCATCGCCGATGCCCATTGCCCACAAGCCGACGATCGTGCTGGACACGGAGCTGAGCGAGGTCGACGGGCTCTACTCGCCCTCGACGCCGCCGCTCTCGTCGTCGGGGAGTGTCATCAGCAGCCCTGGGAGCTGTGACATGCTCCAGACGCCGCTGAATCCCATGTTTTCGGGCCTCGACGGCAAGGAAGCGTGCGACATGGACGGAGAGCTCGAGAGCTTTCCCGCCCTGGACTGGTCTGCATGCGCATCGCCCCCCTTGACACCTGGTATGGCCTCCCTTTTGATATCTGCTCTCGGTGTCCTGTTTTGGCCCATTTTTCCGTTGATGTTGTGCGACAATGCAAGTTGTGAAAGTTGGCGAATGCGCTTGATCAGATGAATCAATGCAACAGGCCGGAGTGGTCCTTGCTTTTCCCGACATGTCGGGCCTGTTTATTCTTGTCGCACTAAAATTTTAGGCGGGTGCCAGTGCTGACCTGAACTGTTGCAACTTAGTGTACCTCCCATCTCAGGCACAGGCAACCAAGACTGCTCCACTCGACACGCAGGCTTGCGACCTTCTCTCTCCCGCGCCCTCCTGCCCCTCTCTATCACCCTCGCCCTCACCCTACGCGCGCTCGGCCTCGTCAGACGATTTCTGCGACCCGAGGAACCTCACTGTCGGCAGTGTC
Organism: Achaetomiella virescens; assembly: GCA_031001845.1. Classification (NCBI taxonomy): domain Eukaryota; kingdom Fungi; phylum Ascomycota; class Sordariomycetes; order Sordariales; family Chaetomiaceae; genus Achaetomiella; species Achaetomiella virescens. The sequence goes on from JARNGD010000014.1 coordinate 153,614, forward strand.
AATTCAACTCTTGCCCCGGAATTCTCTGCCCTCCCCACCCTCTGTGCTGGTGAGGACGAAGATCAGAAGTTTGTGCTCCGCGGTGCCACTCCTTCACTCTCGCCGAGCTCGACGTTCGAGTTCACGTCGCAGCTCTGCAACAGCACCCTGCCTTCTTTCGACTCGCTCTCTGAGCTCGATTCGGAGGACGACTTTGTCAACGGCCTTGTGAACCTGGGCGACTGCACCGTGACCCCAGTCAGTCGGTCACGTGCCAGCTCCGACACTCTCTCTCTCAGCCCGTCAAGCTACCTCTGTGGTGAGGACTCGGACTTTGACGCCTGCGATTCATTTGCTGCCGACAGCCTCCTGAGCCCGGCCAGCTCCTGCGAAGACAGCGACGCGCACAGGAACAAGCGGCAAAAGAAGTCCAAGGACTGCAGCAGCAAGCCCACCATGAGCACCGCTGTCGACTCTCAATCCGGGAGCGCTCAGAGCCAGAGCCCTGCTGCCAAACAGGAGACCTCGGGCAGCAGCAGCAGCACCAACAGCGAGGCGAAGAACAGCGCTGAGCCGAACTCAAGCTCTGAGAATTCTGGCTCGACGCCTCTGCCTGCCCCGACCACCCGCCGTGGCCGCAAGCAGTCCCTGACTGAGGACCCCTCCAAGACCTTCGTCTGCGACATCTGCAACCGCCGCTTCCGCCGCCAGGAGCACCTCAAGCGCCACTACCGCTCGCTTCACACCCAGGAGAAGCCGTTCGAGTGCACCGAGTGGGAAGAAGTTCTCGCGCTCCGACAACCTGGCCCAGCATGCCCGCACCCACGGGTCCGGAGCGATTGTCATGAACCTTATTGACGACCCGGAGGCCCTGGCCACTGCCGGCACCATGCCGCATGCATTCCCCCATTCTGTCATGATGGGTGCTCAAGGCCTCGTTCCCGGCGACGAGTACCACAACCTTGGCAAGGTCCTGTTCCAGATCGGCTCCGAGGTCCCCGGCAGCGGAAGCGAGCCCTCTTCCTCGGACGAGGGCAGCGACAACGGCAAGAAGAAGCGCAAGAGGTCTGAGTAGTAATCTTAGCCTCTTGGCTTCTCTCAGGCCACTGGGAGAGACCTAGACCTTCGCTTCTCCGCACACTCTTTCACAATGTCGATGGTTTGCGCACTGGAACGTGCCGTCGCCATTGATGCATGATACGACCATTGATGACTTCAGCCTTGGCATGTGATATTCGCATCTTCACTTGGGGGGGGGGGGTCATCAGCATAACAGGGGGATCACTCCATCGAGACGCCGGCATATACGACCAGGGAATTTGGTTTCTCGCATACAACCGGCGCTTTCTGCCCGAGGCTGGAGGGATCTACACACTTCACACGGCAAAGCGGCGGATGTTTTTTTTTTCTGATTTTGGCGTTTGCATCTTCGCTCTCTCCCGAATGTACCATCACCATATTCCCCGCACATCATCCTTGGGCGTTCGCTTCCTGCCTTTCCTCTCAGGATGGCGGCATGGAAAAGTTGGCAAGACTTGGGAAGGCCGGGAAGTGGTATATGGCGGTTGGCGGTGACGGCTAGAGGAAGAAGAGCCGCCAGGGTGTTGGGGCAGAGGACGACGGCTCATCTTCTTGCTGCACAAGTTTCCGGTTTTGGCGCACATGAGCTTTATGGAGAGCAATTTTCTTCTCGAGTTCTTTACGCTCGTTGTAATTCTACAGCTCAAGGCGGAGCAGCAGGCTCAACCCGTCATGGGCTCTGGGACATCTTTCACATTTTCCACATTCTGTTTTCTCGGGTGGGAATGGGGGGAACGTTGGTCCCTCAGATTTTGTGGTTTTGGACCGTCCTTGTTGTATGCTTAGCTTCTGGAGTGGTCTTTGAACTTGTACTTCTCAATAGTGGCTGTCTTCTCTTTGCCCAGGTTTCTCTTGGGATTGCTGGGTCATCAAGGTGTCTGGGAGAGTTTGGGGATGATCTGCGAGTTTACGGATCAGCGGTACTGCGTGTCGATACTTTTACCCGAGAGCAATCGATGTATGTACACTACTGTATCTGTACATCATCGCAGTTCACAACTTGGTCACACATCCTTCAGCACACTACCTAGGGAATCGCTGCCATCTCGTGTTGTTTGTGGTCTTTTCGTCCGAGACGATGGGAGTGATGCGCAGGACCATCAACGCCTCCAGAACACGTGCGGATTGTTCCAGCACGACTTGAGACATGGATTCACTTTTAGCGTTATTCCACTGCAGCACAACTTGAAGAACAGCCAACTTGTGCCCCGTTGCCTTCGGCCTCATTTCGATGCTCTCGGCTCGAATCTTCCCTGAACAACAGCCGGCGTCACTTCTGTTTTCTGTGGCGAACTCCCGGCGGGACCCTTATTTCGCGTACAATTTGCCGGGAGCCGGTCGCAACAGCAAGCATGCCACTATTTTATTTTTCTTTTTTAGCATCCTCGTTGCCACCCAAGCGTGACGGCGACTGGCGAAATCACTGCAGGAAATTGCTCAAGAACCACCCAGCCGGGGCACCCCACAACCCTGGCCGCACTAGCGACAATGCCAAATGCCACCAAAAGTGACCCAAAAATTGCCATCTCTCAGGTCCCAAGCCCCACCCAAATCAATCGATGCGTCCTGCCGGATCCGGCGCCGCCCGAACTCGAAACCGAACGGCACGAGGTTTCCGCTGCTGGAACAGGCAGGCGAAGGACCTTGTTGATGACTCGGCTATCTTGCCGAGCCGCTTGATTTGCCGCTGCCGGCAGTTGCGGAAGCGTTAGGACACCTTCTGCAGCCTCTCGTACGAACTTCGTTCCTGAGCCTCCCGACATGAACTGAGCTGCTGCCCAAACGGACTCCTGGTAGTTAGTTATCCACGCGCGGGACGATCCGGTGAAAGGTTGCCCTTGGTTCGTGGCTCTGTGCCGGGCCGGCAAATTTCGAGGTACCGGTCCGGTAGAGTGACAACATCAGCTCACCAGGACCCTTTCCTCCGTCCTGGACAAGACGAGACGCTCTGCTCCTCTGGAACCTCGCCACGCCAAGATGTCGACGTCCCAGACTGGTGGGCTCGGCGTGATTGCCCTGGTCTCGGGCGGCAAGGACAGCTTCTTCTCGCTCCTCCACTGCCGAGCCAACGGACACCGCGTCGTCGCCCTGGCCAACCTGCACCCGGCCCTCCCGCAGCAGCAGCTTCACCAGGGGAAGCTCGGACCCCCAGGCGAAACCTCGAGCATCTCGACCCCTGGCGGTGGGACAGTAGCGGCAGACCAGGATGCCACACCACCACCACCATAACCCCTGCCGCCCTCCCTCTGCAGGACCATGACGGTGGGGTGTCTGGAAATGAGGTGACCGCCGCCGCAGATGAGGATGAGCACGACCTCAACAGCTTCATGTACCAGACGGTGGCCACCAGGTGATCCCTCTCTATGCCGAGGCAACTGGCATCCCGCTGTACCGCGCGCCATCACCGGCGGGGCAACCCAGCACGGGAAGGAGTACTACGCACTATGCGGTCTCCGGGGCCGGGGCGGCCTCCGGACTGTCGGGCAGCCGTCCGAGTCAGACGGACCCGGCCAGGCTCTCTCGGCCCGGGTGGTGGTGGCCATGTGAGACCACAGACTCCCCGACCTCTCCCAATGCAAGTGCCGGAGAGGCCACAAGCAGCCGGACTACCCCAGCTCGGGACACAGACGAAACCGAGTCCATGATCCCGCTCCTGCAAGCCATCAAACAAGCCCACCCGGAAGCCAACGCCATCTGCGCCGGCGCCATCCTCAGCACGTACCAGCGCACCCGCGTGGAATCGGTGGCGACCCGCCTGGCCTCACACCCCTCGCATACCTCTGGAAGTTCCCTGTGCTGCCCACCACGACCCTCGCAGACCCTGCCGCCGGTCCGATGCCCAGCTGCTAGATGACATGGCGGCCGCGGCGTGGAGGCGCGCATCATCAAGGTTGCGAGCGGCGGGCTGGATGAGGGTTCCTCTGGACGAATGTCGCGAGCGCCGCCGGAAGGGGAAGATTGCGAGGGCTATGAGGAGGTTCGGGGTCGCACAGACGGGGGCGGGATTGGTGAGGGCGGGAGTTTGAGACTCTTGTTCTGGACGGTCCGCCATCGTTGTTTAGGAAGCGGATTGTGGTTGCGGAGGAAGATAGGCGGGTGGTTAGGGAGGGAGGGGGCAGTGCTTGGTTGATGTTGAGGAATGCGAGGCTGGAGGATAAGGGAGGAGAGGTCGGCCTGGAAGATGCGAGGCAAATGTCAGGATACCTGACTTGCTTGATCCCAGGTTCGTTGGTGTGTTGGAGACGCTGTCCTCCTGGGAGGTTAGTGACCTCTCTAAGGATATTCAGCAGTTGACCCTGGAAGAAGAGGACAAAAGTTCTCCTCGGCTAGGAGCCAGACAAGCAGCTCCCAGCGAGAAGCTCCAACAATGGTGCTTCGTCGGCAGCAAGTCCGCTTCTATCGAAGCCGAGACTCAAGTCATTGTTGAGAACATCCGCACCCGGCTCCGACAACACTCCCTCCCTTCCACAGCCAACTCAGCGCGACGGTTGTCCTCCGCCGCATGGCCGATTTCCCTACCATCAACAGCATCTACGGTGCGCTCTTTGGCGCGCCCAACCCCCCCTCCAGAGTCACCATCTCCTGCGGTGACGCCCTCACCGCCACAACAGACGGAAACATCGCCGTCTACCTAATCGTCCACACTGCCCTCCCGCCTGGCCACCGCCAGGGCTTGCACGTGCAGTCCCGCTCCTACTGGCGCCTGCCAACATCGGGCCCTACAGCCAGGCCATCTCCATCCCCGTGGCAAGTCTCGGGTCATCGGAGGATTCCGATACCGCCTCTGGCCCGAGACTCGTCAGCATCGCGGGCCAGATCCCGCTCGTGCCCGCGACCATGGCCCTCCCACCGGCAGATGGCAAGGCTGAGGACGGCCTACCACTCCAACTGACCCTCTCGTTACAGCACCTCTGGCGGATTGGCATCGAGATGGGCGTACAGTGGTGGGCGAGCGCGGTGGCGTACTTCCCCACATCTTCCGCCGATGCAAGGAAAAGGAGATGGCGCTGAAGGCTAGGTTGGCTGGGAGAGCTTGGAGGGCAGCTCACGCATCCATATCTTCTGGGGATGATGACGATGAGGACGAGGATGACGCAGCTGGCCCGGACCTGTGGGATAGAAAGTACAACCCGCGGTATATGAGTTATGCGGCAGGGGACGAGGAGAAGAAGGAGGCTATGTTGCCCGATCGGGCCGTTCTTGCCTCCCCTCATCATCATCGTCATCGGAGCTGGTAGAGGGGAATGGGCTTGTGGTGCCCCCGCTGTTTGTGCCGAGGTGGAGGAATTGCCTAGGGCCGCGGGGGTTGAGTGGCATGCTCATTTGGGGATTGCGCAGGCCGAGGAGGACAGCGTTGTGCTCAGCGACGGTTGTGTCCCTCTGCGGGGTGAGGAGGAGAGAAAGGTGAGGATGGGCAGGTTGTTGTCAGGGGCAAGAGGACGAGTTTTGTGCAGACTGTTGTGACGGAGGGCTTCAGCAACAGCAGCAACGCTAGTGAGGCTGGCAGGCAGCTTGGGAGGATAGCGAAGGCGGGTCTCGCAAAGCTGGGGGAGGGAGACTCGGTGGCTGAACCTTCTGCGGTGGCAAGGTATGTGGATGTCGAGATGCTGAAGCAGGAGGTGAACGGTGGGTGGAGAGGGCACTGGCCCCATGGTGCCATGCAGGTCACTCTGGAGTGATAAGGGGGAGAGGCTTGCTTCAGTGACGGTGTATCACAGTGTCTTTAAGATAGGCAGCCTTGGTTCCGGGAAGGACGAATAAGAACGAGTCGACCCCTTGAGAGACCTGGTCGCAGGAGATCATGGGACAGTGAACAGAGCAAGGGAAATGGGCAAGACAGCACACACAGCATGCTTTCCTCTACTTTCCCACTTTCTTCGACTCAACACGCCCGGTCCATCTCCCATACGGATGCAGATTTCCAGAATCACAACCACATTCTGCTCGAATCCTCAGATGATAGATCATGTCAACACTGCTAAGCTTTAGCAAAGTGTAAACTCAGAATCAATTAGTACGACGTAGGCTTTACTAGCAAACACTGCCTGAAGAACGATTGAGACTCCGTGATCCATCCTCAACGTCATCACGCTGCACGCAACCACACTCCCACCCTTGCAATCATGTAGACGTGTGCCGATCACGAAACCTGGCCCTTTCACACTCCAATCGCCTCGCCACGCCAAGTGGGACGGCGTAATGCCGGATATTGCTTAAAATCTCCCTGGTTTTGTTGCTGCCCGTAGACCAAGACCGGCATCCTTAGAGCGACGCGAAGGCTGCGAATATCGGGGCCCGGTTATGATGGCGAACAATCGCTGCCATGAAATCCGTGTTGACGATGTTCTTTCGGTGCTGTGTGTCGAGCATGAAGGCATCGATCATGCTGTCGTCCGCAAAGAGCAGAACATGCAACACCGATACTTCCTGACCCCGCCTCCAAGCGCGACACAGTGCCTGTGCCTCAATGTTGGAGTTCCACCATATCTCTGTCTATATCACGATGCTCGCATATGTGATGTTGAGCCTGTAACTTCCAGCCCCGGCTGTCAGGAAGAGCGGGATCTTTGGACGACCCGGTTGAAAACCTTGCTGAATCTTTAGGCGATGGTGGATATCAACGGCTCCGTCGTAGCGCAGTGGTTGGATTCCGAAGTCCCGTCTCAATGCTTCAGCTGCAAGGCCAAGGAAGCGGAGGTACCGTGAAAAGTCCACGATCTTCCGCTCTGGGCATGACTCGCGCAGGCTCTTGTATAGCCAGACGAATTTCCGCAGCTGATTCGACCCATGGTAGATGTCCTCCATCCTCTCAGCTCGCTTCAGCTACTCGGGTCGGTCTTCCTTGTTGCATGAACGTTCGTTGTTCGCAGCCGACGTATGCTCCTCGCCCAAGAAGGGGAACATTCAGGAGCTGGGATTTAGTGAGTAAGCCCATGCACTCTCCATTGCTGCTGGCGTCGTTGTCGTGATTCGAGTTCTCGCTCCCGCTCGCTCTTTTGTACTGAATAACCAAGGTTCTGATTCGCTTGGCAACTTCCCCTGGCTCCAGGGAGAAGCGCATTCTCGCCCGAATACGCTCATTGAGCTGAAGGATCTGGCTCGACCTCGCGATCGTACACGCCTAGAGGAACCCTTGAAAGAGGTGAGTTTTCCTCAGGCTAGGCCTGTCAACTTCCCCATCGCAGCTTATCGTCCAAAACGCCTTCAAGAAGGACTTGTGGGTTGAAAAAGGATGCCCCGATAGCAGTCGATATACCCTGAGAAGTTCTGCCACTTGTTGTGTGTCAGTGTCCCTGACAACTGTATCACCGCCTTGAGGTAGAGTGCCTTGACAGCTTTGTGGCGAACTGCCGCGCGCTTGTTGATCACCTGGACCTCACCCAGAACAATAGGCTTGGTGGACAGATTGATGTAACGCCAGGCTGAAGGAAGGGCTGCGATTGCGCGTTTGGGCTTCTCGACGAGGCCCGTTTGATCATTCTGCCATCGGCCGATCCGATCAGGCAGTGTACTCAGGTCGCGCTGCGCAGCATCGACTTAATCGTATGACACCACCACGACGTCAACGCCTAGGGCTAGAAGGTCATGGGCGGTCAAGGAAGATGATCCCTCAAATAAATGTGCAGTCAAACTCGTGTCCCTAGAGTATGTGAGCAAACCAATCGGTAACAGTGATTTATAGAGTTGGCATGACCAACGTCTTGGCAGGCACCTTCAATAGCCTCAACCCATTGCAGACAGAGCGTCCTGGGAGCAACGACCATCGAAATCCCTGGGTCGTCCTTGACCAGGTACATAGCGAGGATAGCCGTCAAGGTCTTTCCCAAACCCATCCCCATCACCGAGTAGGATGCCCTTGAATTGAGACTCGCACAGCCAATGTGCCTGAGCTGCGGCCTTGAGTTGGTAGCTGTGCGAGGTGAAGGCCATGAATTTCCGGACGTTCAGCAATCGGGTCGAGGGCCCAAAGCTCGTGCTAGCATAGAACTATGGTTAGAGAGGGACACGCCTTGACACGGTTTTGGGAAGGGAAACTGTCCTACGATATGCTTAACCCACTCGCCATTCTTCGACTTGAAGTAGATCTCATCCATCGACATGGCCGGAGACTCGTCAGACTCGCTCCCTTCCTCGTCATCCGGGTCGACCACCTCCTCCTTGATAACCACTCCCTTGGCATCTTCGTCTTCATCGTTGTGCTCTTTTCTGATCTCCACCTCATGCGGTATGCTGTTGTTATGCTGCTCGTGTTAGTCCCCCCGAGATTACAGCATCTCTCTTAGCCACAAGACCAATTTCCAGTTTGACCATGGCGGTAATGTTCATGTCGTTGGGAAGATTGAAAAGGTCGAGGCGGGGTCCGTCGAGAATGAGGGTGTTGAGGCTCGAGATCGCACTCTCGATCAGCGTCACGACGGCAGGCGCCTTGCTCAGCTTATTTTCTTGGTGGTGAGGACGGTGCTCTTATTGGAAATGAGTTGAATTCGGCTTCCTGGGCTGACCCAAATAAGGTGGAATGTTCAGGTTCGTAGGAGACGGAGACAGAGCAGTGTTGATGAAGGAGAGTTTTGAGCGACTTACCTTTCTAGCAATCAACGCAGTGCAGTGAGAAGTCGGGAGGGAGAAAGAAGCGGAGACTGTGATATGAAATTGGGGTGGTAAAGGGGAAGAACTGGAAAGGAAATTGAAGGGTTTCGTGAGAATTAGCAAGTGGTTGGAGGCAAACCAGATAGTTCAGTGAATCCAACCTCAGACCCAACAAATGAATCATTTCGTGACGCCGAAAATCCCATTATTATCGCAGAATGCCCGCCCACCTCCCGTTGTCATCAGGGCTGGGGTCCCTTTCAAGATCTGATTTCATTAAATTGTTCCTTCCTTGACAATAGACTAACAAAAAGAACTCTGAAGGAACCCGATTAGGTCCTTTTCACATACCTCTTGACTATGCATAGCTCTCTGCTTTAATCCCTATCTAGCTAGTCCTTCTCTCCGACTGTTGGCTTGGTGCAAGACAACTTCAAATACCACACAACGCCCCCGTACAAGCGTGGCCGTCGAGGAAGGGAGGAGCCGGGTTATCACCCAACTGTCAGGACCACCACGACGACGACTTCGACAGGTCGATATATCTTCACAGACGGGATCCCCTCTGGTTAGAGGGAGACCAAAGACCTTCCAAAAGCTCATCAGCTGCGAAGGGAAAAGAAAGCAGCATCGATTGATTGATAAGAGAAAGCCGGTAATCCCCGATGCATGGGAACGAAGACTAAATACACACTACACTGCATGATGTGAGGCGAGAATCCACCCGGCCCGTCTGGGCAACCAAACGCAAAGCTCCCATGCCAGTTCACTGTAAAGCACCGATCCTATCCGTTCCCCTTGGGAAAGCCCAAAACCCGAATCCGTATCCTTGAAGCACCAGCCGGACCATCAAATCGCCAGCGGCGATTCCTCGGAGTGGCCGTGCCTGCTCCCCTGAGCTGCGCTTCAGGTCCAGAGTGATCAGCGTCGCTATACTGAACTGTGACTGATACTGCAGAAATGCAAAGTTAAGGGGAAATGGACTGGGTATACCTGCTCGAGGAATCCGGAAGTTTCAGTTTATCGAGGATTTCGGTGATATCCTCCAGTGTGTGGCAGATGCCACCGTCCGTGCCTGTAGGCTGCCGTAGAATATCCGGCAATGTGTGTGAATGTCAACTTAGCGAGTTCACGTCGAGGACGTCAGAGGACAGCTGAAGAGCTCATACAATTTGACTTGTTCAAGCATCTGGTCGCCTAGGTCGCGGAGGACATCTCTGTCCAACCTGCGGCCAAGCATGTCTTTGATAACCCTCAACGCAGTTGCGCAGATGTTATCTAGGTCTGGGCTTCGAGATGACGCCCTCTGCGTGGCGTCTGAGATCAAGGTCTTGCAGATGAGAACGAACGGACGCAAATGCGGACATTCGATAGACAGTCCAGCCGCAACGGCCTGCCTTTTCATCAGCTTTGACAACTGCGATCGTAATATCGCAGAACCTTTGTGCATCCAGCCAACGGTCGAAGAACTCTGAAATCATCTGCGCAGAATTCTCTTCATACCAGTCAGTAACGTTGCTTTGCACGAAATTTCTCAAAGCCTAGTAAGGCACGAATGAGATATTGTCCTTGAGGCCCCCGTCCATTTCACCGAGGACCCGCGCAATCTCCTCAACGTGCCGGGTCTGGCCAGAGTGTATGAATGCCTCCAGCAGCATTGCGATCTCGCAGTTGCATGATCTACCCATACGATCAGTTATTCCCATCTCCTCATAGACAGCATTACTTACTTACCTTGTGCGATCTAGAACAACTCTGGAAGTCGACCTAGCATTCTTGAACATCACCGGCTTTGCAGACAGTTTCTGCGAAGCGCCTACTGCTGGGCGGGCACGCTTCCTCCAAACGAGCTTGTTCCAGGCTGGTCCCCGTCGCTTTAGGTCAGTGGTGTTATTTCTGCACTGCGGTAGATAAAAAGAACCCTTCTGTCCCACATGGTGTGGGATGCAGAGACCATGTTTCGGGCTGATCAGGGCGAAAAGCGCTGTGCCACTCCCTTCAGCGGGCTCGGATTCCAGGAGCGGCGTAACAACCATGATGGAAAGTTCGGGGTGGCCGATTATGCTCTCGGGATCAGGCTGGACTCCTACCGCCATCTGCTTCTTCTGCGAGGAATGCGTCTTCCAGTGTTCTGGCTTAAGTCCCGGCAATGTAAACCCGACGAGTAGGTATGAGGCAACACCAGCTTCCTCTTCGTTTTCCATCTTGATGTCACGTTCACGGACGATCAGCGAAAGCGATGGCTGCTAGGCCTGTTCATCCCTTGCCTCCATCGGCGCGATAGCTTTCTCCCTTGGTGTGCTGCTTGGTCCTTAAGCGCTGAGAATTGTGACTTCATCCACGTTGCTGAAATTGTCGGGAATCTTCATCGACCAACCAGGAAGTGTTGTGCTGGACCCTGAAACAACGACCCTATTGAGGATCTAAAGAGGCTAATTAGAGAAGTTCAGGTTTCGCGCGTGGCGGACGAACTAGTAATAATAGCAGATTGCTCAGAACTTGACTTGTCTGAATGCGTCGAGGAGCAGAAAGGAAGATGTCTTGTCAAGAAACAACGGCAAGCGAGCAGGCATTCTGTGATTTCTGCAAAAAGAATCTAGATTTTCGGCGTCATAATATTGTGGGGGAAAAAAAAAACCAAAGGCTTCTTAAATCGCAGAGGAATGATTCCATAATATTCGGAGAAGGAAGAGGAAGCTGAAACTTATTTTTCTCAGGCTTTTCAGGTTGCTCCCATAGTTATTTAAAGAGCTTTCTTTTTCCTCGAACAACCTCCGCAGCTCAACACCAACTCAATATCTCAAAGCAGAGCCAAACATCGCCAACGCCCATCACCAACCCCAGGAGGAAAGACAAGTTTCTCTCATTTTAGTTCCACGCGCATTTTGTTGGATGCGATCCGTCTTTTATTTAGCTCGTTGTTAATTGACAGAATCGCGAATTTTCGACCAGATGCCGCCGGTAAGAAAAGCTCAGCCAGGCGACACTCTCGGCCCCAGTAATGGCGGTAGGGCTCTCGAGACCAGTACCGCGCGAATTGGCAGCCCCGATAAGGGTATCTCCGACGGAGACCCAAGAAGGGAACAACTGGAGACGGCTGACCGAACTTGACGGTGCTCCTTCCGAGTCCGACATTGATCTCCTTGAAGGTATCGGCAAGGAACTTGAGGCGTCAACCGCATCTACTGCGACTCCGCACATGTGGGTTTCACCGGACGGTTTTGTTCACCAGGGAATCGGGATTTGGCATCACGAAGAGACCTTTCGGGACGGCCTCGACCTCTTTGGTCCGGTGGACGCCGACCTTGCCAATGGCAAGGATAAGTTTATCCTGCACTACGGCCCGGAGTCCTGGCAGGCCGTGATCATTACAACCACCTTGGCGCAAAGGATCCGCAACTGCGACAACAAGAGCGAGGCACAGGTATACTTCCGCATGTACCTGATGTGTCTAGGCAAGGATGATCAATTTGCCGCAATCAACGACGATAACTGCGATGCCTACCTCGAACCTTTGTCTAACAGAAACAGAGATTACTACCGGATCCCCAAACTCGACGTTCGGTACGCCTTCTTTGAGAACAAGGGGAAATCTACCGGCTTTCTGGTTAGTTGTATTGCTGGTACGCCATACGCCATCGATGCTCGCACCGCTATCGAGAGCACGAAAGGATACGTCACCCCAGGTGTGGCGATTCGCCCCTGAGCTAAGGGGAACCCCTTTGGCGGCCGAGGAAACGTCTGGTGCGACAAGATACACGATGGCACGGGCACCAAGATCACCTGCGCCAGGATGAAGGAAGGGGAGGAAGAAACGCCAGTCGATGAGCGTATCGCACAAGGCTCACTCGATGCACACGAGATCGTCATGTGTGGTGAAAACTCTTACCTCTCCGCCGTCCTGCGCGGCATTGAGCAGTGTGCTCAAGACCTTGAGACCCTCGGCAAAACCGACCACGTCTCCGAACCCTTGAATATTTTCCCGATCCCCATGCCTCTCGCAGCATCAAACCGGTCGTCAATATGGACGTCGCCGCGGAATACGGTTCATGGCGGGAAGAGATGGCGCGACTCGGATTTGGGCATCGAGCATGCTGGTGGCATTGGCGAGGCAGCTCTGGTCAATCCCGCGGTAGCCCAGCAGGCTGAGGTCGACCTGCGAGCCCCAGCCACCCCAGGGAACCATGGGCCAATCGCCGGCACCGATTCCCAACCAGGCCCAGGGGTCAACATCCCTCAGGACGCGCATGGCGTTCCAGCGCCGCCCAAGACGCCCACCTTCCCTCAACCGCAGGCTGCGCCACAAGGAGAGGAACCAGCTGATCATGAGGACGACACCGATGTGCCCACCGCTAGGCTTACCCGCGGCAGGCGTCGGGTCAGGGACGAGTCAGAGTCCAAGGAAAAACCTCGCAGGCCTCTTAGCCGTGATATCTTCGCTTCGACCACGAAAGGCTTTTGCCCCAGTCGAACGGTCTTCTCCAGGGGTGAGCGGCGACCTGGTATCACTGCTTGGGAGGAGTGTTTGGCCCGCGCCCGTGCAGAGTTTGGTGACAACCCGCAAAAGATGACCGCCATTGCCATCTGTATCCAGCACTTTCACGACAACCATCCAGATCCCGCTTCCCCGTTCTCTAACAACAACTTGGTACGCCAGCTCAAGAACAGGCTGAGCACGGCCGTCGATGAGCTCGTCAACACGGGGATGGTGACAGTGGCCGTGGCTCATGAGGAAATCCTGGCCCTTCGCTACTGCTCACCTGGGGGGCGATCTCAACGCCACTATTGCTGGGTACCTCGCCGACCTAGGCCTGAGCCACCTCGCGCAAGCCCGTCCTAGGGTGCCGACATTTGAGATGATGGCTCCAATTGTCCCCATGGTCAATAGTTCACGTCACGACGATAACTCCAACCTCACAGGGCTTGAGAGGCGCTTGAGCGCTAGAATCGAGGACAATGTCGCTCGAACAAATGAAGTCCAGAAATCGTGCGGTAAGACGGCAGATCGAGTGAAGGGTCTGGAAGCCAACGTGGCTGCGATCGCCGATCGTCTCCAAGCTCAGTACAACGAGCTGGAGCAAAAGTACAACGACCTTGTTGACCGTATTCGCACCAATCCTGCCCCTCCTAAGCTGCCCCAGCCTCGTCAGACTTTCACGAATCAGGGGTTCCGATCAGTTAGCAGCTCAACAGTTGACAGCGGTAATGCCTTCCTCAATTCGCGTCGCGAGTGCCTATAATGCCCGGGTTGGAACAGCTTGTCAGCCCCTTTGCCATGGGCCATTACGACACAGTGGTCGACGCAGGCGGCATGAGCGTGCTCGGTCGGGTTACTGCTCCAGATCGCTTCAGTCATACCTCAACGTTGGCTTCGTCACCAGTCCCAACAGTCGAGCATGCGACTGCTGGGACAGGCGGCACAGACCAGCGGAATTTGACCTCCCAGCCGTTACCATCAGCTCGAAAGCGCCAGATGGCGGACGACGCCACCCCGAGCACAAAGCGTGCAGCCAGTGTGTCTGCGCAACCTTCAACCCCCAGACGGAGGCTATCGTCACGATCACGGGCAAGTCGGGCGAAGAAGCCTAACAAACGGTTTCATTACCAGGAGATGTTCGAGGATGACGAGTGACGGGTGGCGAGAGTTTAGGGGAATTGTTCTGTGTTTTATATTGCCTCAGCTCGATGGGCATTGCAAGAAGGCGCTTCTCACGTATCATTCCAGAACACATGCTGACCATCACCACCATATGGTCAAGTATGGCACGGCGCCTCGCAACACGGTCTGTGCCATCGTTGAATTTTAGCCTAGCTTTATGCTATCAAACCAATCACATGCCATGCGCTTATGCTTCCAGTTTAAAGTGACCAAGTCAACGACAACATCATCACTCGAACATTAGAGGATGAGGACGCTAATCTCTGCAAAACCTTAAGGATGAAACATGCCTTGACATATTTTCAAAGCTCAATTGCACTTACGTCGACAGCCTTTATATATATTATATATATATATATTTAGCATGGCAATGATTCCATATAGAAGAGGGAGTCAATTAACGTAATTAACGTAATCGCTTATGGGAATGCTGAAAGGGTCCCCTTGAAGGAGAAGGGAGGCTTGCTGATGCCATCTGGCAAGACGTGACGAATGACTACTCCTGGGATATCGGGCTAGCTAGAAACCGACCTAGTGACAACAGGCCTGCGTGAACGACTACAGGCGGTGCCTGGGGAGTAGCCATTCATTACGGTATGGCCACCGCAGGGTATAACTGCCAAGTACACCAGCGAGGTTGTCAGGTCTGTTGTCAGTAGAGCACAGAATCCCCCGTCCACCCCTCGAAGTACCACCCTTGGTACGGAATACGCAGATGCCGGCATAGGGAACTTTTCACTTGGAACCACGAGGATTAAGCAGACAAGATCTCATTTGAAGTCTTGCTGGCTTGCTGAAATTGGCACAATTATAGATGAAACAAATTTGATACAAGCAGAAGCGACCTATTCCCGTTTTCACCAGAGTCTAGATTAATAGCACACACAGCAACGCCCCCTCACTCAATTCTGTTTCTGTTCGTAAGATTCATGGAAATGGTTCAGCAAGATGGATGAATTTGCAACAAATAGTGGGCCCTCATATGTGGTGATGTATTCACAAGGGTTTGCCGCCAAGGAAGTCGGACCACCTGCGACCTCGGATGGGATGCCCTCTCGGCGAGGTAGCTTTCGGCCATGCACTGAGCGAAGAGCATGGCGGTCTGGAGGAGTCGAACAGTTTAGCTGATGCACCAGATACGCTGAAGATGGCGAGGAAGGAACTAACCTGAGGCTCCATAAACAGGGGACACCAAAGTCAACGGCATTGCGCCGCATGACATAGTCGACATCCATGACGGTCTTACCACGGGCCTGGGCCAAGTTGAAGACGCCGCGGATGTCATACTTCTTGAACACTTCGCGGAGGGCGCGCTTGTCCTCCTTGGGGAACTCGATGACCTCAACGTTGATCTTGTGCTTGCATGTCGACTCGAGATACTGCTTGACCTCCTGGTCGGCGGCATACAGCTTGTATCCGAGCGGTGCGAGGTGGTCGACGACAGTAGCGAGCCAGTTCTTGCTGAGCTGGCCACCAAAGAGCAAACCCTCACCGGCTCCGGAACGCGGAAGTTCATGGCCGACTGCAGTGAAGTCCAGTAGGCCTCCACAAGATCCTTGCCGAAACAGGCCATCTCGCCCGTCGACGCCATCTCAACACCAAGGAAAGGATCAGCACCGGCCAGACGGGTCCATGAAAATTGGGGCACCTTGGTGGCCAGGTAGTCGCGCTTCACGCCCATCAAGTCGGTGGGGTCGGGGACGTCCTTGCCGACGAGGGCCTTGGTGGCAATGTCAATGAAGTTGGTGCCGAGGACCTTACTGACGAACGGGAACGAGCGGGAGGCACGCAGGTTGCATTCGATGACCTTGAGCAACGGGAGGCCGCCTTCAGGGTCGTCGGCCTTGATGATCTGCATGTTGAATGGGCCGGTGATTTCGAGCGCCCCGGCGATCTTCTGAGCGATCCTTCACGCGCTCCATGGTGGTCTCGTCCAAGTTGACAGGAGGAAGAACAAGCGTAGCATCACCAGAATGGACGCCCGCCTGCTCGACGTGCTCGCTGACAGCGTGCACGATCAACTTGCCCTCCGACGCTACTCCATCGACGTCGATTTCCATGGCCCCCTCGATGAACTTGCTGATGACCACAGGATGATCGGGAGAGACGCTGGCCGCAGCCTCGAGTTTGTCCTTGAGCTCATCCTTGCTGCGGATCACCGTCATGGCAGCGCCAGACAGCACGTAGCTGGGGCGAACGAGAACTGGGTAGCCAACCTCCTCGGCAAACTTCTCAGCTGCCTCGACCGAAGACAGTTCCTTCCAAGCCGGCTGGTCCACACCGATGCTGTCGAGAATCTCCGAGAACTTCTGCCTATCCTCGGCCTTGTCGATGTTGCGAGGGTCGGTGCCAAGCACCTTGGCCCCACCCGCCTCCTGCAGCCGAAGGGCGGTTCTGCGGCAGCTGCCCGCCCCACCGAGACCACCACACCTTTTGCCCCTTCCAGATCGTAAATGTCCATCACGCGCTCGTAGCTCAGCTCCTCGAAGTAGAGCTTGTCGGCCATGTCGAAATCAGTGCTCGTAGTCTCCGGGTTATACGCGGGGGGGGTTAGCTTTTCGTTCGAAGAGATCTGTGCCTTGTTGAAGTAAAACTTGATGGAAGACTTGTCCTCTCTCTCAAGGGGAAAACTTTTCTTCCTTGGGGGAGAGTTTTTGTTTCTCGAGGAAGACCTTGAGGTTGTCCCGATGCCGCTGAGTTTTCTCATGACGGGTGAGATTGCTCTTGTTGTGGTACCCTAGATTGCAGGGCACACAGCGGAAGGGGTTGAGATGCTCCTTGGACTTCCGAAGGTGCTTTGGGGTCATGAGGTGGTTATCAAGGCTCTGCTTCGTTCCAAACACCAGATCACAGAGTTCGCAGCGATATCTCCCCTCCGCACGTGCAGCCTCGATGTGCTTCATCTGGTTCGCTGCGTTCCGCCCTGGATTGTTTGCCCTGGATCTCTTCACCCGCTCGTGGGCCTGGTCGATGTAATCGGCATAGTTCTCTGCCATCTTCTTGTAGTGCCAGCTCGAGTTGTTCTCCCGCTTCAGCATGAGCCGCTTCTCCTCTTTCTCCCTGGCGTAGGCTTCCAGCTCTTCAGCGACATGCTGAACTCGCCGTGGACGCCTTCACTCAGGGCTGGGTGGGTGCAGACCCCATCGTACTCAAGCTCGGAGCGGTTCCAGAAGCAGAGGTGGCCCATGCCGTAATAGCCCCTCCGTGCTTTCATAGCCCAGAACATGTAGGTGAAGTTTGACTCGAGAAGCACGAACAGGAGGCGGGTGACGGGCTGAAGAGCGGCAGCTGGACGGATGGCCCAGCAGAGGAGGCCCTTGTTGGTGATTGAATAGCCGTCGTCCAGCGCAGATTGCACATGAACAGGGATCAGGAAGCCGTCGTCGTACTGCTTGAGCCGGAGTCGCACGCGCATGCTGTTGGCGTTCCTGATGCGGTGCCAGATTCCAATGTAGAGCCGGGGACGGGATCCAGGCTTTTCCAGCAGAACCGCGTAGAATATCCCCAGCAGAGGTCAGGGCCAAGGGGCAAGCTCCGAAAGAACCGAATGGGAGGCGCTCGATCCGGACGTGAGGATGTCGAAGAGGCCAGCACACAAAAGCAGAGGGGGAGCTGCTGAGCGAGTTGCTCGAGATCGTCTTGGTGCTTGAAGAAGCGGGCGAAGAGGGGGTTTTTCTGGTTGAATGGTGTATCGTCCAAGCAAGCCCATGCAACCAGCATGACCAGCTCGAACAGGGTCGGTGCAGAGAACGGAGGTGAAGTCATGATCAACGGAAGGAGAAGTCAAGATTGACGAGGAGAGACTCTGCAGAGACGTCGAAGGAATCTGGACTTCCATGATCCATCGAGCTCAATCGACGGAGAGAAGATTTTGAAATCATGGTGCGAGGGGGTGGGGATTGCTGCCTGATAGAGTGTGGTGTTGAAGAGGAAGAACGTTAAGGAGCAAGACTAAGGAGGAAAGTACGTTGAGGAGGAAGGAAGGTTAAGGTGGAAGGAGCGTTAAGGAGGAAGGTTCAGGGGGAAGGAAAGCTAAGGAGGAAGGAACGAACGATGGTGCACTTACGTTAATCATGATCGTCTTCTCGCCCATGTTCCTCAGAGCAAGAGTGGCGCTGACAGCACACCAATCGAACTCGACAGAGCTGCCGATACGGTAGACACCACTACCCAGGATGACAGTGCCCTTGCCTCAAAGGTGACATCGTGGGACGAGGCGTTGTAGGTGGTGTAGAGGTAGTTGGTGTCAGCCGGAAACTCGGCGGCGAGGGTGTCGATCTTCTTGACCCATGGGCGGATGCCGAACTCCAACCTACGAGCACGAACCTCGTCCTCAGTGCTGCCAACGGCCATGGCAATCTGCTTGTCGGAGAAGCCCATCTTCTGGCCTTGAGGATGTGCTCCTTCTTCAGGCCGCGGAGGCTGCCGATCTGCTGCAGCTCCTTGGTGCAGTCCACTATGTTCTGCAGCTTGTGCAAGGAACCACTTGTCGATCTTGGTCAGCTCGTGACGCGGTCGACGGTGTAGTTCTCGTGGAGCATAGCCTGGCCGACCGCCAGCCAGCGGCGGTCGGTGGGGTTCTGGAGCTCGTAGTCGAGGTCCGCGAACTTCTCGCCCTGGAAGCCGACGAACCTGGGGTCGACCTGCCTGATGGCCTTCTGGAAGGACTCCTCGAAGGTACGGCCAATGGCCATGACCTCACCGACAGACTTCATGGCGCTGCCAATGTCGCGCTTGACGTGCTGGAACTTGGACAGATCCACCTGGGGATCTTCGTGACGATGTAGTCGAGCGAGGGCTCGAAGTTGGCAGTCGTCGTCTTGGTAACCGCGTTGGGCAGCTCGGGCAGGCTGTGGCCCAGGCCGATCTTGGCAGCGGTGTACGCCAGGGGGTAGCCAGTAGCCTTGGAAGCCAGGGCAGACGAGCGGGACAGACGGGCATTGACCTCAATGACCTGTAGTCGAGGCCATCGGGCTGCAGGGCATACTGGACGTTGCACTCGCCAACGACGCCCAGGTGCCTGACGATCTTGATGGCAGCGGAACGCAGCATGTGGTACTCCTCGTCGCTCAGGGTCTGGCTAGGCGCAACGACGATGGAGTCGCCGGTGTGGATACCCAGGGGATCGAAGTTCTCCATGTTGCACACGGTGATGCAGTTGTTGTTCGCATCACGGACGACCTCGTACTCGACCTCCTTCCAGCCCTTGAGCGACTTCTCGACCAGGATCTGGGGGGAGAGGGTCAGTGAGCGGGCGGCCATGTTGCGGAGTTCCTCCTCGTTGTTCGCGAAGCCGGAACCGAGACCGCCAAGCGCATAGGCAGCGCGAACGATAATGGGGTAGCCGATCTTGGAGGCGGCGTCGAGGGCCTCCTCGACGGTGTTCACGGCGATGGACTTGGCGATGGGAATGTTGATCTCCTCGAGCGCCTTGGCGAAGAGATCTCTGTCCTCGCTGAGCTCGAGCGTCCTCACGCTGGTGCCGAGGACCCTGACGCCGTATTTCTCGAACAGGCCCAGCTTCTCCATTTGGACACCCAGGTTGAGGGCAGTCTGGCCACCGAACGACAAGAAGATGCCATCGGGCCTCTCCTTCTGGATGACGTACTCGACGTATTCAGGGGTAATCGGGAGGTAGTAGACCTCGTCGGCGAGGGTGTGGTTCGTCTGGATGGTGGCGATGTTGGGGTTGATGAGCACAGAAGCCACGCCGGCCTCCTTGAGGGCCTTGAGGGCTTGTGATCCTGTGTTGGGGGGGGGGGGGGCCCTG
Source organism: Achaetomiella virescens (assembly GCA_031001845.1). Taxonomy (NCBI): domain Eukaryota; kingdom Fungi; phylum Ascomycota; class Sordariomycetes; order Sordariales; family Chaetomiaceae; genus Achaetomiella; species Achaetomiella virescens. Next base: position 173,689 of record JARNGD010000014.1, read on the forward strand.
CGGTCAGCCTCTGCGCTCTTGGAGTTGTCCCTCGTGTGACTCATGGTTCACCGCCCGGGGTGCTGGTGTGGTCGCGGGACAGACATACCGGAGTAGTCGAACTCGCCAGCCTGGCCGATGGCGAGACCGCCGGAGCCGATGACCAGAACCTTCTTGACGTCAACGTGCTCCTTCGGTTTTACCACGCCACTCTCGAGGTAGGCCTTGGGGTTGGGGGCAGGTTGCGCAGCGGCGGCAGCGCGGGCAGCGGAGACAGACAGGAGCCGTTTCTGGCTAAACCTGGCGCTGAGGGTGTCTGGCTGTGTGCGGAAGACGCCATTCTGGGCGCCAGCGGCGAGTGTCGCCAGCTGCGAGGTTGTTACTGGGACGCGGCGACCATGACGGAGGACGGCCGGAGCGCGGCCCGCCTTGTACACGGCCGACAGCATTATATGGGGAGCGTTGCTTTTGCGGAAGCGGAGGGCGCTCGTTCAGATCAAAGAACCCGCTTCAAGGTCTGGGCAGCACTCCAGTCCTCGTACTCGTCAATTGAGCGTCGCTGGTCGTCCCAGGGCTGATTGCGGTGTTCTGCAGTGGGGGAATGAAGCAGAAGATGGGAATTGTGACAAAGCCGGGATCGCGATTGCCCTGGGCCAAAAAATAGAAGATCGGCTCGCTGGGGGAGCGATAAGCGATAAGATGTGACTCTTTCCTCTTCTCCAGCGCTCCAGCGGGCCTTGCAGATCGGACCCCAAGTGCGGGTGCAAAATTTTCCAGACTACCGGACGCAGTGACACTTCCGGCTCCGGAGAGTCTGGTTCCTGGATTCATCAAATTCGTGGTGTTGGCATGCGACATGTCTTCATTTGGATTCTGTGGATCTCCTTCCAGAGCCATCTTCTCATGTCAACCAGACCCAATTCATCTTGCTATAGATCTCTGAAACCTCCTTCCGACGCCACGTTGGCAAAGCCAAATGTTCCTTTGTGGGCAAAATCCTTGTTAAGATCCTGTTTTGAAATCTCTGGCTGTTGAAGCTCTCGCCGACTTGGAGCCAGAGACCAGGATCTGGTTGCTTGATGTGCAAGGGCCCAGTTGGAGTGGGACCCCCAGCTCTTGCTCTCGGCCCCGCAGGCTGGAAGCTAAGCTGGTTGGGGGGGGGGTTCGCTGGTCTCTGATTGGCCAATTCAGAGTTGGTCCCTGGCGGTGAGCGAAAAGACGGGATGGTGGGATGCAATTGTTCGAGTAAATGGGCAAAAGCGAGTCTGGTGGGATGGAGAGGAAAACGCATCCTCATCGCCTGCAGGTTCTCGGGTGTGTACCGGCAACGCAGAATTGCAACGGTGCTTCCCGCCATGGACGATGACTCAAATCTGAGCGAATTTTTCATAAATCCCCCGCAAGATATGGGAGACCAAGCTGTGTGCTTTTATGTTGTAGGGATCGATCCTGGGTGTTCCTGACTGTCTTGGTGAGTCAGTGATAAGAGAAGCTGTACTTCTGGGTAACACGTTGTTACTCATCATGTGAAATTCAGCGCGATTTTCTCCACAGCTCGGGATATCTTCAAGTTTGTTGATGGCCTTTTTTCCCAGATCGAGTTTTGTAACGTGCAGTTCCGAGTACGGAGGAGGCTTGGGGATCGCATCACTGACACAAGGCTGTGTGAGGGCCTAAGAAAGTTGAGACAAGGAAAAACCAAGGAAAGGGAAATATATATATATTCCTACCAACCGGAAGGAAAGGGAAATATGCGAGACTCAGAAGAAGACGAAATAAAAGAAGCATTGAGATGTAGCAAAATTCGGTTTTTCCTCTTTTTTATTTTCATTTTCAAAAAGAGGGAAAGGCTGAAAATAACGACGGAAAGCATCACCAGCATGGACTTAGAGAGACTGTGTGACGAAGAGGAGTGCTTATCCAACCCTAACCCTTCCGTCGCAGACTTTTCGGAGCCAAAGCTACATTGCCAAGACGTCACTGAGCGATGCCTCGCAGCCGAATGCGCCACACACACGCGCATCATCGACGACGCAACGGCGGCAGCCTGCGCGGCCAGGCATCTTCAAACCACGAACCTCAATGAATAAACGACATCCATTCATGCGGACCTAGTTGCAACAGACCGACACCAGCTATGTGATCTTGGCCATCCATCTTCCAGCAACCCACCCATTCTCCCCAACTGTGGCGAGCTATGAACGATGATGATCCGGCCCGAGCTCCGCGGCCCGGCAGCCACCACCACGGTCCGACGCCGAGTACGACGCCAGAGAGCTGGACCAGCAGCACCATGTGCGCCCGGAGGAGAGCAGCAGAAGCCATGAATCCCCTTTGCAGCGGCGTCAGCGGCAGCACGAGCGGCGGCGCCAGGGCATCGCCAAGAAGCTGGAGTTCATCACCCACCTGCAAAAGAGTCTCGACATGATCGTCTTTGTGTTCATCTGCACGCTGTACTCGATGGAGTAAGCCCCATCTCACCATCTCTCCCCGCCTGTGCTATCTATTGACCGCCTTTCCCCAGATGTTCCTTTTTCCGCTTCCTCCTTCGGCTCTTCCCGCATTACTCGTTCCTGACCCCCAAGGACGGGCTCTTCCTCCCGCCGAGCAACCGCACATCTACACCATCTTCGTCCCGGGCATGCTCTGCATCCTCGCCCACCTCTTCTTCGCCCTCCCGCAAGCAGGCGAGGCCACGCGCGGCTACCTCCACGGCGGCGTCATCATCGACTTTATCGGGCAGAGGCCGCCGACGACGCGGCTCGCGTTCCTGTATTTTGATCTGGTGATCCTGGCCGCGCAGTGCGTGATGCTGGCGGTGCACCAGGAGAGGGAGAAGCTCAAGAAGGCGGTATCGCCCGGGTTGAGGACGATAGTCCCACTGCGGTAGAGATGGGGCAGGCCGCGACCGCAACAGAAACGGCGCAGGATCATGATGCGGAGGAGCGCGGGGTCAGGAGGGATGAGCCGTACGCAGGGGAGGGCAGCGGGGTGGAAATGGAGCCGCTATCCCGGGGTGAAGGAAGTCGAGAGGCAGGGAACCCTGCAGAGGATGATCGGACGGGAAACACGTACGCCTCGGCTGCCGCGAGCGCGGACATGTTGGATATCATCAGATCTGGGAACGCCGTGCTGGGCAACTTTCACGTTATCCATGCTGTCCGGTCGGTGGCAGACGGCGCCCACAGCGCGGCAGCATATTCCCTCCGGACTTTAGCTATAGCGCCACGCTTGCCGCCATGGCCGCAGAACGCAGGAGCAGGCCCGTCCGGCGGCAATGACGATAACTAGTAATGTCTCTTGCAATTTGTAAAAGCATCGGTTGTCCCCTCCCGGGTTTTGGCCGATTTGTAATTCGGGGTATCTGCCATCCCATAACCATGCCGTAGAATCTTTACGCCACCTTCCGCCCAACATTACCCACACCTGTCCCCTTGACGGAGATTATCAACTCCCCATTCCCATCATCGTCACCCGCGTCCCGTATACCCCAGCTACTCGCTCCAAACGCCTTGAGATCCCTCGCCAGGCCTATTGTCTCTTCCCTCCCTAGTACGTCCCTTCCCAGCCTTAACCTCCCTACATCTTCTGACCCCATCGCCATCAATGTAAGGACTGTCGGCGCGGCCGCTGCCGTCACACACCCGCCCTGCGCAATAACCTCCAGCAGCTGATACGCACACCTCGTTCCAATATCCTCCGGCACAACGCCACCCTCCGGCGGCGCGACCTCATCCGCCGCATAGATAACCCCTTCCGCACTCGACTCCGCCACCAGACTCAACCCAAACCCAATGCCGATCTTCTTCTTCTGCGCGCTCCCCTTCTCGCCCACCAGCGGCGCCGGGTCGTACTGCGCGGCAACATGCACGTCCGAGACAAGCTGGTTCAACACCCCGCGGGCGGCGGTGATCATGCGGTTGTTGTGGCTCGCCGAGACACCGGTACAGTACGCCACGCCGCGGATCCGCCGTATCCTCCCCGGGCGCCGGTTCAGGTGCAGCGTCTTGGGCAGGCGCACCTGGCTGGCGAAGCGCATCTCGACGACGCCACCGCCTCCTTTCCCGCCAGGGGGGCAGGAGCGCGAGAGCACGCGGAGCTCGATGCGCGCCGGCGGGATGCCGAAGAGGCCGTACAGGGGTAGAATGGCGGTGCGGAAGGTGTCGATCGAGAGGTCGCCGGTGGAGTGCGTCGCGGAAGTGATGACGCCGGGGCCGGAGAAGCGGACGTTCATGTGAGCTTTGGAGAAGGGCGCGAGGAGAGCGAGGGGAAGGAGGAAGTAGGTGACGGAGCGCGTGCAGGTGGCGGGCAGCACGTGCTCGATTGCGTCGCTGGCGAGGGAGGTGCCGACGCCCGGGACGGTGCCGGTGATGAGACCTGGCTGGTAGGTGATGGTCGTGCCGCTGTAGGAGACATCAATGACGCTGCCGTTGGTCACAGCCTCGAGCAGCCGCAGGAAGGAGACCTCGTGCGGGGCGAGGCCTGGGTTGGTTGGTGAGGAACTGCGGATCTTGGAGATGTGTACCGGGCGGCCGGTGAGGGTGGCAAGCACCAGCCGCTGGTGAAGGCCCGGTGGCCTGTGAAGCGCAGGAATTCCGGCTTCGAGCCGGACATGATGGGTGTTGTGGTGTGGTCGAATCAATTTGATCCCAGAGGTGTTGCTGTTGAAATGCGCTGGGCTTGCCAGAAATTTTGGGTGTCTTCCTTGATTCTGCCGAGCGGTGAAGCAGCGGACCACGCTTATCGACAGGGGTATGTCGCGCTGATAACGAGTTTTAGTGGGGCCCCACCAAAAAAGACGCTGATAGGAACAGGGGCAAGGTCCAGCAGAAGCGAACTTCGAATCCTCAACTTCTCAAACATTTGCGATCGAGGCATCCAGTCACCTGCGTCCTTCTGCGTCTCCCTTCATTTCATATAACATCCAATGCGCCAACTATAGACGAGATCCTGCACGATGCCGCCGAGATCCTTCGCCCTCGACCTCAGCCGGCGCAGCAGCTATGTCTGCAAGTCGTGCCTCGACAGTCTTCGGCCCGTGAGCGCGCGGCCATGGCTCCCTCTCTCACGACAGTCTTCAAGCACCGCGCGGAAAACGCAGCCGCTACCTCCGGCCTCCGACAAGGGTCACGCATTCCCCGAACCCGAAGAGCTGCAGCGGATGCTTGAAGAAGAGCTAGAGCAAACCGAACCTTCGTCTTCCTCCCAGCCCCTCCATGTCAAGTTCTTCAACCAGGAGGCTCCGGGAAAGTTCCGCCGCCTGCGCGACAACGATGAGTTTGGCGTCGTCAGCGGTGGCTTGGACTCCGAGATCGAATCGACCATCAACGAGATTGAGAAGCAGATGGTCAACACGATCAAGATGCTGCAACGCATGGAGAAGGGCGGGCGGCAGGATAAGGCAGACGAGCTGAGAAAGCAGTTCAAGAAGACGCTCCGGATGCAATACAAGGGAAAGACGGGCCCTGAGGCAGAACAGTACGGGTTGCTGCGCATCGCGGGCTTCAGCGGGCCTAAGCAGCGGACCGTTGCCAACCTGAATGCTTTTCTGGCGCGGGACAGTGTGGTGATGGGGGGCATACCGAGACAGAAGGACCTGGCCGAGTGCTGGAAGTACTACTCTGCCGCAAGGAAAACGCTGTCGACAGCCTGGGAGAACGTGCCAAAGGAGGTGTGGGATTTCTTGTGGATGGTCCTCGCGTATCAGGGAGAAGGCGTCGAGAACCCGAACCGCATGCAGCACCTCTACGTCCTGGCAAAGGACATGCAGGCCGCCGGTGTGCCGCTACGGGACTCGCAGCAGCTTATTGCCATTGAGGCCATGTTCATTGAGGGCTGGGAGGAAGAGGCTATCGAGGCCTGGAAGAAGGCCGTTGTCACACTCGGGGCGAAGCCCGAGACGTTTACCGACTATTGGGAGCTCGGCGTTCGCATGTGCTGCTTGCATGGGGATACAGAGCGGGCACAGAGAGCCGCCGACACGCTTCTGAAATCCTCACAACCACCCAACGCACGCATCCTCATCCCCATCATCCGCTCAGGCGGCCAAAAAGGCGACTGTGGACCAAGCATGGGAGTCATACCGCGACATGCGGACGCTCCTCGGAGAGGGCATGACGATCCAAGACTACGACGAAGTAATCGCCGTCTTCCTCACGTCTGACAACGTCGAGTACGCTCTGCAGGCCTTTGTCGACATGATGCTGTCAGGCACCATCGATATTCGCGGAAAGACTAGGTTACCCATGGGGTGGGCAACCACTTCTTTATTGGCAAATGGCTGAAGCGGCTCATCGGAGAGGGCGACCTGGAGGGCGCGTACAAGGTGGTCGTCTTTGTTCAGAGCAAGGGAATAACCGCGTCACCCATCCAACTCAACGGTCTGATCGGTGCCTGGCTGCGGTCTGGGACGGCCGAGAATCTGGAAAAGGCCGATGCCCTAGCATGGAGCATGATCCACGCTCGTCTGGACTATGTCAAGGCGCGACAACGGCAAGACGTTGTCCAGTTCTACGATCCGTACAGCATCCCAGGAGCCACGGAGACAAACGAGGGTCAGCCCGAGTTTGTCTGTCAGACAAGGGCAACGGCTGAGACATTTTCCCTGCTTGCCGAGAACTACTGCTCCCGGAGACTTCACAACCGCTTGAAGGAACTCTTCAAAGTCCTCAAGCAAGCCGAGATCGGCCCCACTAGCTACCTCATGAACCAGCTGATCCGGTCCTACTCGCAAAATGGCGAGGCGCAGGAGGCCATCAACCTCTATCACACCATGACCTGGGAGCAGGGCGTCCGCCCCGACGGTCACACGTTCCTCACCCTCTTCAACAGCCTCTCAGTCAACCGCCTGATCCAGCGAGATCCTATCCTCACAAAGCAAGACATCGCCGCCGCCCGTGGCTTCTTCAAGGACATGGTTGAAGCCGACTGGAAATTCGACACGCCCGACATCTTCGCCCAGCTGCCCCGCACCATCCTATTCAGCATGCTCAAGGCAAAAGACTACACGGGCATGATCGTCGCCGCGCGAGCCATGCGCGAGATCTTCGCCTTCCACCCGCCCGAAGCGTTGCTGATTGAACTGGCCTCTGGCGCGGGCTCGCTGCAGGCCAAGACCAAGCGCAACATGGAGCGACTTGTGGGCGGGCGGCGGACGATCGAGTCGCTGATGAGGAAGCACAGGATGGAGCTGATCCGGCAGGGGCATCCAGGCCAGGAGATGACCGAGGAGGAGAAGATCAACGAGCTGCATGTTGTGCTGGAGCAGTTTGTGTTGCTGAAGGCTGGGGCGCAGAATGTGGATGCAAAGGAAATCCAGCGGGCGCTGGAGGAGGCCGCGAGGGAGATGGGCGTGTACGATATTGTTGTGAAGAGGGACGCTGATCAGATCGCAAAGCGGGGAAGATCAGCAAGCAGATGGTGGCTGCTGGGCTTGTGTAGATATGTACAGTACATGTAATACCACTCTGTGAAGACAAAGCGGTCGCTTTAGCTCTTCCTCTGTGACGTGAATGTGTGCTTTAGTATCTCTAATCATGGTCCTCCTCCGTCAACCCTGGACATCCGTCCATCTTCTCGTCCGGATACGCAAACTTGCACCAAAAGCAGTAGTGATACTCGTCCCGCAAGTGCTGCACAACCTTCTGCAACCTCTCATCCGGCGGCAGGGTATTGAACTCCTCCAGCTCCGGATCCTCCTCATCCAAGTCCTCCGCCGTGACATACGTCGTTTGCTTCTTCCCCAACGCCTTTTTGTCATCTTCGTCCTCCTCCGGATCCTCATATGTCGGTAGCCTCGAAAGCCCTTGCTCAAAATCATGCCTCATCCTGCGGTCCCTCTCCGCCTCCTCCCTCCCTTTCACCAGCCCCCTCCAAACAACAGGTATCCCCTTCAGCATCCGTCCTGCCAAAGGATGCTTCCCCTTCTCCCCGTCCCCATCCCTCGCTCCTTCTCCCTTGTCCTCCTCCTCCCTCTCCCCGGCCATCCTCTCACAAACCTTCTGCGCCGCCACAACCTGCCTCTCCCACCTCGCCTCCTCCCGCTCCCGCCTCATCCGCTCCCTATACTCCCCCTCCTCCGCCTTCGCCCTCTTCGCCCTCTCCCCCGCCAGCTCCGCCGCCTCCCTCAGCTTCCTTTTCCTCTCACTCTCCAACCCAATCCCCTCCCTGCCGTCCTTGATCTCGATCCTGATGGGCTCCCTCCTCGCCGCAGTTGCCTTCTCCCCCTCCCCGCCACCGCCATCATGACCACCAGCACCAGCACCTGTTTGGTTGGCTTGCTTGCCCAGTGCCCCGCCCTTGAACCCCATTCTCGCCATCATCGCCAGGCCCTTGCTTTTGGGCCGGGAGGTGAACAACGACTGGGAGAGTGCGGCCTCGCGGCGTGCTTCCTCCTCGGCGGCGAGCTCGGCTTTGGATTTGGGGCGGGAGCGGGCCTCTGCTTCGCGGCGCAGGCGCAGGCTACGCTGGAGGGAGGTTTCGCCTTTTTGTGCTGCGGCAGAGAGGGACGATGTGGCTGGGTCCGGGAAGGTCATTGTCATGTAGTCTTCTTCTTCTGATTCTTCATGGCGGGCGTTTTGTAGCAGGTTGTTGAGGGAGCTCATTGTGATGGGATGTGTTTTGGTGGTTGTTTAGAGCTTTGAAGTTGCAAATTTGTAGGGGGTCGAAAGTATTATGATGAGAAGAACGCTGATTGGTGATGTACCCGTATTCTCCGGCTGAAATGAGTGACAGCTGCAGAATTCGGTGAGAAGAAAGTGAAGAAGTCGAACAAGAATCTCAAAAGTTAGGGTGGGTAGGGTTAGGGTTAATTGTTCTGGCTCTTCCCCCAACCCGTGTGTCGATCGCTCGTGATCGGGTTAAAAACAGGGAGGGGGATATACCTACGTTGTGCAACTGCTGAATTGTCGATGAAATGTGACACCCAGAGGTGTGGTGAAGTAGAAGACGGTTGAGTACTGGAAATATACTGGAGAAGCGACGCTGTATTCAACAATCGCAACGAGGTAAGCTATGAACAATGGTGGTCGCACCGTCTGGTTCGAACTGTCCTGTGGTTGACCATTTAGTCGTCGAAGACTTCTTGAACTAGAAACGGAAGCAACACAGAGCCATTTGGCAAAAGAAGACGGTTAACCACCCCTGTAATCCGCCTCTATAGCAGTAATAACTCTGAACAGACTCCCAACTGATACCAAAGGCCCCTCGCCTAGAATCTCGATTTTCGTTGATCTCTCGTCACCCCGACGGGCCCGACTTGAACCTCACTCCTGTTCTGCTGCTTCATCCAGGTCGGCCATTCCCTCTTTCGTCTGCCGTCCGTGCTTGACGAGATACTCAATCGCCCCCCATCCGTCAATCACTTCATCCTTGATCATCGGGCCCAAGACTGAGCCTGCCTCATGGACGTCGCGTTATCGTCGTGGACCGCCTGATCGGAGCCCCGGATTTGGGGTAGGTAGATTTGTTGATGGCCCTGACTGGTGATCCTGTCACCTTCAAGCGTCGGGGTTGGCACCGATAAAATGCTCTTATACTCATGGCATGAAACTCTGATCCAGTGAACCCATAATCCTCCGCGGTCTCTCCTTTAGGCGCCTTAGTGATCTTGTCCAGATCGGATATAAGTACTAATGTAGAATAGAAGTATAAAGGTAGTTACAGCCTAAGAGGACTCCCGGCAAGGCAAGACTAACTTGGGACGAGAGAAGACCGACTAGGCGGCGAGCCAGGAGAATGTATATTGACATCGCCGCTCTTATTTCAATTTTCCTCTCCCTAAGCCCAACTTCGATAACCGAGGGGAATGGCTGATCATAGACGCGATAAAGTAATATTCTAGGCCTTAGCGCCCTATTCTCTTGCTTCCAGCTGCTCTTTGACATTGTCCGAGCATATTTGCCGTCCCTATTCGTCGAGGTCTTCCCGGCCAGCGAACTTGGCTATTGGTTCGGATGCCATTTTTCGAGGTGACAGTGGTGCGAGACTGTGGCAGATGAGTTGATAATTAATTATGAGTCAAGAACCACTAAGCATCATGTAGCGTAGCTGAGTGGCTGTTTGGGCAGGCTAGCATCTTGATACATACGTTTCCGTGTCGTGGATGACTGGGCCATGCAAGTTTAGCAAACCCATTTGTTATCATCGTCCCTTACAACCCACTACTCACCATTTTATAAGTCCCATTCATCCCTATGTCTTTCGAACGCAGGACTCCAGCTCAAGCAAGCAAAAAATTAGCCACCATGCTGTATGTGTGAACCCCCTCCACTCTCAGTACCCTGAAGCAGCTAAACTCCGTGTCCTGCAATATCCATCATCCCTCCCTCTCCTTTCGCCCGCCTCTCTATCAGATCCCTAACCGCTTTGTACGTTTCCCCTTCCTCAAAGGATGAGCCTCCTTCGTGCCCTGTTAGAGCGGTCCCCGTGGACGACCAGGACTCGCGTCACTTTTTTTTTTTTTTATTTCTTATCGTCTAATCCGTTCAGCCTGACAGCAGCAAAACGCTTAGCAAGAGGTTCTCGGACGTCACCGGCGGATCTATCCAGTAATGGCAACAACGGCGGCCTGCTGTTGCCGTCGTCATCAGAGGACCGGGGGCGCTTGGAAGTCTCTCACCAGTGGATTGCAGAATCATGGCCAGCGTCTGCCACCCCGTCGTGGACCGCAGCTGGAAGGCCTCGGCGAGGTCGCCGTGGACGGCGACGCGGCAGAGGAGGGCTTCTTCGTCCTGCAGTAGAATCGTCAGTGGCAATTGGGGACTGGGTGTGCACTAGAGAGGCCATACCTTGGAGAGGACGCCCATTTGGTGGATGAAGCAGAGAGGTGAAAATCGGACACGTTCAGGTGGCTGTTGTCCTTCTGGTTGACCTTCAACGCCTTTGCGACGGCCGACACCTCCTGTGCCTCGCCGACGTACTCGCGGTTCTCGATCGGGAAACCACTGTCCGTGAAGAGCGGCTTCGGAGCCTCGGGGAAACCGTGGGTTAGAGTGACAAAGAGGTACTCGACAGGGAAGGCCGGCTTCGCGTTCTCCTGCACGTTGGCGCCGTACTCGTTGATCCGACGGTAGAACACTTCAGGGATGTAACGTGTCCTGCTCACTGAGCCATCATCCTCTTCCTCCTCGCGGACAAGCATCTGACTGGGATCGGCCGAGGGCTCAATGATGTCTGCTCTGACCATTTCGACCGCGTCGTTAGACATCTGATATGCCGAGATGGAAATCTCGCCTTTCTCATTGCCCGAGATGACGCAAGTGACAAAGTTTGAGCCGAATCTCCCCGTGTCGCTCCACTTGCTCGCCTTGGGATGTTGAGCCTGGAGGCGCGCAGCAAAGACGATTTCTTGCGAAGCAAGGAAGTATGAGTCAGCGTGGCGCTTGCAGACAGCACTGCCATCTCCCTTGCCGGAGTCGAGGAGGTCTGTCCATATCACACCAACTTGTTCCAGACCGCAGAGCTTTGCAACCTTGTTGATCTCCTGCTCGTTCTCCCACGCGTTGAGCGAGATGCCGTCAATCTCGTCGACTTGAGGCGGCTCGTAGATGGCTTCAACCACGGCTTTGATACCTAGGGGAACCACATCGTACTCTAGATATCTGCCGTAGAGGATGCCCAGGCGCTGGGACCCTGTCCTGCGCCAGGCGTCGAGGAACTTGTCGATGAGCTGTGGCGACGCAAATTCAACATGGTCTACCAATACGGAACTGCTGGGGTTGGAGGGTGATGGCGCTGGGCTGGCACTTCGTGCAGATCCCCTCGGGCCACTCGGGATGTCCTGAGGGCAGTCGCGCTTCACGCGGTAGTAGGGCTCGACAAGAGGGGGGATGAAGGAGCTCCCGAGCTCGGGCTTGTTCGTGGCCGAGTTGATCTTGCGCATATATGCGTGCACCGACATGTACTTGATCTTCTTCTCCTCGAGGTACTGGGGGTTGAAGGGGTCCAGGGCATGCAGTAGTCGCACATGCCCTTCGGCCCGTGGCGGCACATCTTGTCCCTCTTCCTCGGAATCTTGCCATCTAGTTTGTCCAGTCGGTCGTCCAACGGCGACTGCCTAACAACCTCCCACGGATTCCTGATACGCTCGGCTGATGTGTTGGGCGGAGGATCGATCGGGTGGTCTTCGGTGGGTAGGATCGGCTTCCCGTTAAGTCGGTTTGTGGAGGATGATAGGGTTGGCTTCGACTGGTCGCCGTCTGGGGTGCCGTTCGCAGCCGAGTCCTGGTGTTGGTAATTAACGAAGATGAGGTCACCGTGGCTATGGCAATGCTGTTAGCCTCGACGTCTCCCATGTAGGTTTCCAAGCGTGCCGTCGAGATGAAGGAACGCTCTTGCCTTAACCCAACCTGACCAATTTTGAATCTCGTAATCTCTTCGAGTCTCTTAACGTCGCCGCCTGTTGGGTTATTCGAGGGGTGATGGTCTTCGGGTCGACGGTTGGCGGGAGCTTCGGGATTAGCTGCGTCACAGTTAACTGCGCGTTCGCAAGAGGCCGTCGTGTGCCCTCTAAATACCTGGGTAGCAAGGTCGCCAAAAGAGTCTTCTTTTTCCACCGTCAGGCGGAACATGCCATCGGGGATCGTAGTCGCAGCAGCATCGTGACAGATGAGGACCAACGGTTACCTCGAGGTAATCGTCGGTTCGTGGTAACTATTCGCTTGATGTCCGTGGAACCCCACCTGGGCAGAATATAGGAAATGTAAAGCGTTTATCAGTCCAACTCCGTGAGAGATTGTCCGGCTGATATGTTCAGACCCAGGCTTGGCCAGAAGCGATAGTTGGGGTTCCGGTGTAAGCTTTCGGTGAATGGAAGAGCTCCTGTTTGGAACTTCCAGCCTTCGTCATACCAAACGTGCCTAGCTGGAGCTGCCCCTCAGAGCCCCACTCAGGCACTCAACATGCGATAGGTGCATATCGTGGGGTGGGAGGGTTCGTTAAGAGCTTATCAAGCCGAGTGGTCCCTGCGCAAGCCATCCATTCCCCCCTGTCATCGATGTGTGACCGCCAAGACCCAAAAGTTCCAGCTGTTCTTTCGGGCTTGTTCGGCAGGCAGTATTGGGCAGGGCCACATTTACAGAAGGAGAGGAGCCAACTGCCCGACTTCATCTTTTGTGCTGGTTCACCTCAAGGCGCGGTGCCCATTCCGACACTCCTTTTTGCCACCAGCTTAGTCGCGTTCTTTCTCACGTCTTCGCGACCCAGACAGACGGCATTATGTTCGACATCAACTGGAGGGGGCTGCTGCTCCCCCTGGCATACCTGGTGGTGCTGGTCGGGACGTTCATGACATTCTCTACGGTCTATCGCAAGAGGAAAGCGGGTATGTTCTGCTCCGGGTAGCCAGTACAGTGCACGTATCAAGTCATTGATAGCTTGCTTCTAGTCGAGAGCGCAAACCTCGCGCCATGGTTCGGGCCGCACCTCCAACGCAACATCTACCTGTCGCTGCTGCACATGGAGCCCGAGGAGGGTTCTGAGAAGGCGCCCAAGGTCCCCGATAGCGTCATCAGGGCTGCCCTGCTGCGCCGCGCTGTCGAGGATATCCACCGCATCATCCAGATCGCACCGCCAAGGCGGCCTGCAGCTCGCTGCTGCAAAGGGGAAGCGTCGGTGACGACTTGTGGCAGCGATTCCAGCGTGCGAGAAGGAGATGGAGGACGAGCTGCGGGATGTCGTGATGGAGGTATGCTTGACCTGGGAAAAGTCATTGGCAGACCATTGCTGACAGACACAGGCCAACGCCCTCGTCCCCGGCTGGGGCCAAATAATCTTCCAGTCAGCCAACGAGATCGCCGCCAACAAGGTACTTCGCGACCGGCTCGAGGAGATCGAGGCGCAGACGGAGCGTGAGAAGGAGTGGTGGGGAAGCGCCGGCGAGCATCAAGAACGAGTTCATGAAGGAGCTGGACAAGGAGTCGAAGGACACCCGAAGAAGGAGCCGCAGGCCAAGGCCGCCAGTGAAGATGAGGCCGTGCTGGTGGACACTAACATGCCATCCGCTACCCCATCAGGAGCGTCCAAGAAGAAGAAGGGCAAGAAATAGGGTACTTCGAGGGGCCTGAGAAAGTGGCAGAGCGCAGGCTCTCTGGGCAGGGCTGTACAGTAGAAGGGGCTGCGGTTGGCTGTGGACAGCATCGTGCATGGCGTTTGGGATGATACATATAGTTACCTTGGATCTGCCTCGGGTTGTCGCGAGAACATGGTTGTCTTTCACTCACTGGGAAGTGAGCAGTTGTAACAGCCTTTTGACTTGCATGTCACGATAGCGATAGAGCAATGCCTTTGCTTGATGCACCTATTTCTCAACGGTGGCGGCCACGACGGAGCTCCCACAGCCAGTCAGTCATCCTCAACAGTAAGTTGATTCTCCATGCAGTTCTTCCCATACTACAGAACGGGAGTGAATCAAACAGCAATGCTGTAACGCCAACAGATGCAACGCCTCATACCACGCTATGATGCTCGCTCGAAAAAGAAAGCCACAAAAAGAGAAAATTCCATCCCCCCACTACCTTTTCACAAGTATCCCACGATCACTAATACCACCCCATCTTCCTCCTCACCTCCTCCACCTCGTCCTCCCCCCTCCTGCCCCTTTGCATCCCCCTCCTCACCTCCTCCTCAATCTCCCTCTCCGACCTCCTCAACCGCTCCACGACCTCACGATTCCCCACCAGCTCCTCGATCGGCGTCTCGCACCCGCGCAGCCCGATGAACTTGCCCAGCTTCCGCCTCTTCTCCTCGGTCGTCAGCCCTGGCGGCCACGCCACGGGGCACGGGTAGTGCCGCGTCCACTGGCAGGGCGTGCGCTGGTGGTAGAAGTGCGCGAGCGCGTCCAGCTGCTCGTCCGTCAGCAGCCAGAAGGCGAGCAGCGTCTGCGGGAACGCCGGGTGCACCGCGCCCGTGGTGAGCTGGACCAGGGGCGCGAGCTTGAGGGACATCTGGGAGAGCTTGGATTCGAAGGCGGGTTTTTGGCGGCGCGGCGGTGGCTGAAGGTGGTGGGCATGTTGTTGGTGAGGTTGGTGGTGTTGTCGGCGGGGGCGTTGGGTTGGTGGTGGGATTGGTGTTCCATTTTGTTTTCTTGTGGCTGTTGTGTTGGTGGTGAGGTTATTTCTCCGCTCACTTGGAGGTCTGTCCAGGGCAAGGTCTGGACAGGTATGCAACTCTTGCTCCGTGAGGGAGAAAGCTAAAAAGAAGACGGTTCTCTGGACAGCACTACCGGATGGATATAGTTGGGAGCAGTGAGATTTTGCTCTGGGCTATATAAGGCGAAGACGTGCCCGAAGACTGGTTCCGAAAAGAAGGCAGAGAGAAGCAGAATGCGAGAGAAAGCCGTACTTATGGGCACCAGGGCCGCGACGAGCAAGATGTTGCCAGCAACAGAATATGATAGTCTCTTCTGAAGTTGATCCTTTTGTTGCCTTTCGACGAAAGACAACCCGTCTGAGTGCTCGCTGGCGAGAACGTCAATGTCGAATGACTCTGCTCGACGGAAAAGCCATCCCGATATCTGCGGGCTCTCCCATGCTCTTGTAACCTGTCGAACAGGCCGAAAGTTTCTTTGCAAGCGCCTTCTCCTTCACCCAAAATCGGAAACGTTTATTCGCCGCCGTCTTTATCCCCCCACAAGTATGCTATCTTTGGTCCGGGTCTCACCCTTTAACCTGCGTGTCCCCCCCCTTTGACCGGTCTGGGAACAACCAAGACATTGTCTGGCCATGAACAAGAAGCCCTTCCCGCTCCTGAATGCCCAACAATGCGATTCTTCCCACCAACAAGGCAAGGAGACAGAAAGAAAGCCCTGGACACTGTGCTCCCGAATCCGGTTGAGTCGGCCCCGGCAGCGGGTCATAGCCACTTCAACTTGGCAACGTGATCCGCCCTCTTTCTGCTCTGCTTCACAAAGCCCATCTGCCAGAGCTCCGCCAGGCCGCGGTAGAAGTAGACAAGGGCGGCGCTCATCCAGCCCCATCTCGGATTCCTCGCCGACAAGCGCCGAGTATGCGGACCACAGGTCGGCCACGTTAATCAGTGCACCGGCCTCCAGGTAGAGATGGTACAGGATGGCCGTGGTCGGCAGCGTGGCCGCCAGTCCGCCGTTCGCCTTGCTGCAGCAGGCACAGGCGAGGTAGTCGTGCGGCCTGGAGAGCGCGCGGCCGAACGTCGCACCCGGCCGGGGGACAAAGACATCCCGATACGGCGACTTGGAGTCGAAGACCCAGACCTCGTGAAGAAAGAGATTGTCCACGGGCCCGCAGTGCAGGTTCTCCGACAGCAGGCCCAACAAAGTGTCGACGGCATCGGTGAAGGCTTTGTCCTCGTCCGTCAGAGTTGCCGTGTCCTGGCTCAGCTGCACCTTCTGAGCCACCACCGTCGTGCGCAGCACCCGGCTTTGAGCGCTGTACTTGCTTTTGAGCGCCGTGCCGTTGCTCTTCGAGCGGTCGATCAGGCCCTCGACTTCGTCGCGGAGGTCGGTTAGCGAGGTGACGAACTCCTCGGCGTCAGATTCCCAGCCTTCAAGACCGAGTTCGGGGCTGCCGGTTTGGATGGCGCTCAGCAGGCGGTTCACGAGTGACATAAATTCCGTTGCGCTGAGCCGTTTCACACCGCGTCTACCAAAGGAAACGTGCCGGAGTCCTGGTTGATATCGACGCCGCTGCTCAGGCTAGTATGTAGAGCTCAATGAAAGAAGTAGGGCTGAGGTGCTGGTTGTTATCAGGCAGAGTGAGCGCAGAAGCTGCAGCAAGTACCGCCGCCGTTTCTGGCCCTGCTCCAGGATCTGATTGACGAGGTACCCGTCGTCTTCAATCAGCGACTGCGCATGGTTCAGCTGCCTCGCCTCCAGAGCGGCCTCAGCCTGGGCCTTGAAGGAGTCGAGCGTCCGGACAGCCTCGATGTGCTCTGGCTGCAGCAGCTTGCGTTCGAGGCGGCTGTCGCTGGCAAGTAGCACGCTCAGGGGATTTGCGTAGAAGTGGCACATGTAGGCGTACTTCAGCGAGCTGACGAACATCTGGATGCCCGCCACCTGGTCGTGCTGACGCTCAACCAAACAGCGGAGGAGCGACGGGCCGATCCTCAGGGTGGCCTGAGTTCCGGCAACGGCGCTCTTGATGACGCGTTCGAGAACCGAGTTGGCCTGGACGACGTCAAACTGAGCACCATAGAGCTGGCGCGCGGTGGACTTCAGTAGCCTGGCCTGGAACAGCTCGACCGAAGTGGCAACACCAAACACGACATCGAACTGAATGCGGTCACGCCACGAGCTTTCCAATGGTCAGTTACAGCTTACGGCAGCATTGCGGTGGATGGGTCTCTTACTGAAATAGGGTGATCAAATCCGTAAACAGTCCGCTCTCAAACGCCTCACTGTCCTGGAACGCAACAACCACTCGCCTGGGCTTGCTGCTGCTTGAGGAAGACGTGCAGCGCCTCAAGGTCATAGTCAAGATATTTCCTGCCCTGCGCATGGACAGCCATGTCAGTTCCCAGATTACAAATCCCTCATGGACGGTACTTACATCATGGCTAACTTCGACGTCCACCTCCTCATCCTCATCGCTCTTCCGTGCCGTAGCATCCCGAATAATTTTCTTCAACACCGCCTTGAGGTTCGGCGCCTCCGACGCGCGCAGCCGGACAAACCTCGCCTGGGCGGCCGTGCAGAGCCGTTCGGCCAGCTGCTCGAAGAGGAGGTCCTGGGAGGCGATGTTGGGGCCGGTGATGATGAAGCCCGCGTTATTTTACCCCCCCCCAATGTCAGCCCGTTATCCCTGTTCAAACCACTGTTCTTGGGTGCGTAAAAGAAAGCGAGAACCTACGTCTCGGCTTCGGCAGCCTGCTGCAAGAACGAGGTGACCTCGTCCAGCGTGTTCCGGTTCGCGTCTCGCAGGACTTGCTGGTGGCCGTCAGCAACTGCTCGGACAGCCACAGAGCAGGATTCTGGCCAACCTGTATGCGATCCTCCAGCACCGGCCACGAAGCCTCAAACAGCTCCTTCCGCAGGCTCACCGCTTCCGGACTCTCAGCGCCATTGAAAAACGAGTGAACGACACCCCAGCTGTTGCGAAGCAATGCTGGTGCTGCTCGTTCTGCTGCTGCCTGGAAGCAGCAGTCGACTTGGCTACCTTGCGTCTCTTTGTAGGGCGAGCAGTCTGTCGACTTGGCTCTCCCTCTCCTGTGTTGAAGATGTATGCGACCTGTGGACGAAAGATCAGCATCAGCTCTCATAAGTCGAGTATCTTGTGCGTACCCTGTGGTCGTCCTCTTCAAAGGCTACTGCGTTTCCCTCATTGTCAGCCATATTTGGCTTGTCGAATGCCCGCCTTCAACACGACGCGCCCAGCGTGTTCATGGAGGTTCACGCGCTCGCTGGACCGTGTAAATGCACCAGCCACTCGTGATCTCCTTATCAAGCCACACAGCCTTGGGGCAAATTGTGGCTTGTTCGTGACCTCAAGTGAAGGACGAGCAACGGGAAGAAGCGAGATCAAAGGAGACGAAAAAATTGGCATCCGATCAAGTCATGCTACAATAGAAGTAATCTTCGGGCCAAACACAACCATTGGCTGGCCCCTTTCTTGTGCTTGTCGTCCACTCTGGCATTCTACCGCCCCCCACCATTTTCAGAGGCCCAACTCTTTCTCCATCACAACCACCCATAGACAATGAAGAAAAATCGTTCACCTCAGATTTCTGCCATGCTGTCCTCCGTCCCCCCAAGCTGAGCTACGCACCTCGAACCCCTCATACCGCTGCCCCATCTGCCCCTATATCCCATCCTCCTCTTCCGCCGCTCGGTTGGCCACCGCTGCTGCCGCTGTCGATGTGTCTTATACACTTGCTCAATCCCTCGTGATGAAAAAGGAGTGTTCAGAAAGCGACGGAAAGTCAAAGCAACTCAAAGGTAAGCCAAGAAGAGAAAGAAGAAAACACACGCCTTGTATTGAGAGAACCAGAACACCCACCCACAACCCTACCTCCCAAAGTCCAACGCGCAGTTGCCCATGTTGTGTACGAAACAAAACAAAAAGTGAAAAGAAAGCCCATGATGAATAGATGATGAATGGATGGAATCCCTTCCTAGTTTTACAGAAACCTTGTCGAGCCCCTAGCCCCCGGCTGGGAATCTTTCTGTTCTCGTGCTGCTGGGCTTTCAGACAAGCTCAGTCTAGCTAGCTGTCGGCGTAAGGCAACTTCTGGTCCGCTGGAAGAGTCCATGGGAGGTGGCCTTATGATCCAGGCTCCTGCCGTCACCGGACGTCCGCTCAGCCAGGTTCCTAGTGTCGTCGAGCGAGGCAAGCCGTTCACGCAGACGCCCACGCAGACGCCTACGCAGACGCCTCCACAGTCTCGGGGGCCTTTTGCCTGTGACTCAGTTAGCTAAGGGAGCGGGCAGCTCAGTGGAAGTATGTACTCACCTCTTCAGCCGGCTTTTCAGCAGCCACAGGCGTTTCTTCCGACTTGGCCTCCTCCCTTGGGGTCCTCCTTCCCCGCCTCCTCCTCCTTAGCCTTCGCGGGCTCGGTCGCCTCGCTCTTCTCCTTGACGCCGTTGGCCTCTTTGACGTGCCATTGACCTCGGCGGCAGGGGTAGCCGGCGTCCCATCGACTGCCAAAAGCTTGTTCCACTTGTCGAGCAGGACCTGAGACCTGGGTTTGAACTTAAACTCCTCCTCCTTCGGGATGTTTCTCCACTTCAGGATGGCCTTCAGAACCTTATTGATCTTGGTCGCCCGTATGATGCTGACCCTCCAGGTCGGGGAACCCCTCCGAGCTTCCTGAGGTAGTCCGAAATGAGCTTCATCTCCTCCTCCTTCTGTGCTCCTGGTCCCGCGTGAGAAGACCCTTCTGCAGCCTGTGCCGGAGCCACATACCTCCTTCTGTACACGGACTCGTGGAGCAATCTTCCAAGAACTCCAACTTGTCGGCCAACGTACCGTTTTCCTTTCATGTTGATCCTTAGGAGAGAGCTCGGGCTCCTGAGGAGTCGCAACTTCCTTTTCCGCTTTCTTCTCATCCCGCGTCTTCTTCTTGGACTTGGCTCCCTTGTTCTCGGTCGCCTTGGCTGACTTGGGCGTAGCCGCGGCGCCGTTGGTCGCCTTCGGAGTCGCGCTCGTCGTCAGCTTGATCTTGGCTTCTTGACTGAGTCAGAACGCTGAGGAGTCTGCTGCAAAGTTTAGCAGGTTGGCTGGGCCTCGGTTCTGTGTGGGCTGGACGTACCTCCGCGCTATCCTCGGCCTTCCTCTTCTTGGCCTTCTTGTTGGCCGGCGTCTGGTCGACTCGGGAACATCCTCCATGTCCACATCCTCGTCCTCCTCGCTGACAGCTTTGGCCTTCTTGCCCTTGGGCGTGGCCGCGGCCTTTGCCGCCTTCGCCCTTGGACTGCTCGATGAGCTCCTCCTGGAAATTCTGCAGCACCTCCTTGTAATATGAGAGAGGGTGCTGCGCGGCCGCTAGCTTGTGTGCCTCTTGCAGCGTCTTCCTCATCTTGTCCATCTTGACGTCAAGTACGGTCTCCGGGTCGAGGTCGATTAGCTCGGTATTCGGCACCCAACCGCTGTATGCGCGAGTTAGCTTCTGATCCTCGAGAACATGGCCAGCGGAAAGGGAGCTCACAATTCGTTGGTGTGCAGGTACATGACAGGGAACGTCCGCTCGGCAACGTTCTTGCCGCCGTCAGCAAAGTCCTCGCGGTAGGTGCCGTCGGCACGCTTGGCCGTAACCGGTCGGCTCTTGAGGAGCGACGCCGGCAGCATATCCTCGTCGCAGATGATGACGGGCCATGCCGGGAAGCCCTTGAGCTTGACAAAATAGTGGTCGCCCGGCTTGGCGTTCAGGTGCAGCACGCGTGCCTTCGACCCTTTTTGTTCAGCTTCTTGCCCTTTGTGGTACCACCGCCAATTGACTTTCGCCTGCCCTTGGAGTTGTCGGTGTCCGCGGCAGCAGCCTGCTCGGTCTGCTCTGGCTCTGCTGTGTCGGCAGCTCGCTGGGCTGCGTCTCGGGCTCAGGCGGGGCGGCGTCGGCCATCTCGACGTCGGGCTTCCCCTCAGCTTGTTCGGCGGGCTTCTCGGCAGGCGCTGGAACGGGAGAAGGGTATGTCAGCTAAACAAATTCCTGATGTGCACGCGCGGCAATTGCTTGCAGCGGCAGTCGCTTGGGGATGGCAGTACCTTCGGTAGCCTTGTCAGATTCTTCCTTGGTCTCCGCGGCGGCAGGAGCAGGCGGCAGGCGCAGACTCAGCCTCAGACTCGGCGGCGGCGGCAGCCTTGGTTTCGACGGCAGCAGGAGCTTCCTTGACCTCGTCGGCGGGAGTGGGTCTTTGACGCGTCGTCCTTGATGTCGACGGCGGGCGCGCCTTCGGCAGGGGTGCGGCGGCTTGTCCGTTCTCGCCAGACATGGTCGCGAGGTGGCGATGTGATGTCAGCACGCGACTGTGGGGAGCTGCAGCTTAAAGGGCTGTTTTGGCCTGCAAGACGCAGAAGACGACGCGCTGTTCGCGTGGGAGTCTGCCGGAGGCGACGTGCTGCTCTCTCGCTGCGCGTTGTGATGGAAGTCGATGGCTTGCGCGGATGGGGAACGGGTCACAATTTGCAGGCGCTAGACAATGGATGCGTGAGAGGTTGCGCCGAAGGTCAGAGAGCAGTCGCGGAGAGAAATTATTTGAGGGCAGCACACGAGCTGGTTGGTCCGAGCGTCTTGGCGAGGGAGCTGTCTCCTTGCCTGGTCCGGGCCGGGCAACTGGGTCTACGACAGCGGCGGAGCACTCAGCGAGCTGCCTGGGGCGAGGACCGGCGGGCGTGCGTCAGATCCACGACGCCCACACCCACGACGCCCGTCCCGACCGGCACCAACACTCACCAACTGGCAGCTTCCGTCAGAGAGCACATAAACATGCCCTGCCCAGCTATCAACAAACTCTTTCCATCATCAGGTGGTCCAACTGCTCCATCATTGACTCTCCACAGCTCCCATCACAACTTCTGCCACCCTCCCGAGTTACCCCAACCTCCCTCAAGCTCGGGGCTGACAACACCCGACTAGACCCGGCACGGTATGCCTGTTCCCCCAGGTTGATCACAGCAGCCCGGAACCCCACACTGCTTCCGGGTTTCAGCCTGATGGTCCCTTTCACTTCCTCCCACGAAACCACCAACTGCCGGCCACAGCCGAGGAAGAAAGGGAAACAAACTCTGAAAACGCATCATTTCGTATTGCTCCGTCCAACTCCTTTATAACCATACAGCTGTCCAGAAAAAAAAATCGTTCTTGGCAGATAGACAAACTCGTGCCGAGTATATACCTTCCTCAACATCACCCCGCTTTCTTCACCTTCACTACTCCTCCTCCTTCCTCCTCCTTCATCAACATCCATTCCCTCCTCAACCATAACCGAGAACGTAGGCTCCTGGTCGACGCCCACATAGCTGTCGCTCATCAAGAATAGCTTGAGGTCGTGGCGGCCCGGCGTCGGCACGGTGTACTCGAGCCTGAGATTGAGCTCCTGCCAACCGTGACGCGCTTGATGGCGAGCAGTGTCTTGGAGCTCTCCTCTCCGACGACCAGCCACCAGTTTCTCCGTCTTCCTGGTCGGGTAGAACGGCGCATGCACCGTGGGGTCGAACTCCTCGTCCTCGTCGACCTCGCGCTCGACGTGGATCTTGAGGTACGCCGGCCGCCCGCCCGAATGTTCTCCGGGTCCTCGACCTCGAACTCGAGCGAGACGTCCGGGTATTTGGTGTTGGTGAAGTTGGCCGCCTGCGCGAGCTGCGCCTGCGAGAGACCGAGGTCCTTGACGAGTGAGGCGTATGCCGGGTTCTCCTCCGGGTTCATCTTCTCCATGAAGTCAAAGATGTCGCGGATGTCGTACTTGTTGGCCACCTTGACCACCTCGGGCGTGAAGTTAGGAATCTGCTTGAGCGGGCTGTCGCGGTCCCACATGGCCTGCACCACCATCTGCGACATTTCCATGGCGTTCATCGCATTCAGGTGGCCCTCGGACGAGAGAATGTCAACAATCGCACTCAGGAGGCTGAGGATCTTGGTCAGGATAACCTCCTGGTCCTTGGCGAGATCGATCGGCAGGTTCATCCGCGAGAAGTGAGCTTGAACCAGGACGAAGGCCTTGAAGTGAGGCGAGTCGTAGGCTGGCTCTGCCATCTTGACCGGCACGTTGTCGTAAATTCGCCGGAGGATGGCCTCCTCGTGCCGCCGGATCTGGATCGACTCAAACTCGGTTGCCGATGTGACGATTTCGAGGATGCCCTTCAGCTTCGTCCTCTGGTTCAACGAAAGAAGGAATGTCTGCATCGTGATGTACGAGATGTTGTAGTACGCGGCAATCATGGCCGCGTTCTGCGGCGCAACCGTGCCGTCGTCCTCATCCAGCTCGATGATCTTGGACTCTGCCAGTTCATTGAGCGTCGTCTCGACCATGTCGGAGAGATACTGACTCAGGCCCCTCATGCGTCGGATCCGACAGGCTGTAGTTAGCTGGGATTGGCGAGCAGGCGACGGTAGAGTACGTGAAGGTAGCCAGTTGATGGCATCCTCGCCAGACTCGACCATCTTCGTGCTGATCTCAGTTGACGAATGCATCATGGAGGAAGTTGTGGAGATGCGACTCAACCGGAAGGGCTTCGTTGAGGAACTTCTTTAGTACTCTCGCTTCACCGCGGGGAGCATGAGCACGCCACGGCTGCGGCCATCCTTGGACGGCTGGACCGCCTTGCCGAACATCTGAAGCACCTCGCTGAGGGGATAGTCAACGTAGCGGTGCTCCCTGCCCTCGAAGTACTGCGTGCCCATGACAATGACCAGGTGCGCCGTGCAGTCGAGTTCCCAGCACACATCGCGAGAAGCAATCAGCACCTGGATGGCACCGTTGTTGTAGAGATGCTTGACGATGCGCTTGTCGCTCTGGCTCAATGCCTCATGGTAGTAGCCCACACCATGGGAGAGAGCCTCGGCGAGAGCCTCCTCCTGAACGCGCTCAAGGAGCTTCTGGAGCTGCTCAACCTCGACGTTCAAGAACCGGTCCTCGTCATCGTCGGCGATGCAGGCGGTGAGGAGATCCCGAGCTGTCGCTCTAGTCTGCTTCCGGCTCGGCACAAAGATAAGAGCTGGCTGGTTCGCTGACATCTGGGTGACAGCGAGGTACGTCGGCTTCGCCATCGCGAGCATGAGCGACGGGAAATGAGGGATGGTGTAGGACTGGATATGAAGCTCCAGTGGCACCGGACGCACATGAGGGCTGAAGTTGTAGATGTCATGCTTCTAGCGTCAATCCACTCGCCGACGTCGCGAGCATTGGCGAGGGAGACGCTGAGGCCGACGATTCTCATGGGGAGCTCGGTTTGCATCCGTATGTAGTTCATCCGAGACACGATGATCTCATAGATGTACCCCATCTGGCCCCCGAGCATCTGGAGGTCATCGGCGATGAACAGCTCCACCGTCGGACGTTCTTTCTCCTCTTCCACTGCCGTGACAGGACATCCCATTGGAGAGGGGTGGCGAGGATGAGGTCACCTTGCTCAAGCAGCTTGAGATCGCTGGTGGTTTCTCCGTCAGCTTCACGATGTCCCTTACCCCCCCGGAGATGAGACAGGCGCTTCTGCCAGTCCTGGAACCGCAAATCCGCGAGCTCCTGAAGGGGCGATGTAGACCGCACGCCGGAATTCTGCTTGGCCCAGTGGCGCAGGAGGGCGAAACTCCGCGCAAACAGTCTTGCCGCTGCCGGTGGGCGAAGCAACCAGGACGTTGTTGTCGGTGTTGTACAGTGAGTTGAATGTTTGCGTCTGTATCTTGTTGAACTGCTGCCAGTCCGGATACAGGGCGCGTAGTCCTTAGCCTTCAGGCCGAGACCGGGAGCGGCTGCAGGTCGAGCTGCAGTGTGTGGGGGAACCGTTCCGGCAGGATCAGCTTCTGGAACGACACGGGCATGCGAGTCTCGGAGTGCATCCACCGATCCGAGATGACCGAGATGAAGTAGTTCGGAGGCATTGGCTCAGAGATGGCACGGTAAACTCAACGATGTGCTCGTTGGCCT
This sequence comes from Achaetomiella virescens, assembly GCA_031001845.1. Lineage (NCBI taxonomy): Eukaryota > Fungi > Ascomycota > Sordariomycetes > Sordariales > Chaetomiaceae > Achaetomiella > Achaetomiella virescens. The sequence continues at coordinate 198,713 of JARNGD010000014.1, forward strand.
CAGCCTCGGCGTAGTCCTTGCGCAGAATGAACTGGTCGTGGAAGAGAATATCCTCGCCGTCACAATCCTCACAATGATCCAGAAGCTCTCGGCCAGCCCATGTATATCCACGTCCCACTTAAAGTTGGGGGTAATGGTCAGCTCAACGCGTAGCATTGACCGTGTCATAGGTTGCACGTTGCCTTGGATTTCAACCCGCGGGAACTTGACAACAAGCTCGCACACCGTCTTTCCAGCCTTGGGCATGCCAAGCAACTCGCCCATGCGAGGGGGATCCAGGTCGAAATAGCTGCTGAACGGCACATCCATCCTCTCGGCCTTCTTCACGATCTCAGGGGACAGGGAACTGCCTGAGAGGCGACATGGTCGGCCACATCCTCTTCTCGGCCATCTTGCATAGGTTCAAGGCCAGTTTGGCGACGGACGCCCAGCCCTTCTTCAGGCAGATCTCAAGATGGCCCGGAGAATGCGGCCAGCGGATTGAGTGACGTAGACCATGTCGGCCATGAGAGCCAACCCCTCGAGCTTGAGGCGGGAAATATAGGCCTGGAGGAGCACGTTGATCTTTGCCGTCGGTTCTTCGATGCTCTCCTTGACAGGGATGGGGACGCTATTGAGGATTTCGCCAGCTCGAGCTTCTCCTCCTGACGAACGGGGAATACTTGAACTCGGCGCTCTGCGCAAAGACGCGGAAGAGCTCGACATCATTCATGGATGGCTGGATGAGCTTGTTGTAGATGTCCATGGATCCGTGTGTGATGTATAGTGTGCGAGGCGATGCGCCCAAGCTCGGTCGACTGCATCTTGCCCGTCTTCTCGTCGTACTTGATAAGGCTCGATTTCTTGAGGACGGTGGCGGCGGAGTGAATCAAGTCCACACGCTTTTGCTCCAACGCTTCGTCATCCTCATACTCCGCACCAACGCTGTACAGCCCTGGAGAACGGAGCATCCGGACGAAGAATAGGTGTACCCAAGCCACTCGACACCTTCGTCGCGACTCCGTACATTGCCAACACAATCTCGGCATTGAGGTTGTCGACGAGCTTGCTCGCGAACTGGCTTTCGATGGGGAGTTGCTGGTTGAGGAGCGACAGATAGTAGGGGATCTCGTTCTGATTGGTGATTATGATGCCCTCGCCATAGGTGTCGAACTGAGGACGACCGGCGCGGCCAAGCATCTGGAGGACATCTTGCGGACTCAGCTCGACCCAGCTACCCTTCTCGGGAGAGTAGACCTGCGTGCCCTTGATGATGACGGTATGGGCAGGCAAATTGACACCCCAGGCAAGGGTTGCTGTGCACACGAGCACCTGGATATGCCCGCTCGCAAAGAGATCCTCCACATCGGCCCTGTCGGCTCGGTTCATTCCAGCATGGTGGATGCCGAATCCGTAGGGCAAGATGTCCTTGAGATCCGCGTTGTTGACAGAATTGGCGGCCTCGCTCAAGACCTCGCGGGTGCCGGCGTCGTGCCTGAGAATCTGGTTGATGGTATCCATCTCCAGGGCCTTGTCTCGGATGTACTTCGCCGTCTTTGCTGTCTCCTTTCTTGAGTGGACGAAGATCAGCATCTGGTTGCGATTCTGGCCGACATGCTCCAGGACCTTCTGATAGGTAGATGTCGTTCATCATCTTGAGCTGCTTGATGGCCTTCTTGTCTGTGACGCCAATGAACTCTTGGCGCAAGGGGCATGGGCGGAACGAGCTGTCGAAATGGAACATGCCCTTCTCAAAGTCCACACGCAGAAAACTGGCAACGTCGCGGTAGTTGGGCAGCGTCGCAGACAGGCCGATGATGCGGACTGGCTCACCGGTCTGTTCCGTCCGGCGGATGGTTCTGCTGACAATGCTCTCCAGGACAGGGCCACGGTCGTCGTGCAGCAGATGGATCTCGTCGATGATGTCAGCCGCACCAGGTTGGTGTAAGAGATATCGGTTGCCTTGCGGGTGATGACATCCCATTTCTCAGGGGTCGTCACAATGATCTGGGTCTCGGATATTTGCTGCTTGGTGAGCTGGCGGTCGCCTGTCAGCTCCGAGACCTTGATACCGTATGGCTCCAACCGCTTCCCAAAGTTCCCGACCTGTTCCTGAACCAGGGCCTTCAGTGGAGCAATGTAAACGATCTTGAACGCATCCAAATCGATCTCGCCCTGGCTGTTCCTGTTTCTTTCCAATCTCTCGCAGGATCGTGAGCATAGCGACATTGGTCTTGCCGCTACCTGTCGGAGCGCAAACGAGCATATTGCCGTCGTCCTGAAAGGCCGTGGGGTAGCATTTGGATTGAATCTTGTTCAGAGAATTTGTCGTGCTAAATGGCAACTGAGCCCACTCAGGCATCTCGGAAACCGGAACGAGCTGGTCGCTGGGTCAGCCCGCCGTTTGGGTGGGAACATGGACCTCCTCATAACCTTTGAAGGTTCGCTTCGTCGTGCCCTCTGGCAGCCTGACCCTTGGGTTGGTCATAAGGTGGTTTCCCTGGTCAAAGATGAGGTTCTCCAAATTGATCAGCTTCTTCGGTTGTAACCCCCCGACCAACTGCCCCTCGCCACGCTCCTGCTTTTGTGGCTGACCATCTGCGAAGGCCTCCTTGTCGATGTCCATCTTGATCTCCATCTTGGTCCTCTTCTGTTCGTCTTTGGTTTTCCCATGGAGCTCGTCGAGGATCCAGCGCAGCCCTTCGGACGCCATCTCCCGCTCGATGGTCTCGCGTTCCTCCCGGTCCCTCAGCCCTGGCTAACCGTGTGAGCCACACGACCTTCTCACGGTTCTCAATCAGCTTCTGAACGATTTCGTGATGCTCGTAGTCAAAGAGCTCCATGAGGTCGTTCTCGATATCGCGAAGCTGCTTCTCCTCACCACCGGCTCATCGGGTTCCCCCGACAGGATCTTGAGAGCCTGTAGTGTCTTGTCGTGCTGAATGTGTGCGTCGGGGTAGAGCCGACCGATTTGGCGCTGCAGCCAATATGCATCGATATCCCGGGCAGGGATGGAGTTCTTCTCCTGGGACTTGGTTTTCCCCTCGGGTACCGCGTCGATGACCATAGCCTCCCCGTCTGCCAACCCTGCCTCTTCCTCATCGCGGTCCAGACCTGCATCTCCAGCCTGGGCGACTTCCTGTAGGCCTGTCTCTTCTTCGTCTTCCACGTCCTCATCTTCCGAGGACTCGTCCCGGACAACGTCGACCATGCCATCGTCATCCTCTTCGTTTTCAAAATTGACCGCAACACCCTGGCGTCCGTCAATTTCGTCTTCCCCAGCGCGCTTGACGTCCTCCATATCCTCGTCCTCGTCTTGCGCATCGTAATCAGTGATCTTCTTCCCGAGTTTACCAACTCGCTGAACTGCTTCGCGCTCATTGACACGCCTAGGATATCATCGATCTCCTTCTTCTTATCGAAATCCTTCATGTCGTCGTCTTTGAGGTACTCCAGCGCGGCATCAGCGGCACTCCGCACAACCTCGTGTGGAACATCGCCAAGGTGCTCGGACACAATGGTCAAGATGAGATTGAAGGCGTCGCGTGTCGGCTGAGTCCGTGGTCGATACCGGATGCCTTCGATCAGAGCATCGGCTCCAGACAAGATACCTCCGCCACGCGCCTCGGGCTTCCCCTTAGACTTGACGAACTGCAGAACATCGCACCCTCCCGCATGCTACCTCGCTCCACATCCGGCATGGCACCAGCCTTCTTCGTTTTTTGGGGCCGTGTTGCGGGCTACGCGAGAACCCATATCCTTTTAGACAAGCGCCCGGCCAGCGACTCTGGATCTCCGGTGGCCTCGTCGGTCCGTCTTGTGACGAATCGACGGTCCGCCTGGAGGACCAGGTTGGACATGGCCGAGTACTTGTATTGCGAGACATCGCGGTGGTAATCCGACATTTTGAAGATGGCGTGTCCGTTATCGGAGACGGGATACTGTGTCGGGTCGATCAGGATGGCTGCGCAGAGCAGGCGAAGGGATGCGCTCGCGAGAGTCGCTTCTGTTGACTTTTACCGCCGCCGGTCGGTGCCTGGAGCTTTGGTGGCGAGAAACACCGAGTCCAACCCTGCCGAGGCCAGCACGCACTTTACGTAGCAGAAGGATGAGAAGCGGGTTGTCGCATCGAAGAGCCGGGTCCCGGGGCGCGTAAAGGGAAAAGAAAAGAAATTACGGTGTGGATGGAATGGTGAGTACTTGATGGCAGTCGTGAACTCCTGAGTGGGACGCTGATGCTCGAGCAAGCTGCGGCTCGCCTGGTGGGTCTGAAATTTGAGGCCGGCTACAACGGCGGCAGCCTCTCTGATTGGCTGTTGTTTCCATTTGCAGGTACCTCACCTTAGTTTCAGCGAGCTTCCACTTGCTATGCCTGTGCTGGAGCAGCAGTGGATCAGCCCGACATTCAAGGAACCAACCCGCAAACAACGGATGGAGCCCGCTGTGAGGCCGTGAGACGAGACCACTGATGCTCGTCCTACAACTTGGTTCAGCATCCAGCATCATGATATCACCAAACCAACACATTCAGGGAACAGCGACGACGTGAGTTTGGGTCAGAATGGGGTCCCCGAACGAGGATATCCTTCGCGCAATTCAGAGAACGCTCGAACCTTATGTGCGACCACGGGAGGAAGTGGCACGTATAAGGCAGATCCTCGCTGTCCATCTGGATTCATGTCTGAAGGATGGCACGGCATCTGGGCCTTTGGCCCTTGTCGAGACGGACGGCATCGGCCCATCTTCAAAAGCCCGCGGTCTGCAGAAGGAGTACCTCGAGGCCCTGAATGCGAACAACAGGGCGCGCAACGAGTTCGCCATCTGTTGTCATGGCAGCGATGGCCTGAGAGAGACGCAGAGATTATCGACGGCCAAGCCCAAAGCCGGTTACATCAACACCTTGCAGCCATTCACCTGCGGCAGAGGTACCAGAGGTTGGAGGCCATCGAGGGGAGTCTCAACTCACTGGCACAGAAGCCAGCAGCGTCGCCTGCATTCCTAATCCCGAACAGCTCTTCAAGACTCAAGAACCCTTCCGACTGTGCCGAGGGAGTTGGTCACCGCTCTCACACTCGATAACACAGCCTCTGGCCCACCCATCAAGGACCTTGTCGACCAACTGGAAAAGCATGTTCTCCAGGCCAAGCTACTGCTCAGGCGCGAGGAGCAACTCCTGGAGGAAGTCAAGTTGCGGTTCAGCGCCCGACCCGAGAGCATCAGCGAGAGCGCCAAATTAGAGGCGCTCAATACGACTAGAGCAGAGCTCATCAATTGGATAGAGGCCGAGCTCAGTAAGGCAGGAGATGGGGTGACGCAGAAGGGCGGGATTCACACAAGCACCGTGCTTCGACGGATTACATCAACATGGACGAGCAACTTGCTAGCATCAAGGAGAAGTACGCGCAGTACCTCGGGGCTCGGAAGACGTTGCTTCAGCTTGTCAGCCAGCAGCAGCCCCAACCGGTCATAAAGCCCCCAGCAAGGGAGACGGAACTTCCAGCTCCGCGACCGCATCACTCCCATCCACGCACCTCCTGTCGCCCTATCTCGAGCAACTGCTCTCCATCGCCCGCGAGCAGAAGGGCCTCATCGCCCAGAAGTCCCACATCAACACAACTATCGCAAAGCAGCTGAAAGAAAACGGCCAGGTGGTCGAGCACCTGGCCGAAGAGAGCCAGCTCATACCAGCACACCCCATGCCCAGGGCACCGCGGTCAAACCCACCATACCCGGACGCGCTTTCGGGAACTGGAAGCTCTGGCCCTTCCACCAGGATTAGGCCATGGGTCTTCGCCGCGGACTCAGCCAAGATCTCGACCCTGGAAACTGTGGCCGAGAAGATTGAGGAGGGCCAGGTCGCGCTCGAGGGATCAATGCGCATGCTCGGGCAGATTGACGAGCTGCTAGGGAAGCCTGCAGATGAGAGGAGCATGAGGAGAGCGTCGCTGGTGAGGAAGATGTCTGGCTGGCTGAGGGTCAGCCATCCGGTAGGACGGCAGGAGCAAGGAGGCATACCATTCGAAAGGCAGCGAATCCTGCTCAACCGAAGACTGTCTGGGACAGATTGGATGGAAATCTCGGGCTTCTCAACCAGACAGAGATACCCCTTAAATTGAGAGCAGATATAACAGCAGCATGCCCATGTCTTCCGTACCTGCTCCTGAACGCCTGTGGTATTGTGAACCCTTGCCTTCTCACACACCATCCCCCAAAAACCCCCCTCCGGCTAGCCCAACTACCTCCCAGCCATGATCCCCGAGATGCGGAGCGCAAGATCCAGTATCGAGAGGTGCTCATCCGCACCATCCACCAACCTCTTGTCAATCTCGGAAAACACCATGACGATCCTGTTCTTCTGAACGTCCGGGATCGTCTCGTCATAGACGACAGCCTGGTGCAGCTGCGTCATGGTCTGTCCCGCGCTCCAGCCGTCCGCCACCATCTCCTCGACCACCTTGGCAATCGCTTGGTATGTCTCGCCGGCAGCACGCGGCCGCATCGCCTTGACCAGCTTCTGGATCGTATCATCGGGATCACACCCGCAATATCCTCCACAATTTTAGCCGTCACCACCTTCTTATCCACATCCATCTTATCCTCGTCCTCCTCGGCCGCTCCCGCAACAGCGCTGGCGCCAACCAGCCTGGCCGCGCTCTGTAAGAAAGTGATGGCCTTTCTCAAATCGCCATCACTGCACTTGATCAGGGCATCCACCGCGCCCTGCTCAACCCCGACCCCTTCCAATTTGGCAATCTCCTCCAGCCGCCTGCGCGCATTCCCCTGGTCGAGGCTCTTGAAGCGGAACTTGCTACAGCGGCTGGCCAGCGGGTCGATATGCGGGTGACATAGTTGCAGATAAGGCAGAAGCGGTGATCTTGCTGTACGTCTCCATGGTGCGGCGCAGGGCGCTCTGCGCATCCTGCGTCATGCTGTCGGCCTCGTCGAGGATGATGATCTTGAAGGGCGGGCAGGGGTAGCGGGACTTGTAGCCGGCGGGCGGGTTGGTGAGCTGCGTACGGGCAAAATCTTTGACTTTCTCTCGAACGATCGAGATCCCGCCTCGTCCGATGCGTTGAGCTCCAGGACTCGAGACTTCATGAGCTCGGGGCCGTAGAGCTCCTTGGCGAGGGCGAGGATCGTCGAGGTCTTACCCGTGCCGGGAGGACCATAGAAGACATGTGAGGGAGCTGTATGGATCGGGAATTGTCAGTTGGTGGCGTGGCAATGAAATGTTGAGCAGACGGATTGCACCCACGTTGGAGGCTTGTAGTGTCCGTTGGAGGACGGTGATGGTGTGGTCCTGGGCTGTCACATCGCTAAGGGTCTTTGGCCGGCTATCGGGGCCTGTTAGTATTCAAGCCTTGGAGGGTTCAAACCGGAGCAGCATACTATTTCTCAACCCAAGGCTGCACTCTGGTGTTCTCGTTTGTCTGCTTCTCAGCGGTGCTCGTAGCTGCTCCATTTGCAGCGGCCGCCTTCCGGCCTTGAGGTCGAAGAAATTTGACATGACGGTTCCAAATACCTTATTGATAGAGTTCACTGAGATGTTGAGTAAGTCAGGATTCTTGTAGGATTGTCTTTCTCCTGTCAAATGTCGTTATTTTTTTTTCTTCTTGTTCGACGCTGTGGTCTTGCAGGCATCCTCGACTGAAAAGGCACTTTACGCGTAAAGGTCGAAATGAAGCGCGTCAGAAAATCTTGGCGCGTCGGGACAAGGCCCCTTATCGGGCAGGGGTTCTCCAAACAGCCCCGCCAGTCCATTGCAGCACAGTGCAACTTTCGGACTCAACTGTGACTTTGACAGGCCCCAACCCAAGTTACCTCAGGAGATGGCTTTGATAATAACGTTCAGGCTGTTCTTCTGCACCTTGTGGTCTCAGTCAGCTCAGGTGGTACTCCAGCGGAACATGTTACCATCTCTGGTTCCTTGGTCTGGTAAACAAACACCGAGACAGCGCTCCCTGCATCACAAGAAGACCAATCTGGAGTGAAAACAATGCACGATCACTTCTTGAACAAACGACTTTCCAAACACACCAGGGATATTTTGATACTTGCCAGGCTTCCACATGCCCGGTACGTAAACAAGGCGGCATTGTTTGTTGGCTGTTGCTGGCTTGCAAATAGAGCGTCTCCTATCAACGCAAGTTGCTGACCGGGAGTGCCCCACACCTGCAAGGCCTCCAATTGCAGAGGCAACTGCCACCCGCAGCAGCCCCAGGCTGCACTGTTGCGGGCCGCTAAATACCACGCCGCCCGGCTCCACCTTCAGCCCTCAGCCTTAGCAACCGCCCATCAACCGCCCTGCTCCCCGCCTTCGTCGTTTCTGCGCCGGGCCATATCATCAAGCCACAACCTGTCCGGAATAGTCCCCGACATTCTCTTATTCTTTATGAGGTATCACGGTCTTCTTTAGAATTTTATCGGTGAATTGCAGAGATGGCGGACCAGTCCGTCATTCGGATCACGAAGGTGGGTTGCTTGTGCCCCTCCGCGCAGCGCGGGGTCGAGGCACTGATCATGGTCGCGACGGCGGTGCTAACACCTGACGACAGGATTGAGCGACTTGCAAAAGAACTCAGATCTATGTAGGCTTCCCTCTAGCTGTCTATCGCATGTGGATTTCGTGCCTGACACTGTTGTCCAGCGCTGGCCGTTTGCCTGCCGCGACATCGATGTCCGCAACGTCAAGGCCCTGATCATCGGGCCTCACGAGACTCCATACGAGTTCGGCTTCTTCGAGGCAAGACGATATCTCTCTGCCTTGGCGATTATTCTTGCTGACGGGCGCGTAGTTTGCATTCAAGATCAACAAAGGTACATATTGGAGGTTTGAAGGGGAAGCTGGCACAAACTGACCACGTGCCTAGACTATCCCCGCAAGTCGCCGTCGGTCACCGCGATCACGACGAACGGAGGCCGGTGCAGATTTAATCCCAACATCTACGCTAACGGCAAGGTGTGCTTGTAAGTAGACGTTGTCATCTACGGCGAGTGTAGACAGTGCTGATCAGATTCTAGGTCAATTCTCGGGTAAGAGGCTGTCAGCTCCCGTATCATCTGCTATTGGCTGGACTGACATCGGGTAGGACATGGCGCGGCGAGCCGGGCGAGGAGTGGTCGCCAGCCCAAGGCCTCGAGTCCATCCTGTCCATCCAGAGCCTGATGTCCTCCAACCCCTACGAGAACGAACCTGGCTTTGAGGACGCGAGCGAGGAATCCGACCAGAAGAATCAGAAGGAATACGTCCAGAAGGTAGTACTTCTCGCAGAAAGTGGTAGGGCGTGGGCTGACCGACACACAGATCCGTCACGAGACGCTCAGAATCTCGGTCATTCAGCGAATGGAGGAGTACCTCAAGATCGGACCCGACGGCACCGTTGCCCCTTCGACAAACACCAAAGGCGACTACGAGCTCGACATAGATACCGTGGAAGACGAGTCGAGTGTGCCATTCGAGCCGTTCAAGGATTTGTGCAAGCGCAGATTCCTGTGGTACTACGATTCCTACCTCGCCGCGGTGCAGAAGGGGAAGGAGGAAGTTAAGGACGGCCAGCAGTTCACCCGGATGCCTTTCGAAGGCACGAGCAACACGATGGAGGGCAAGTTCAACTACGCTGAGCTCGAGCGACGCCTCCACAACATCAAAAAGGTCCTCGACAGCGAGACCGGGTCCTGGGTGTCGGAGGGACTTGTGGCCAAGGCAAAGGACAACACACGTCGCGGTTAATCTCCAGCGCCAGTTCGAGCAGATCGTGGAGTCCTTCAAGCGCGCCGACGTCCGCACAACCTTGAGCTGGTTGACGGTAACCCCTTCGTCTGGATGCTGACCTACTTCGGCAAGCCTATGACCAACCTCGACGGTGGCCTGTTCAGGATCAAGCTCTGCTTCAGCCCCCGCTTCCCGGAAGAGCAGCCACGAATTAAATTCGAGACGCGCCTGTTCCACCATAGGATTGCTGTGGACGGCACCCCCTGTTACGTGGCGCCCGCCAGCCGCCGGGAGGACGTCAAGACGCACATCGACGCGGTCATCGAGGCCTTGGAGGAGGAGCATCTCCTTATGATCCGAGGACTCTCGTCCACCCCGAGGCGTTCAAGCTGTACTGGGGCTCGGCCGAGGACCGCGCATGTACAACAGGCGTCTGCGCCGGTCTGTCCAACAGTCCATGGAGTGAGTCTGCCCCAGCAGTGGGTCCTCTGAGATACCTTAGGCTCACAAGCCACAGGGACTTTTAGGCGGTCTTCCTCAGCGTGTTTGTTTATTTCGGCGCTTCGGGCATGACATGGCATCAGCCTGCTGGGTCCCGCTTTAGGGTCCAGAACAGGCCGTTCGGCGTTCGGACATGGCTTAGGCTAAGGCAAGGAGCAGTCGGGACCGGAGTTTGAGCGTTTAGCCGTTTGTCTTTAGGGTGCATGTGGCGGTACCTGAGGCCCTGGGGTATTTTTCTTCTAGGATGAGCATGACGTTATATCCTTTTTCTGCGTCTGAGCGAGGGCGATGCGTATGATGCGTAGATACTTATGTCGTGAATTGACGTCTGCGGTATGCCATACGGTGATTCATTTCTTACAGTCCCATCATTCCTGAACACGGTTCCCAGGGAGACCCGCGGCCGTTAGCGAACACGTCACGTCTGCTCATCCTAGTAAAATATGAAAACAGTGAAGCCTGAATCGTCTGAATACATCCTCAAACCAAGCCGCACTTCCCCAAACGCCATGCTACGCACCAACTCGTATTCGTCATACACCCATCAACAGACCAAAGCAAAAATTCCCTCCACTATCAGATAACCAACAAACGTCACCGCTTCCCCGCCTTCTTCCCCTTCTTCTCCAATTTATCTCTCAATGGGTTATACGGCGCCGCGACCCCAACCAGCCTCTGCGGTTGCTGCTCGCCGCCCGCCCCAACCGTCGGACTACCGCCTGCCCCGGCAACAGCAAAGGGAGAAGAAGATCCTGGCTCGCCGCTGCCAGCCCTGAACTCGTATGTCCCACCCGGCCCTAGAACCACTGGCTGGCCTGGGGTCGGCGCCGCAAGCTGTTCGGCGTGGAGCTTGTCGAGGGACGAGCCGACAACGCCGTATTGGGACCAGTTGATGGGCGGGCAGCGGACGATGGTTTGGGGTTTGGGGAGGGATTGCCAGGGGGTGGTTGCGTGTTCGTGGTTTTTGATGATAATGTGTCGCTGGGGGATGGGTGCGGTTTGCCGGTCGGTTTTTGCGGCAGTCGATGTTTCGAGCGGGGGCTAGGCGGTGCGCCGTTTCTTAGCGAGGTGGTTTTTGCGTTGGCTATGAGAGGGTCGCCGTTGCTGATGGTGTGTCGTGGTGGTTGGCTTGTCGCATCATCCTCGTCAGAGGAAGAGGCGGAGTCGGTGTCGGTGTCGGTTTCATCGTTGGCCTGGCCGCCCACGCGGGCACCAGAGAGGAGAGGGTCACCCTCCACGCGCACTCTCCCAGTCGTCAGATCGACGATGAAGGCTTCTGGATTGGCGAGCGCCGCTTCCTTCGCGCGGTTCAGGGATGGTGTCTGCCGTCGCGCGTGCCTTTTGGAGTTGTAATATTGTGATCGCGTTTCTTTAGGGCCAGCACGTCCGGGTTCGAATCGAAGTCGATGGGTTGTGCCGGTGGAGGCGCAATGCCAACTTGATTTGTTTGTGTTGTGGTGTGATACGGGCCGGCCGAGCGCGAAGTCGGGGATCGTATTGGTGTTGTTCTTTGTTGACGTTGTCGCCGTGGGCGGGCCGGTCGCACCGGAGCCCGGTGCGTGCGCCGGCCCAGTGTTGGGGTTATGGGGCTGATGGGCGGGCGCGGTGGCGATGACGCACGCGCGGACGAGGATGAGCCTCGGCGTGGGTTTGTTGTTGTCGCTGACGTGGTGCCGTGGGCGGCGCCCGTCGCGCAGATCGTCAGGCCCGCATGGTCGTAGCGGCTATGTTGCCTTTCACTCTGGGGTCAACGTCTGCCGAGATCGTGAACTTTGCAGCTTGCGCGACCGCAAATCGGACAGGGCAGGCAGCAGAGACTTGCAGATTGGGGTTCCCATCCTGTGGGGAAGGAGTTGGATCTCTTTTACCCCGCCAAAGCATGGTGTTGGGGGCACAACCAGCCCCATAGCAGGGAAGACGAGGCAAGGCTGCCAAATCAACTGCCAGAAGATAATTGTGAGTGGGTCTCAGGTGCGCTTGTGGATCCGTGCAGTTTCTCGGATGCAGATCGGTGGTGGATGCCGAGACCATGCACAGACCTGACATGTGCTGGAGGTCGGGAGAACAAACCCCCCGAAATGGCGAGTCCTGGAAGCGTGTGATGGCGAACCGCACGATGGCTGCAGCTCTTGCTTCCCCGAACTAGTATTGACAAACGCCTGCAATTCGACGAGGCTTGGAAAGAAAAGATCGGGCGTCTTGGCGTCGGTGGCTGCTTCTCCTGCTCAGATCTCGCATTTGCGGGTCGCTTCACACCAGAACTTGCCTGGCTCCAACCTGTTCCTTGCTTCCTTGCTTCCTCTTCATTACCAAGACAGTTCATTACCAAGACAGTGTGAGATGCCCGAGAGGGTCTCCAGCCTCACCTGGGCGGATTCCAATTTCTCGCTGCCAATATGCTAGGGATGGAGCTGAGCCTCCCTGCCTCACCTTCTCTGGTTAGGAAAGGTGGAGCCGTTTTTTAGAGCGTACTTTGTGTGATGTCTCGGAAAGCGATAGTCACGATGCAGGGCGAAGAACCCGTGTCTTTCCTGTCCAATACCTGGTCACCTTTTCGAAGCCCTCCGCATCTTCTAGACTTCCAGAAGCAGAGCTGCTCCGGTAGGATCCCTGCGATGCACCCTCAGTGGATCATCGCCTGCCTCCACCTGCATGTCGGGGAATATCTCGCCCACAATCGTCCCGAGCCATGAAGCATTCTGTTCTGAGGGCATTTCCAATCGTCGAGAAGACATGCTTTCTACCCGTACGATATGATCACGAAATATATTAAACGGGTAGGTACTGCCATTCATGACACCGGGATAGACTGCGCTTACAACCCCCAGGTCCGCGATAGCAATGCTCTGAGTCTTCCTCCCAACACTCTCCAGTCAAGAGTCTGCCCTGAGAGTGACGAGCACGTCGGTTCGTCTTGTGATCCCAAGGCGACACTACGACGTCATCACTGTGGGACCAGCTTCTCCGGAACAATCGAGGCTCAAGCTCTGGATCGCAGCTCTAGCCAGGAGACCTTCTAGGAGGAGGCGCCCACTGGAGTGGTGGCGGATGAAGACCGGTTCGTCCGCTCACACGGAACCCGGCACCCACGACCAACACGACGATATCTGTCAATGTCGTCTCCATGGAGGGACAATCGCAGCACGACGACCGAAATCACCAAATCATGGACCCCCAAGACCCCTCAACCCTCAAAAGCTCCAGCTCATCCCCTTCCTCCACCTCCAACAGCCAAGCACCAAGCACAAAAAGCAGCAACCCGTCAAACCCAAAACCGGCCAAGCAAACCAACTGGTTTGCCACCAAAGCCCACAAAACTCACCGCGTGGGCTCGCCACCAGCGAGCCATCAGCCCATGCGCTCAACCAGCACCGCAAAGAAGCATTCAAAAGAGCAGGCGTCTCCCCAGGGACAGTGACCGCCACACCAAGCTGCACGCTCCCATCGGCGAGATCCCTGCGGACGCTATCCGCGCGGCGGGGGGGCCTAGTCCGGAGGAGGTGGTGAGGCAAGGCTGCGGAGAAAAAAAAGCGGAGGGGGGAGGGGAAGGATGGCGGAGGTGGGATGGGGGACGCCGACGTCGTCGTCAGAGGAGGGGTGGTCTATTATATTGGTAGTTAGAGTGCCGGGCAGAGGACCACCTTTGCGTCGGGGTCGATGGATGCGTTTCCGTTGGCTGGGCTGGTCCGTGAACGAGGAGATCGAACGAGGTGAGAGACAGAGAAGCAGCTCCTGGGAAGGTGAAACCGGTTCGGGTGAGGACGCGAAACCTGCCGGTTGGAAGAACCCGCACTGTTTTGGCTACGCGTCCCACGTGCTTTTTTTTTTTTTTTTTTTTTTTTTTCGCGGATAATCATGGAGGAGGACGGGTCATGGGTTCGGATGCTTGACTCGGATAGGACGGACACGGACGGCCGATGGTCCAAGAGGCCGTATCCACTGTGAAAACTCACGTCCACCGGTGAGTTGTCAAATGCTAAAACGGCGATACAAGTGGAGGAGCGACACATCTGGACAACAATGAATATGATGATGCTAACGAGGGAGTGGACTCCTTTTTTACACTCCCACCTGCTCCAAGAGAGAAGCACTTCCGAAGGCATAGGATTCTAGCGGAGTGAGATGTCCCAACTTAACCTGCTGAAGTCTTTAATCCTTCAACCTTCCCAGATCCGGTCCAGAGGGGAAATGAGGCTCAACTCATAAAATCGTGTAGTTTTGCGAGACAGGAAGTGATGGGATCCCAGACTCAGCCGGACACCAAGGGCGGCCATGTGCCCGGATTTAGTGGGCGATCTGCCGCTGTGGCTCCAAAGAACCAGCCAATAAGCGGGCCGAGCCATCCGCTGGACCAACTGAACCATGACGTCGTCGATGGTGTTCGTTGAGGGTCTCTGTATGAAAGTCGAGGCCAAGAAAGCTGTCGTCCATGGGAGTAACACATCACCAGAATCTGATCGAACCCTTATTGCTTGGAGAATTCATAAATGACAGGCCCGTTTTGAAACGAGGTTCATCCACCATTCCATTCTCAACTCCTATCTCACCATTTTCTTCTTCTGCACCTCCTCTTGACGCTTCATCCGACACCCAACTACCATGAAAGGGTTCTGGACCCGCCACGCCACCGACCGGGATGGAGACCGGTCCGGGACGGCTCCCGGCCGGGCCTCAGAGGACCACAATGACCCGGCGGATGAGCACACCCGGCTGCTACCGAACCGCGTCGACAGCACGCCCTACCTCTCGCCCGACGACCCGGCCGTGTCGCCTTACAACCTCTGGACGGTGCGGCTCGTCCGCTGGGTCACTGTCGTCCTTGCGTGCATCAGCTTCGCTTGGTGGGTGCTGATGGTGGTCGCCGTGTTCATCACGCCGCCGGGGCTGCATGTCCGGGGCTCGCCGTTCTTCGCCTTCAGCTATGCGACGATCGCCTTTCTGACGCTGGTGGTGTCGCTGCTGTTCTTCTCGGTGCCGAGCAGGCTGCGAGGATATTGAGCATTGTTAATGCGGTGGTGCTGCTCGTTGATGCCGTTATCATCTTGGTGGTTCCGGGGTTGCGCCACGCGGAGATTTGGGCTGGGATCGCGAGCGTTATCTGGGCGGCGTTGATGGCGGGTTGGTTCGTTGCTGCTGATCGGACGGTGCAATGGGGAAAGGCCGAGGAGGAAGAGCGCTTGACTGGCCGCCCAGAGAGTAGGCGTACGGTCGTAGAGTGGGTCGAGGTCATGCTATCAACCATTGCGTTGGGCATCATGGCATTGGTTGTGGTCTTGATGACCTGCACCCTGACTCTGCGCGCTCTTGATACCGGCCTGGTGCCCCCAGGACACAAGTACTGGGTGGACGGCGACAGATATCAGATTCACCTGTACTGCTATGGCAACAAGACCGATGCAGCCGGATCAAGACGACGACAGTGCTCTTTGAGGGAGGCGAGGACCCAGTTGAGCGCGGCCTGTGGCAGTTCGCCGAGAATGCTGTCAGGAATGGCTCCATTTCCAGGTTCTGTTTTGCAGACCGGCCTGGCATGGCCTGGGTAAGATCAAAAAGAGTCTCGCGAGTCCAATCGCCGTCGTATGCTGACAGAAATGCAGAGCGACAATGCTCCTTCACCCTTTTCCGCCAGCATTGCATCTGACGCCTTGAGCGAAACACTATCTCGAGCCGGAGAGGAAGGACCGTGAGTGTTAACTTGATATCGGGAGTTGACCCACGGTGCGAAATGCTGATTCTACTGCAGTTGGGTGCTCGCCAGCGCCGGCATCGGTTCCTTGTATTCTCGGGTCTTCAGCTCTCGTCACGGCGACGAGGTCAAGGGATTCTCATGGTTGACCCGTTGCACGAGGACCTCCTCTGGCGCGTTGGCGCGCCTGGACGTGGGTTCCTGCTTTGGATACGGGGCGTCATCTCGCCATTGCGGAATCGATCGTATTCTTGGCGCCTTCCTCAGGGGTAGGCGGGCCGTGGACCGTGTCTGGGGACGTTCCTCGTATCAGTCAGGGACAACCATTTTTGCCAAGCTCCAGGAGAGTCTGGTGGCAGATTCGCTCACAAAGCGAGATGTTGTCTCTAGCCGGGCGATCCAGGACAAAGACACTCCACTGGTGGTGATCAGTTCGGGGCAGACGATCCGGAAGGATAGGGAGTGGGAAGAAAAGGTAAGTAAGCCCTCCATCGCACCCTGATAAAGTGTACCTGACTCAGCGATGGAAATAGCAACGGGACCTCTCTCATCTCACCATGAATCTGAAAGACTGGGATATTGTTGAGGATGCACCACATCGAGTCTGGGATACCGTCAGTGGTAGAGAAATCATCGAAAGGAGGTTGAAGAAGCTGGTGAGACCAGAGATAGTCGTGGGGCCTTGAATAAGGCTGCCGGCAGTGGCAGGGCAAGAAGAAAAGGAAGGAAACTTGGTTGATTCCACCTTCATTGTTTTGGAGGAATTTGGGCAGTATGACGGGCATGATGTAGCCGACGAAGTCGGTGGTGGTGATTGAGGCATGTTCGTGTGACACCGTGTCAGTTAATCTAGTTAATGTGGTTTGAGGAAGTTGCGTGCCCAATGAGACTGAGGGAACCAAGGCTTCCTCCTGCACTCTGACATAGACGCGTTGTGTAAGGGAAACATGATCGTTCAAGAAACATCTCTCTGATGATGAGAGAGAGGGACGGGAAGCTTGATGTGGAAAGTAGTCCAGCTCCGGATGAAGATGGCACTTTACTAGAGACAAGCAGCAGGGGTGCGGCGCTACAGAATTTCCACAGTTGCGGGATGCTCGTGCACGATATTGAGGTGCAGATGGGTCGCTTAATCAATCAGCTTTGAAGTTAGCTGAGTTACTACGCAGTATCGGATTGAGATATACGTCTTAAAGTGTTGAGAATACTGAGAATGCTTGCAGGAAGTGTCTTCAAAGGTGCAGAGACCTCGGGATGTTCTGTTGAAGAGGGCTGGTGTCGGTGATGGGCTTTCTTGTCCGAAGCCTGGCATGAAGCTGATAATTTCCCCAATCAGTACCTTGCCTGGTACCCTTGACAGGGGAACTCTCACTCAGACTGCAGCCTGCCAGCGGGTGAGGTTGCTGCCATTGAACCATTCCCTCCAAGCCCCACCGCAAGTTTAAGATTGTTTTTCCTCAAGGTTGTTTTCTGAGCCTGGCGCAGGACGGTGCAGGACTGCACAGCCCGAGGTTTCTCTGGTGAAGCCAGTTTCTCTCTCTTTGGCTGCCCAACAGCTGCCTGCCCCGACCCGGGCACCTTCCCGGCGTCCTTCCTTGAGCCCCGCAGCTTGCGACCCTGCCGCTGAAACCGTCCAGCAGAAACCTGAAATTAGCACTCCGCCGCGGCGGGGGCTTGTCGATCGCTGCTGTCCGAGTGGACCTCCCAACCCGACCTCCTGAGAACCTTCAACTCTTGTCATCTCCAACCGCCTTCTGCGCCCCGGCTTCCGGAACAAGAACCCTCAAGGGTGCGCATTCATTTCCCGTTTCGGGATTGTTTTTCAACTCGGCGCCACCCAGGCGACACCAGCACCGGACTGCACACGGCCGAGACTTGGCCGCACGGCTTGCTGCCGTCGACATCGTCCCAGCGTCCCTCCCTCAACCCAGCCTCAGAGGAGTTAACGAGAGGAACCAACATTCCCCTGCTGGCTACCACCTTGCGGTCGCTCGCACAGCCTCAACCCAGGTGCGACAAGAACGGCTGCGCCCGTTGATTTCGGACCCCATAAGCTCCTCGCCGTCTCGCAAGTGCCTGTTCCCTCGATTCGCCGCTGGATGCTGAGCAAGCCATCCCCACTCTGCTACCAACTGCACCTTCGGCGTTCGGGTCCCGCTGCTGAAATATCTCGCGTCGCCGACTGCGATAACCCTTCCCGACAACAGGTTCCCTATGGTGGGGCGGATTGAATACAAGCGGGCGGATTGAGGCTAGTCTACCATGGCAGGATATGATTATGGCGACGGCCCAGAAGGCGACTGGAGTAATGGTCACGGCTATGGCTACCCTTCAGGCGGTGATTCCCAGTATCGGATGGACCAAGAACAGGACAACTTAGCTCCGGTATCATCGCGACATAATGGTGGCCATGGTAATCAGGGCGGAAGGCTACCAGCCTCGCCCGCATTAAGCGCCGGAGACACCGACACAGAGTCAAGACGCAGTGAAGAGAGGAATCGCTCGAGACCGCGGGGCTCTAGATCAGCCAGCGGTCAGGTGCGAACTTGCAAGAAGTGCGGAGAGTCATTAACGGGGCAGTTCGTGCGTGCCTTGGACGGGACATTCCACTTAGACTGCTTCAAGTGCCGCGTAAGTTCACTACGCGCCTCCTACGCCTTGCGTTGTTTGTTTGTTTGTTAACCCTTCTCTAGGACTGCGGCCAGATTGTTGCTTCAAAGTTCTTCCCAGCAGACGACGAAAACGGCGGCGGCCAGTACCCCTGTGCGAGACAGACTACTTCCGCCGGCTTGGGCTGCTATGCCATCAGTGCGGCGGGGCGCTGCGCGGGTCATACATTACTGCCCTCGAGCGGAAATATCACGTCGACCACTTTACCTGCTCCCTGTGCCCAACAGTCTTCGGCGCCCAGGACAGCTACTACGAGCACGATGGCCAAGTCTATTGCCACTACCACTACTCTACTCAGTTCGCCCAGCGCTGTAATGGATGCCAGGCCGCATCCTTAAGCAGTTTGTCGAGATCTTCCGCAATGGCCAAAACCAGCACTGGCACCCTGAGTGCTACACATACACAAGTTCTGGAACGTCCGCCTAAACCCACCGCAGGAGACGGCTGTGCCGATCCGGGATGACCCCGCTGGCCGTGAGCACGTCCGCGAGGAGGAGGAGCGCATGGAAGAGAAGGTATACCGCATCTGGAGTGTACTCTCGACCTTTGAGGAGTCTTCAGCCGCTTGCATATCCGACATGCTTCTACATGTGAGCAACGGTGCATACATCGACGGTGTTATGGTCGCCAAGAAGTTCATTTTCCACGTCGACATTCTCTTCAGGTCTGCTGACAGGCTCGATGCCACCATGGCCCGGCTCGAGATGAATGGTAAGAGTGGTCACTGTATCCCCACATGCAGATGGGAAGGCTAACACCAGGCGATGCAGCCCTCGCGTACGGACGAGAAGCCAAGCTTCTTTGCAAGAAGATCGTGGCCTTCTTCTCTCTGCTGTCTAAGACCCAGGACAAAGCGGCACGCAAGCCAGGCGTCACCCAGGATCTGTTAACCCTTGTGACTGGTCTTGCTCATTACCTCAAGCTGCTCATCCGGATCTGCCTCCAAGGGGCACTCCGGATCGAGAAGGAACGCAACACGGCTGATGGCCTCTTCAACTTCCTCGATGACCTGAGCAATCTCGAGCACCTCAAGGCAGACGACAATTCTACGACCACCTTGCAGCTGACATCCGGCATGTCGCGACTTTCAGCCCATGATTCAGATCAGTGCAACTCTTGCCGGAAGCCGATTGAAGACGAATGCACAAAGAACGGTGAAAGGAGATGGCACTTGGCGTGTGCCAACTGCGCACAATGCGCAAGGAACTCGGGCGGAACCTTCAAGATGCCCGCTTGAGCCCTTTTGACGCCAAGATCCTTTGCAATACCTGCGAGCCCAACATTCCCGCCACCGACGCACCTTTTGAGCATGTCACTAAGCTGCAACAGTACGTCTTCCTGCTTCAGGTAGCGCTTGCCAGGCTCCTGGAGATCCTCCGAGCCAGCGGCTCGCTTGTCCCCTCCTCCAATGATCCGAATGGGAACGGTTACGGTCCAGCAGAAGGTCGTCCCGGACCATCCGGGGGGAACATCCTCACCATCACCGTGAGTCGTCTTATGAGAGCGCTCTCAACGATGTCCGGAGGTTAAAGAGCACGCGTCTGGATAAGCACCTGTCGTCGAGTTTTAGAAAAGCTCGGACGTCGCGGATTTTGGATGGCCCCGAGAGTAGCAGTGCGAGGCCTGGGTCTGCCGGCGGCGGTCCTGGGGGCGGAAGCGGTTTCAGCAGAGGTTTTCAGATCGTCGAGGAACGAGGGCCGATCGACGAGGAGGACATGATGCTGCCTAACCAGGATGCACTGACACTAGACGACATCCCTCGAATCGTCGCCGCCGAACAGGCGAGAGAGCAGCGGCCGTATCCCCCATCGCGACAAGAACTCTTCCGTTCACCAGCAACTGAGCCTAGGCTTGGAGCAGGGCCTCCAGGCGGCGGTGGCCATCAGCGTAGCCTTTCTGATGGCAAGGCAACAGGAACACGGGCACCTGGCGATCCGTCCGGCCCACGCACACGCCGCTACTTCTCGGAGCTCTCAGCGCTGGAGTACTTTATCGTCAGGCACCTTGCTGTCCTCACCATGCATCCATGGTTGAATCCGAGTTCACACTCGAAGAGCTGCTCGGTCTCATTGAGAGCAAGAAGCCAGCTACCTTTTGGAAAAACATTGGCAAGGCCTTCAAGAACGACGGTAGGAAAAACGTCAAGAAGAAGGGAGTCTTCGGCGTTCCTTGGAGGTTATTATTGAGAGGGATGGGGCCGAGTCCACAGACGGTGTTGGACCAGGCACTCTACGAATCCCTGCTGTCGTGGACGACATCATCTCGTCCATGAAGCAGATGGATCTCTCCGTCGAGGGTGTCTTCCGCAAGAACGGCAACATCAAGAAGCTCGGCGAGTTGGTGGAGAAGCTGGACAAAGAGGAGGAAGTGGACTTCAGCACAACCCACGTCGTCCAGGTCGCTGCCCTTCTCAAGAGGTATCTCCGGAGCTTCCAGATCCCTTAATGACTCACAAGCTCTACCGCCTGTGGTTGGCGGGGGCGAAGATCCAAGACGAGCAGAAGATGCGGCACTGCCTCCATCTGACATGCTGCTTGCTCCCGAAGGCAAACCGCGACTGCCTCGAGATCCTGTTCTGCTTCTTGAAGTGGGTTGGCTCTTTCCACCAAGTCGACGACGAGTCTGGATCAAAGATGGACATCAAGAACCTGTCCACCGTCATCGCCCCCAACGTTCTGTTCGACAAGAATAAGACGTCTAGCCTGGACAGCGATCCAATGTTCGCCATCGAAGCGGTGGAAGTGTTGATATCAAACATCGAAGAGATGTGCTTGGTAAGCGTCCAATTCTGCTCCTCCCTTCCAACCCCCGCACTGACAACCCCCCCCAGGTCCCCGACGACCTCGTCAATATCCTCAACGACCAATCGCTCTTCTCCAGTAGCGCCGATCTCACCACCAAAGATATTCTCAAGAGTTCTCCACCCGCGGGGAGAACGGCCCTCGGCCCGCGCCAGTACGCCGAAGTCACGGAAATCGTCGGCCGCCACGAGATCCCCAGCCGGCCCCCGCCGCGCCGGATGGAAACCGACCCGGCCCAGTGGCAGCAGGAGAGCAGCGCCCGTCCCATGCAGCAGGAAACCCACCATCCCGGCGTTTTGCCGCCGCCGCTGTGGCAGCCCATCATATTACCGCAACGCCACCGCCAAAGAGAGGTGGCCCATATGATGCGCCCCCTTCGCAACAATCTCCCTACGGGCAATTTGAGCAGGGCGGTCCCCCGGCGACGGAGGGGAATGGGCGTGGACAGCCCGGTCCGGGCGCCGGGGCGCCAGGACAGAGGGAGTGGCGGAATTCAGCGTGGGGGAGGCAGAACAGTGGGCTGACGACTGGCACTGTCTAGGGAAACGGCGCGAGGTAATGGTCGGCCTGCTGCGGGCTTAGGATCTTCTCCTATGAGGGGTTCGAGGTCATGAGGCGTTGTCTTTTGGGGAGGTTAAGGCGTAGATGGCGTACTGCGTATTCAGGCAGGTGGATTTTGCAAGGCATTCGCTCACTTCAAAAGCAAGCGAGCAAGCAGGCAGGCAAGGCAGGCGGGCCAGAGAGAAGCAACCAGGCATGGTTGCTAGGCGTTCTATATCTTCCTTTCCCCTCTAGTTTTCACTCATTAGCCCTGAAAATCCTTGCTTGTTTCTGTTCTCACGTTTGTTGAATTGACAAGTCATGGTGCGAGCGTTTGTTGGTAGCAGGCTGGATGTGATGATGGCGTGTTCATGTTTGGAACTTAGCTATGTATCGAGCTTTGCTAGGGAGGCTAGAGAGAAAAAGCAAGAGTGTGTGAAGGAGTGAACAGGATGAGGGATCCTGGATTTGCTAAGGTCATGTCACGTGGGGAAAAGACGAAATACTTCTTCCCATTCTTGCTAAGGGAGCAGAGAGAGAGGGTCGGATATTGTCGCTCTGTTGGGGTACTGCTTGTCGATGTGCGAATCTGCCATCACCTGTCGCACTCTTGATCTTTGTAAATAGCAACCTTATGAATTAAAATCTGAGAGGGGTCTGGGCAGGCATGAGTCAGGAAAAAACAAGCCTTCTATTTGACGTGTTCCTATCCTCTCCTGGCCTCGTGGTAACTTGATGCCGTAACTGTCATTAGGTATTATTGGGCATGAAAATGTAAACAAGTTTTGGTGTTGTCCCTGAGAGGTATCAAACATGCTCAACTCTCATCAAAACGCTTAAAGTATCTCTCGACCAAATCCCTCATCATATCAAAGGACGGTCTCTCCGCTCCCCAACTCGATATCACACTTCACTCACTCCTGCTTCTTCGATCCCCTCTCCTGCTCCAAAAACCACTTCACGGACCTCCTGAGGCCTCGTCCAGCGGCACCAACGGCTGGTACCCCAGCCTCCTCTTGGCCTTGGAAATGTCATAGTACCGCGTCATGCAGCTGTAGATGATACGCTGGCGGTTGAACGTGGGCGGCTTTCGGATGGCCCAAAAGAACCACTCGCTCAGGTAGCCCAGCAGCATGCCGACGTCGCGCGACAGCGTCCACACATGGTTCGTCCCGTGGGCGAGCCGGCGGCGGCCCATACGGCGCGCGCAAAGTCCCAGAAGTACACGGGGCTGTCGTTGGTGATGATGAAGGCCTCGCCGTCGACGCGCTCGTGATCGAGCGGGATGGTGTTGGAGGCGGCGGTGACTAGGAGCGCGCGCGCGGCGAGGAGGTGTCCGTGCGCGACGTTCTCGACGTAAGTGAAGTCGAACAGGTTGTCGTTGTCGCCGATCTGCACGTTGGTCCGGCCTTGGCGGTAGATATTAATCAGGTGGTACAGGAGCATGGTGTCGCCCTCGCCCATGATGCCCGAGGGCCGGATGGCGCAAGTCAGGAGCTTAGGGGAGGCTTCGGCGCGGTTGGCGGCGAGGACGAGTTCTTCGGCGGCGGCCTGGGTTGTTAAGGGTCAATCAATGGTCTGATTCAGGTGGGACACTGGCGGTGCTCATACCTTTGTCTCCGAATAGTACTCGCTCTGGTCCTTGCCTCTGACCAACGGCCACCGCTCATCGGCATTGATCAGATCGCTCCGGTTGTCGCTCATCACGCTCGCCGAGCTCGTGTACACCAGCGCCTTGACGCCCGTCATTTGGCACGCCTTGATCACCGCGCCGTCCCGTCAACGTTGACCTTCTTGAAGAGCGCATGAGAGACGCTGTCGTTTGATTGCGCGGCAGGCGATGCTGTGTGGATGACAACGTCTGGCTTGGCCTTGGAGAAGATGCTCTCGAGCTTGTCGGCGTCGGTGATGTCGGCCTCGTAGTAGGCCACGCCGTCGGAGTCGGGTCTCCTGTTGCGGGTGCAGCGCAGGTCGATAACCGACACGGAACAGGTGTAGTCTCTCAACAGCACGCGCACCACGTGGTGGCCCAGGAAGCCGCAGCCGCCAATGACCATGACGGAGCCGAGCTCCGGCTTCCTTTCTGACACCATTGTTGCTACCGGATTCTGGGAGGCTGGCGAGACGATGGAGGCGACCGGATGGAGCTGGATGGGGCTCAATTGGCGATGGCGGAAGATAGGCCGGTCGAGATGATGGAGCTCGGTGCCTTCTTGGCGCCTCCTTTCTGGAGCAGCTTCTGCGTCCTGTGTAGGTTGCTTCGAGGGTGCCACAGGATCCATTTTGGACATTTAGGCGGAATTGCGGGGCAGAAACGACAACTATTTCATTGGTTTAAAATGATAAATGGTCCCACACTCTCGGCTCCTGGGCCCGTGCTTCCCTGTCTCTTGGACAAGGGAACGCGAACTGCTGCGCGCTGCCGTGGAGGCAGTTCTCGACCCGCGATTCGTCAACTCACTTTCATCTTAAAGTGGTGTTAAAAGATTCACTTGACCACTCTTCAACGGGAGGGCGGGCTAGGCAGCCTCTGTCACCTGGTGTCACCAACTTCGATGCCTCTGCTTCCTTTTCCCAATGCCTTGTATATAATTCATTTTTGTGCCCTTAAGTGCCGTTAAAGTATCGCTTTTTCTATTTCTTTTCTGCCCTTCACTTACACCCCATACCATTCCTCACCAATAGTTGCCTTGCTCCTTGGTCTTTGTTGCACTGCTCGCACCAGCTTACTTTTCTCAGCTTCCATTTTTATTCGTCGACTGATCCTCAAACGCAATGGACCGGCGGACGTTGAGATCCTAGTTCACATCACGGCCCCAGCTCAGGCTGTTGACGACACCAGATACAGGGCATTGGCGGCAGCGTATCTTGGCTTTGAACCGGCGACAAGAACATCAATTGCTATTGCTACACCAAAGAATGGCGAAAAACAGAGCCGGCTATGGCGCTGAAGGTTTAAGCAGGTCGACACTGGTGCACGACATCAGCGTTTCACAGCCGGCCCCAGACCCAGGCGTTATTCAATCACCTCTTCTGTCCTTCAGGAGCGCAGTTAACAACTTTGACTCACCTCGGTTGAAACAACCTGAGAGTTTCCACATAACCGAAACACAATCATCATGGCAGCCGCCTCCGAGTGTTGTCGACGATTCAATGCCGGACAACGACCTAATTTTTCGCCAGTACTGCACGCCGACGAGACTACTGGCACACTACACCTCCACATATGGCAGTTCGCAGGTAACCACTTCGCCCATTTCTCGACAAAAACAGTCGCAGCTACTTCACCGTGTCCGGCCGGCTCCAAAGTCGAGATTCCAGCCCGCCATTTGCTGGGACTGCCAGCTACCGTCAACATGAGGTCCATGAGCATGGAGAGGCAGTGATCCCCCTATCACCGGGCACCGATGGCAGACGTCACCGACCAACAACTCCATCACCCGATATGCCGGAGGAAATGCGCATTGCCTCTTCATTTCCCAGCCAACCGAGTGAGCCGGCATCTTCAGCTCGGGCAGAGTCAGAACCGCCCCTATCCTCCAAACGCCCACGAACATCCCGGGACCCTGAGCCGAGCAAGCCGCTCGTCAGATCCGCCAGCGACATAGGCCCGCGCCAGGGAAAGAAGAGCGCCTGCTCCTCATTTCCCCAAATAGCTGACGCGTTGGAAATCCTCTCCCCACCGCCTCTGACCGGCCAGCGGGAGCTGCGTCCCGAGGACATGATAACCGATATCCTCGCCAGACTCGCCCGCGAACTCGACCTGGAGAAGAGATACAAGCCGGAGTCGCAGACCCGCCATCTCCGCCCGTTCGAGAGGGGCTACTGGCTACTGGATTGCTCTTCCTGGGAACCTGAGTTGAAGCGCTCTGCCTGGGGTTTTTGTCGGACTACCTGGGGAAGGGCGCTGCGGGATGGGGCACGTCGTGCAAGCGGGACCGCGAGTTCTCCTGGATCCGCTTATACTGCTGGGGGTGTGTTGTCGGGCACATGTACCTTTTACTGTACCTGATGAGTAAGCGCAGGGTACTGTACACTGGAGCCTCTTGGATTGGGGCGGATGAGAGGGCAGTGGTTGTTATGAGGGCGAGGCCGGGGCCGGCGTGAGATGGGAAAGGGGGGGCGTGGTAGTTGGATGTTGGCTGCTTTGGATATCATTGGAGTTTTTGGTTGAGATATTGCATTGGGTGGACGCTTGGTTATGCGTAGAGATACCCTCATTGGGCATTGGGCGGAATAGGGTTTCTTGGTTCGCTGCGGCTGGTATGGACTGGTGAACAAATGCATATCATTTCTGACTTCATTCATCGGGCTCGAGTGGTAACGTGTTGCCTCAAGTCGTCTCTGAGAGATGGCATTCTTCCAGTAATCTCGGCACTGTGGTGACAAGCTGTCACGCAGCATGGATTACTAGGAATTTACTGAGCGCATTGCCCTAAGAAACGGAAATACCCTCGAAAAAAAAGACAGAACTTTCATGGAGAAAACCCTCAAGCCTACGGAATTGGTAATTGTACACATGACCCAAAGCACGCCAATAAGTCCCCAGGAGACGACAATACCTAGAGGACGCACAACTCTCCCGGAGACAGCTCCATAGTTAGGGATATACAGGAGATCAAGGAATTGGCTCAGCTTTTCTCAAGCTGGCCTCCTCTGGCATTAGGCCTTCAGCGCATCCATCTCCTTCTGGTGGCGCAGCTTATCGGTGGCGGCCATCTCCTCAAAGGCTGCAACGAGTAAGCGATCAGCATCCAGCAAGTGAACCACATTGCGAAACCTGGAGTAGTTGTGGACGTACTTGCGTTCCGCGTCACTGAGCGCCTTCCACTCCTTGGCGATCATGCTGAGCTTGGTCTGGTAGTGGACTCCCTCGAGGTCCGGAGCATGGGTCCGCGACTTGACGAACATGATATAGGGATTGCAGGCCTTGGCGGGGAACCGGTCGTCAGGCAGTTGGTGTTTGCTGTTGACGTTGTACTTGCGCTTGAGCAGGAGGCGGGCCTGGTTCGCCTGTCGGATCTGGAGCGGCGTGTAGCTGTCGATCCAGTTCCTGAGAGCAACCTCGTTGGCGACCTTGTTCTCGTTCGCCTTGGCCTGCAATTTCTATTCCGCAGTCTGTCAGTTGGTATTCCCCACCCATGGTCAGGGCTGGGCTTCCCGTACCTCCACCTCGGCGGCTGGCAGGGCTTTATACTCGGACGTGAGCCGGGACATCATATCCTTCAGAACCGTCCGGGCGGGAACCGTCCCGCCCTTCAGCTCGGCCTTCACCCGCTGGGTCATGAACACGGTCCATGCCGAGTCGGGCAGCCTCCCCACTTGCTCCCTCAACAGCGCCTTTTGCCTCAGCTCCTTGATCTTGAGCTTGGTCTTAGTCTCCTCCGACACCTCCTTCTTCACCTTCTTTGTCTTTCCAGCCGCAGCCTTTGGCTTGGCGGCCTTCTTCGCCGCGGGCTTCTTCTTCGCGGCAGCGGATTTTGTCGCCGTCGCAGACTTGCTGGACGACTTCGTGGCAGCGAAACTCCTCGCGAAAACGGCAGCGACACGAATGCCGCAAGGAACGACGGGCGCGTTGCGGGCGGTGACTTGGGCGACGAGGCGGCTGCCGGTACGGATGGCGAGGGTGCCGCCGACGCGGGCCTGCCGCGCGGTCGCAAGGCCAATTGCTGACCACATGGTAATTGTGATAAGCTTTTTCCTTGCTTTTGTGGCGGAGCGGTGCAGGAATTGGCAGGTTTGCTGTGCTGCGGTCAAGCGGGTGCGGTGAGGGAGCGGGCAGGGCGGCTGTAGTCGTGTTGGTACTGTGGGTTAAGTGTAATTTTTATGCGATCACTCCTCTGGAAGCGGGAGCTCTGCCCATGTTGTGCTCCAGCTGAAGCAGAGCTCCAAACTCCAACCACCCCTGGCTGTTTACCCAGAACTGGAGCTGGACCAGGGTTGTCGCTGACAACAGGCGCACGAGCCCTTGGCAGCGCCATGCCCCTGAACACGCCTTGCTGCAACCTACCAGCCAGACTGCAATCGTGAACTACAACCAGCATTTTGTGGAACTGAATGGCAGGATCCAATTAATTATGGCTCGCATACTCGACTCTGTAGTCGCAGGCATGTTTTGCCTGCCTGCCGGGTAGTACTAAGAACGAGCACAAAAAGAAGAAAAGAGGGAAAGAAGAAAGCCAGGGATAGAGGACAGAAAGCATTGCAAGTTAAAGGAGAGGGGAAAGGAAAGACAAAAGAAAAGTAGAGGAACAATCATGATAAGCAGAGGAAAGAGGAAAGACGAATTGCAGCCAAGTTTGCAACTTGTATTGGGCAGAGCCGTTGAGCTGATGACCCCTCCTTAAAGTCTTAATTCACCGCAGCTCTCCTCTCACCCATAGGAATAACGTTAACGGTTATCATCAGCGAGGCCAAGTCTGACGACAGAACGTTTGACTCGCATTTTGAACTCATCACGTCATTGCCGGTTGCGTGGAGACGAGTCGAAAACTGGAAACCTTGCGCCGAGGAGCTACAGTACAGAAAGCCAAGCTGTACCGTGTCAATGCACTGTAAGCAGCAGGCCCACTGTCGCATCGCCTTCTCCACAGCTTCCAAAGTCCTGCAGTCGGCCCTGCTCGTCCCTCCTCCATATCTCAAGCCCACCTCAGCTTTCCACATCAGACATCTATCGCCGCCCAGCACTGTGAAGCAGCATGCTGGCGTTTATCTAGTGCACTAACTAGTGTCGACCCGCTCGCAAAAGTACTTCTCGCTACCAGTCATCCGCTGAGCCACCGTCACTGAAACACAGAAATGGCTCGGCCCAGGGACTCGCGCTCACCATCTCCTGCAGGAAGTCATGCTGCGCGACGACGGAAAGATGATGAGCGGCGCGATCGCGACCGCCACGATGTCTCACGCGGTCACCGTCGCCGCTCCCGCAGCCCGGATGTAGGTGGCTTCCGGTCCCGTTCCCCTCGCGGCACCAGATCTCCTGACAGACCCTACTCACAGCGCCGGTACCGCGACCGCGACCGCGACTATGGCCGCGATGGCCGGGATCGCGACTCACACCACTGGAGAGATCGCTCCTTAGACCGCCGAGACGATGACTACTACCGAAGCTCACGACGCGATGGAGGGGCTGCTCGTGACCGTCATCGGTCACGCGACCGCGGCGCGGACAGACCACGATCGCCGGATCGCCGAGGGCGGGGCATAGACGGCAATCGGGACTACCGCGGTAGGCGGGACGATTCCCGCGACCGGAGGAGCCGCCGTGAGGGTTCAGCGGACTCCGGCTCCCGGCGTGGAGACGGCCGTCCTCGGTCCCAGAAGGGAGACGGCGCGGCAGGCAAAGACAGCGAGGTGCGTAATCAGCCGGGCCGGCGAGACCCTGTTCCGTTAGCTGATGCTTTGCAGAGCTCGCAGCCAGTTAAGTCTACACCGTCCCAAACGCAGTCCGAGGCAGAGAAAAAGGCTGAGCGGCTACGCAAACTCCAAGCCATGAAAGAGAAGCATGCCTTGAAGGAGGTAAGGAAGCCGGCGTCAGCGCCGGGAGCACTCGGATGCTCCTGGCCGAAATGGACCAGAAAGCCGGCGGCTCCACTGGCGTCAACAGCCCTGTCGCCTCTGTCAGCCCTGCCCCGGCATCACCCGCGACTCCGGCGCCGTATGCTGGCAAGTTCGATCCCAAAGCCATCGCCAAGAATTCTAAAGCGGCACGCTCTCAGTCGCCCACCAGGCTAGGAGATGTGAAGATAGCCGCTCCCTCAACGAAGATGCCAGGCATCAAGAGCGAGACGGGGTCCAAGGGTGCTGGTCTTCTGCCGGCCAACCGGGCGGTCAGTGCTTTTGGGTTCAGTAAGTCTGCTGACGCTCAGAAATCATCTTCGAAGCGTAAACTCGACATGGACGACGAGGAGGTCATCAAGCGCAAGCTCGTCAAACTGCCCGATTTTGTTCCTGAGAATGGCGAGAATGCACCAGACGGCGAAGCTGATGCCGAAGAGGACGGCGAAGAGGACCTGGACCTTCGCATGGCTCGGAACGAGGAGGATATGGCAGAGGCTCACCGGATCATGCAGGAAAGGCGCGACGAGCGAATCCAGAAGGAGGGCATGGCCATGGACGTCGATGCGGAGGCGCCCAACGGCGAAGTCAAGGATGAGCCGATGCAGCCCCCGCCGGCCATGGATGTGGATGAAGAAGAGGTTGACCCTTTGGATGCGTTCATGGCTGACCTCGACCAAACCGACTCTGCAGGTGGTTTTGGCGCGAAACCTGCCAAGACGCAGAAGGCCAAGAACTTCGAGCCAGAGGCTTATTTCAGTGACGAAGATCACCGCTTCGAAGCGGACGGGACTGACCCGTCGGCTATTCTTGCCATGGCGGCCAAGAAGAAGAAGAAAGACATCCCGACTGTGGACTACAGCAAACTCGAGCTGAATCCGATTCGGAAGAATTTCTGGGTTGAACCGCAGGAGCTTAGCCAGATGACTGAAGAGGAGGCCGCGGAGTTGCGCATGGAACTGGATGGCATCAAGGTCTCGGGCAAGAACGTGCCGAAACCGGTCCAGAAGTGGTCCCAGTGCGGTCTCACTCGGCCTATTCTTGATGTCATCGACAAGCTTGGCTACGAGAAGCCGACGCCGATCCAGATGCAGGCCTTGCCTGTGATCATGTCTGGTCGCGATGTTATCGGCGTGGCGAAAACGGGATCCGGCAAGACGATGGCCTTTGTGCTTCCCATGCTCCGTCACATCAAGGACCAAGACCCGGTGAGCGGCGATGACGGTCCAATTGCCTTGATCATGACCCCTACCAGAGAGCTGTGCACGCAGATTTACTCGGACTTACTGCCCTTCACCAAGGCGCTGAAGCTCCGTGCCGTTGCTGCCTATGGCGGGAATGCCATCAAGGACCAGATTGCCGAGCTGAAGCGAGGTGCCGAGATCATCGTCGCTACCCCTGGGCGAATGATTGATCTCCTTGCTGCCAACTCGGGCCGCGTCACGAACCTCAAGCGTGCGACATACCTTGTTCTCGATGAGGCAGACCGCATGTTCGACATGGGTTTTGAGCCCCAGGTCATGAAGATCTTCAAACAACGTTCGACCTGATCGGCAGACGATTTTGTTCTCGGCAACGATGCCCCGGATTATCGACGCGCTCACCAAGAAGGTCCTCCGTGAACCGGTCGAGATCACGGTCGGCGGCCGCAGCGTTGTGGCGCCAGAAATCACTCAGGTCGTCGAGATCATCGACGAGAACAAGAAGTTTGTCCGTCTCCTAGAGCTGTTGGGCGAGCTATACGCCGACGATGATGACGTCCGCGCCTTGATCTTCGTTGAACGACAAGAGAAGGCGGATGACCTCTTGCGTGAGCTCTTGCGACGCGGCTACGGCTGCATGTCCATTCACGGTGGAAAGGATCAGGAGGATCGTAACTCGACCATATCGGACTTCAAGAAGGGCGTCTGCCCCATCATGATCGCAACCTCAGTGGCCGCGCGTGGTCTCGACGTCAAGCAGCTGAAGCTGGTGATTAACTACGACGCTCCTAACCATCTTGAAGACTATGTCCACCGGGGGGCCGTATGGCCGCGCTGGCAACACCGGTACTGCCGTCTCCTTCGTCACGGAGGAGCAGGAGAACTGCGCGCCCGGCATCGCCAAGGCCCTTGAGCAGAGCGGGCAGCCCGTCCCCGAGCGTCTGAACGAGATGCGGAAATCGTGGAAGGAGAAGGTCAAAGCCGGCAAAGCCAAGGACGCCAGCGGGTTCGGCGGCAAGGGTCTGGAGAAGCTCGACAAGGAGCGGGAGGCGGCACGGCTGCGGGAGCGCAAGACGCACAAGGCTGAAGGCGAGGAAGACGACTTTAAGGAAGACGAAGCGGCAGACGACGCCAAGAAGGACAAGGCCAAGTCGGCCATCGAGGCCGCCGCCTCCGCCATTGTCTCTCGCGACGCGGCCAAGACGGACGCCGACGCCAAGCCCGCGGCTACCGAAGGCGCTGTCAAGGGCGGCGCCCTCGACAAGGCCGCGTCCGCCATCAGCGAGATCAACGCGCGCCTCGCCCGCGCAGGCCAGCTCCGCCCGGGCCAAACCCATCGACAACAAGGGCCCCGACGCCGGCGCGTTCCACGCCACGCTCGAGATCAACGACTTCCCGCAGAAGGCGCGCTGGGCCGTCACCAACCGGACGAATGTGGCCAAGATCCTCGAGGCCACTGGCACCTCGATCACGACAAAGGGCAACTATTACCCGCCGGGCAAGGAGCCGGCGGCGGGTCAAGAGCCGAAGCTGTATCCTCATCGAGGGCGACACGGAGCTGGTGGTCAGCAAGGCGCTGTCGGAGCTGACGAGGCTGCTGCGCGAGGGCAACGATCGCCGCGGCGGATGCAGAGAGCAGGGCGCCCGCGAGTGGGCGGTATACTATTACGTGAGGTGGGGTTTGTGGTATTTTGGCAGGACAAGATTGAAAGACGGAATACATACAAGTTTTCAGACAAATGTTGAAGGGCGAAATGGAGTTTGTTTCCGTCTCATTGACATTGACAGCAGCTTCTTTGAGAAGAAAAGGGCATAGAAATCTGTTTCTAACGCCTCGCTCTCGCTGAATTGTGCTTAAAACTGCCTGCAACTGCCTGGCTAACCAAAGCTGCTAAAGAAATACTATAACCAATGTCCATTAACTCCAATGCCCAATCCGAATCCCATACCCACTCACCATCTCCCTGTGACTCGCGTCATACCAGCCTCTCGTAATCATGCACCTTCCTCCCAGTCGCAAAACCACTTCAGATCCCTGCCTCCTCCATCGCCGCCCATGAACGTAACAATAGAAAGCAGCCAAAAATCAACTATTCCTCAACGCCGCAGCGTTCTCATCCAGCTCACGCTGCCGCCGCTCCGTCTCGCTCGCCTGCTTGAGCACCCCCGCGTCGGTCATGCCCTTTTGCTGGTCCAGTTTGGTCTTGAGCTTGCCTGCGCCTTGCTTGCTCTTTTGTGCTCGCGCCTGTTTTCATTTTTCGCGCGTGTGTTTCTGTCAGTTTCACTTGCTTACATGTTGTAGACTAAGACGAACTTTGGGAAGGGGGGGTGGTGGGGGAAATGGTGGTGATTGATCAATTACCTCGGCTGCCTCGGCGCTCGGCGCCGGGCGTCCTCGCGTTTGCGGAGGAAGATGGTGTTGAGCCACTGCCGCCCCCAAGGGTCCGGGGTGGACCGCCGACTTTTGGTGTAGGTGGTTGTTGTTGTCGCTTCTTAGAGGTCCCGCTGTGGGCGGACGAGGGCACGGAGGCGGTGGTGGGCGCGGCCGGAGCCGAGTCTAGGCGGTGGCCTGGCTTGGAGAAGGGTCAGACTCGCTGCTGCAGAGGTTGCCCATTTTTGTTCCTCTCTGGGGTTGATTGGGACAGAAGGCTGTGGGGAGGAGGTGGTGGTGGTTGGAGAAGGATGGCGTTGAGTGAGATGAGACCAGCTCAGAGGCCGGGTGTGAAAGGAGCCCCACCTGGTGCTCCCTTGGCTGCTGTTGCCTACGTCCTCCGGGCAAGCGACAGCTTTGAGCCTCACCTTCCTTATACGCCCGTTATGAGTTATGTACTAAACATGCATAGGCGCTGTAGTTACATCGAAGGAATCTGGGGAGACCATGGCCAGCCAGCTTCCAGTTTGCCAATGGACAGACCCTCGCACGCATCAGCGACATTTGAGAAAGGGAGCTTGCCATCAAAGAACATAACCAAGGCTCAAAAGGGTTTTTGTTATGTTGGTGTCTGTTTCCCACCACTTGATGCATTTCTGCTCAGGGAACCTTAGGTCGAACCCCTGAATTCACTTCTGGGCACGAAACAACCAAAAAGCATGCTCTCCATCTTGTCGTCTGCGTGGCTCGAGCTGGGAGCAGTCACACACATTGTGGGGGGAAAGAATCCGCCAATCACAAGCGTGTTGCATTGACGGCTTGAACCCACTTCTTCTGTTCACCCACACTGACGACCCTGTTGGCTCAGGCCCCGCTTCTGAGGGCAGCTCGGTCGCACAATGGAGTTGTTGGATTCGGAGGCTTCAGACTTGGCTTGAATTGACTCGGATTTCGGGCCAGCCGATGAGAGCGTTCGAGTTCTTGATGGTATAGCATGTAATATTGCCATTGTCTATTCCCATGCGGTGGTTTCGTAACGAGTTTGCTGCATTGAGCAAGTGGCTCGGAAAGGACCCCCAAGGTCGCTCTTTCCGCGAGGCCGTCAAGGTTCTCACTGACTGCAAAATAATCTCGACCTTCGGCTTTGCGACCCACCCATAACCTGGAACCGCCGCCGACCAGCTTCCGTCCGCGAGACACAGACACACGCGCAGAGCCGCCTGCTGCCCGCAGCCCCGTCCCTCCCGGCCCCGCGACTTGATCTCCGGCATCCGATCTGCAATCGACGACCGAGATAATTAAACAGGGCGGCACACCCGCTCGGGTCCAATTGCCACCGCCGAGCTCGACGCCGACTGTATTTCTTCGGGGCACCTACACACCGCACACCGCAATGGACGGCTCCTTCGATCCTCCCGACCGCTTTCCCGGAAATGGCGATGGCTTTCACCGGCACTCGCAGAGCAGCGAAAGTCATCTCGGCCTCGATTTCTCCTCCATGTGCACCCCCAGTTCGCGTCCGCCAGCACGTCTCCAGCAATAACCTCCCGACTGCCCAGCAGTGGCGCCGCATATGAGTCGCATGACGACCTCTGTGTCGACCGCTGCATGGGCGTAGGTCTCTACAATGGCTTCCAGCAATTCAACCACCGGGGCGGTCCGCCCTCGATCCAGAGCCGGTGGACTCGCGACAGCTCCCTCTCGCGCTACGACTTCCCGATGGGCCTCGGCGAGCTTTCGATGCAGTTCCGGACCGCAGATCTTGCCCATTCAGCTTCGGACATCTATCATCAGCAGCAGCAGCAGCAGCAGTGGTACAGCCCACACATGGGGGCCCGCCATCCCCTGCAGCGATGAGGACTGTCAGTCCATGGTTGACAGCTGCTGCGATAAGCCAGTGTACCATGACTGGCAAGTGCACCGACCTCGCCTGCGCCGAGACCGAGGACGCCTGCACTGATCAGAACTGCCCTTCGAGGCCCGCTATCTCGGTACCCTCTGAGGTAGTGAGCGGTGCCGCCGCTCTCATCTCGATCAACCATGCCCCGGAGGAGTCTCAGAACACATTCAATTTGCAGCAATCAGGTGAGGCTCTCCTCCTTCCGGCATGCCGATAAGCTGCTCATTTCCAACCCGCAGTCATGGGTAATCTGGCATTTGGTATGTCAAGTACGCCGCAGCAGAACTACCTGCTGCCTCCGGGATTTCTCTCCGGGCCTGTGGGCAACATCACAAACCATTTGCTCTTTGCCCACGGGAATTCAGACTCGTCGAACTGCACAAGGCCATGCCCCCTGGACGATCCTCAGAACTACCCATACTGCCACTTGCCGCTGTCAATCGATCCATCTGTCTTCGGTCACTTCACTTCTGGCAACGACCTCCCGATGAACCGAGGCTTCGTGAATGCGGAGCCGAGATCCATGATCCCGAGTCGTTCCTCGGCGCACTTCAACTCGCAACACAGGCAGTTTTTCACCACCGGCATGCCCAACTTGCTGCGTGCCTCGACCGAATCCCAGCACAGCCAGTCGATCATGGCTTCCACCGAAGTCATATCCCCGCCTGCCACGCCTCTGGACACGTCTGATTCTGGCAGGTCATCAGGGACGCCATCTCCCTTGACTCCGCTCTCCAATAGCATCGAGATGACGGATGCCAAAGCCGACATCTCAGCCCATCTCCGCGATTCCTCAGTTGTCTCGTCCGTAGATCACTCTGTCGAGTTTGGTGCCGAAGAGGAGCACAGGTGTCTTTGGCGTGAGGAGGGCAGCTCCAGCATATGTGGTCTTGTGTTCACGGATGCTGAAGAGCTCTTCAAGCATGCCTCAGAAACCCACATCAAGCATGCCCAAAAAGGGGCGCAAGGGTTCAGATGCGGTTGGGACGACTGTCCGCGGAGCGAGCCTGGTGCTGCCGGGTTCCCACAGCGAAGCAAGATTGAGAGGCATATGCAGACTCATATTGGCCGTAAGCTGCTATGCAGGGCTTCGTTCTGGCCATTCCTTTTTGCTAACCTTCGCTTCAGACAAGCCACATATCTGCCCAACATGCAACAAGGGCTTCTCAGCAAAGCAAGCTCTCACGCAGCACATGTTTATCCACAGCAACGAGAAGCCCCTCGTATGCAACATCTGCCATAAAGCGTTCAGATACCCCAGTGCGCTCAGTAAGTCTGGACCTGTAAGCTGGTGTAGCTTCCCTGTGGCTCGTGCCTCTAACTTGAAGCTTCTCTCAGCCATGCACCAGCGAGTTCATTCCGGCCTCAAACCCCTAAAATGCCCTGTCTGCGGAAAGGGCTTTAGCGAGTCGTCCAACCTGTCCAAACATAAGCGAACCCATGAAGTCAAGGGTCGCTTCACATGTACCGTTCCCGGTTGCGACAGGAACTTCCACCGTCAGGATCAACTGCGACGGCATATGAAGACCCATCAGAAGGAGGGCGACAACGGCCGGTGACTAGCTCAGCCATGAGCGTTGACATGTTCGACCAGCCGCCCCAGAGTTAAAGTCGTCGCGATTGGCTTACTCTCAGCGAATTGAAGACTTGTTGGACAAGATGCATCGCGGCCCTGTAGAAGAATTGGGTATGGGCGAAGTCTTAAAAGATTCCCAGCCTGGCTCAGCGCTCCAGTCATACCTCTCATCAGCATGGCCGAAGACGTTTCAGCTGAGACCTCGAGCAGAATGGAGAAGCTGTCGTTCGAAGGTGGTTGACGCTGAGCATCGCGATGGCAGAGCCATTGTTAGGGAAGCCGTGCCCTCAGCTCTGACGCTCCAAGCCAATCTTTGCTCGCGCTGCATCGGCAAGAGAATCTGCAAACTATGTTTTCTAAACCGGGAGAGCGAACTACGTGGAGGTTAGTAGAACTTCGTCTTTGGTCAGACGTATTTGGAGTCAGGCACAAGAGGGCGAGGATGCCAGTTAGAAGCAGTCCCCTTGGCGGGTTAGACGGTATTCTCATCTATGGGACGCAGATACTGCTCTTTGGGGGTTGGGAAAAAGCGGATGGGATATACCTCGCGAACATGGCATTGTCATTTTCTGCATTTACATCGAGGGCCATGACATCATTGTCCGCGCCACTTAATACATGGATGATATTCATGGCAAATACAGGAGACCTGGCAGCTCAAGGTCAAAGTCGTCACTCAGAAGACAGTCATCTATCTCGCTTCTATATCTCCTAAATAAGCCTGCCGTCGCTCCACAGGTACTGCTTACTTTTGACGCATAGCCCCCTTTTTTTAAGCCGTTGAGTACTGGCATTTTTGCTATAATGCTTTAACCGTAGCAAGGACCGGTTTATCTATTGCACTCCTCATCATTGCTTGGAGCACGGCAAAGTGGCACACCAGCCAAGCACAGAAACGGGGAGAGCGACTTAACTAAACTGCATCTACATTTCTTTGAGAGCGAGACAAGGCCACTTTTTGGATATCTGTGAGTGAGCGAAATTGGACAGGGCATGTGAAAGATACATAAAGACAACAGCAATACTTTTCCAGACTGTTTCTCTCTTTCAGCCAGTAGTGTCGTTCTCCGCGGCCCAGACCAGATGGGCAAATGATCTTTATACTTTTTTTTCCCTTTTCACAAATGAAAATCCAACTGTCCCATTTGCCCTTACAAATTCCCAAAATCGTCGGTACAGATATACTGTCAAGTGTTGAAGCTGCATGTGGTCACGCTTGATCGTGCGTGATCACTCTTGAGCACGATGTTGCTCCAGCAACAGCCGAAGACCGTGCAGCACACGCTCGCGTGGCTGTCAGGGTTTTCTTTCAAGGGGAACAAAAGGCGATAGGACAGATGGTGATCGAGAAGAAGTATCATTAGGATAACAATACAACTCCTCTCACACCAGAACTTGCCTACATCGACCTCCAATGGGACTTAGGAACACCTATCTGACGAACTACCTGGTAACTCAAGAGACACACCCCCTTCATAAAAATGCCCTACTGCACGAGAGAAGAGTATAAGGAAGATATACATTTGATTGTGGTCATTTTATCCACCAAGTTCCATGTATACTCGACACTGCTCTCACAAGGAACCCATTGGGAAACACATCATGACGTTTGCTTTACCAACTCAGATATATCAAGTCAAAGCAGCTAGTCTGCTACCAGTATTATATATATCCCAAAATCGCTAGAAGAGGATGAGCTTACGTTGCCCTCAACAAATGCGACTATACCTCACCCGCATTGCTCACAACAATGACCGATGAACAGGCCGCATGCAAGCTGCGGGCCTCGCATCCAGTCAAGCCTCCTCCCTCTCCGCCCAGCTCTGGATCATTCCTTCAGGAGTAGGCTCGTACTCCTTGAGGGTGACCTTGCCGGTGGCCTCGTCCAGGTAGGTGTTCGCCTGGACAAACACCTTCCTCGGCTGCTTGTTCTTGAGCACGATGTCCCGCACCTTGGTGCCCCAGTACTCCAGACCGACACTTGACATGTCGGTGAAGAATTTGCTGCCAGCCTCAACGTCGCCAGTCGACTTGTAGATGTGAATCTTCTGGAGGAAGTCCGCTACTGCTTTCCTGCCGCTGGTCAAAATCTTGGAGCGGTCAATGCGGATGGTGAGGTCAGAGAGATCTTCGTTCTTGTAGTCCAGCTTGCAGAAGTCATCGCCGGCCTCGAGGAATGACTGGTTGATGTCAGTGAAAGGACTCCTATTTACCCGATAAAGCGTACCTTGAGAATAGCGAAACGAGCCTGGCAGTGAGGCTGTCCCCACTTCTGGCTCTTCGGGTCCCAGAATTCGACTGCCGTCAAGCCTGACCTCGCCATGTTGAGGTAAGCGGCGTAAAGAACGTCACCGGCTTCGCCATCCATGTCGACGGTGCCATCACCGAAACCAAAGATCTTGAGGGCCTTGAACTCGCAGCTGTGTACGGATCAGATACGGTTGGAGAGAAAGTAAGGGCTTTTTCAGACTTACGACAGGTGCATGGCAACCAACTCGGCTCGACATTCCTACGACAGAGTCAATTAGGAGCATGACGTGCAGGAAAATTTGCAGGATCTCACCTCGTACGCGCCCGCGAGGCCGCCAAATACCGAACCCCAAGTCTGACCAGGCTTGTACCAGGTGGTAATAGGCTTGCCCGTC
Source organism: Achaetomiella virescens (assembly GCA_031001845.1). Classification (NCBI taxonomy): domain Eukaryota; kingdom Fungi; phylum Ascomycota; class Sordariomycetes; order Sordariales; family Chaetomiaceae; genus Achaetomiella; species Achaetomiella virescens. The sequence continues at coordinate 237,853 of JARNGD010000014.1, forward strand.
AGGGGGCTGATCGGAGGGTTCTCGTGATCGAAGTTGAAAATGCCAGGGGCTGTCTCCTGGAGCAGCTTGCCGCACCCGTGACCTGGACCCTGCGTTAACAGGGTGTGGTCATTCCCGCAAGGAGTCGCTTGAACGTACCAGTAAGCTCGTGGAGACCGACCTGCACCTCGAACGCGGCATCGCGATACTTGTTGTACAGCTCTAGATCCGCCTCAGAGACGAACGGGATCTTCTCATTGGGGGCCTTGGCGCTGAGGACGTTGCCTGGAATTCGTCAGTCGATGATCATTGAGCCTATACCTCTGTGAACACAGAGGGAGCGGGGACTCAAAGATTGCGTACCCAAGCTCACGTTCTTGAAGCCCTCCTGCTGCCTGATATCATCGTAGTTGGGGCTAAGCAGAGTCAGTACTATTCAGACCGCCCATCAAATGCTCAGTGGAACCCACATGTTGATACCCGCAGGAATGCCGGAGCCTGGAGTGGCGTTGTTAGCCATCTTTACCAATCGTGTGTCAAAGACAAACATACCGCAGAAGGTCAGAACCTCCAAGGAGGTGAAATCGGGCGAAAGGAACTTGTCCTTTTCGAAGTCCTTGGACCACGGCAGCAACGGGATCAGGTCAGGGGCAGACCGAACGAGCTCCCCGAAGGCCCGGGTTCTCTCGACTGAGTATTACGTGAGCCTCTGGCGGTAATCGTGGAATAGGCACACTTAGGGAGCAAACTTACGGTTGACAACTGTGATGTTGGTGAGCAAGGGGCCCTGAGTAATCGATACATGGGTCTAATATGCACGTACCTGCAGCGAAACCCTCCCACTCCCCACGGACGCCAGCGGGATCACGGTAGGTCTCAATGAAGCCAATGTTGCACTCCACCATGGGGCCCTGGTCGCGGATCCAATGCCTTTGGCTGTTCTTGAAGGCCAGGAGAGAGCCTCCATCGAAAGACTCGGTGTATGCAAGGTGCATCTTCTCCTGCGTCTCGTTCTCGGCGTTCTCGGCCGCCTTTTTCGTGAAGGCCGCAATTGCCTCCATCTCCTTAGCGTGGTCTCCGTAGACCAGCTTGATGGTCTTACCTTGCAGAGGCCCTTCATTGGCGGCATACTCGGTCTCCTTGCCAATGTCGCCGCCCTTGCTCGGGACGCTGGTCTTGGCCGAGGCGATCAGCAGCTCGAAGACACCATCCTTGGTCTTCCGCAGCCGGGTGTTCTCCGGGAGAAGACCCTTGTCCTCCATCCACTTGGAGACTGCTCCGATCTCCTCCTTGGTGATATCGTGAGAGTCAGGATAGTAGGTGGTAATGTGTCCGTCATCGGTGAAGCCAAGGTGAAGGAGGCCAGGCTTGTCGCTGCTGAAGATGGCGCCATTGGTTGCCTTGTAGTGCTTCTCGGCCTCGGGGGAGGTCGAAGCAAGCGCAGCAAAGACGGACTCGTCGCATCGGGGCAGGAACTTGGAATCTCCAAAGCTCTTGTAGTTGCCGCTGTTGCCCAGGAACTGGGCGGCATAGTTGAGGAACGCGGTGAGCCCCTCCTCCTCGACGCCAGCCTTCTCAGCAAGGGCCTTCCAGTCGCCGGCGGCGGTCTTGTACAGGGCAATGATGAAGTCATAGATGGACTCGGCCTCAGGCGAGACCTGGCGCAGGACGATGCGGTTGCCGGCAAACGAAGCCCTGGGTCCGAATATCAGCAGCCGCCGGGTTAAGCAGGGGCCCTCGCCGGATCATGCAAGGCGCTGGGAGGGGCAGTAAATAAGGCGTTCGGGCAAGCTGTCTCCACGTTTTTATGTCACGGAGAAATGCAAAGGTATTCTTACTTGCTGATGAAGTGAGCGTAACGCTTCTGCTTGTCCGTGAGGGCCTCGAAGTGCTTCGCAATCTCGAGTCTCACGACCGAAGGCGGGGCATCCGCCAAATACTGGGACAGCTCTTGGGCATTCATGGTGAAAAGACGGCGTGGCTGAGACGGCAGAATGCGTGAGGGAGAGGACGGAGTCGCGCGACGTGCCGAATAGGCCCAAGTTGTAGTAGTTGTGGTCGCAATCCGAGAGAGCCCCAGACCACGCGATGATCTGAGGGAAAAGGAAAGACGCATCGAAAAGAGCAGGAACACCTCACTCCATAAACGCCGGGTTATCGTCGCTTCCGCTTACACCTCGTCACCTCATTTTCGCTGTCCGCATGCGTCGTGCCTGCCTGAAATGGCACTGGAAGCTTCCGCTACTGGCTGGTGCCCCACCGTTGGCACGTGCTAACTGCCGGATTGGTCGTGGTCGGCTCCCCGAAAGAGCGGGGTAGGGCAAGCCACGGGCCAGCCACACAAGGAACAATAGGAAGCTGCGGGCCGAGACGATCAGTGGCTGAGAGATCTTGTGCGTCCGTGACGATCAGGCACTTGAATGTCGTTCTGGGCGCTGGCGTTGGGATTGTCTCCGAGACACGGTCGGGGAGTTGAAAGTCCCACATGCTGGTCTTGGTGGTCTGGCACGCAGCAGTGGCTGAGCGGTCTCGACGGAAAGGGAAGGTCATGGGTGAGGGGCAGCAACAGCGGGGTAGAGCGGGGCAGTCCCATCCAAACGCTCAAGATCCGAGTGTCCCTTCGCTCTCCAGATCAAGAGACGATGGAAAGGGTGAATATCCTGTTGCCCCGGCATAAGAAACGATGCTCGAGGCAGGAGGCTTAACGGCAGGAGAAATATGATCTCGGGCGAGCCTAATAGTTCTTGGCACGGTCAGAGCTGAGGTGAGACATCAAGTCCGAGAGACCAAAACCGATTTCGGGCATCGGGCCACTGCGAAAACGAAAAGTGTCACATTGTTCTCGAAGAGCTTATTCTGTGACGATTCTGCTTTGTCCACGGGGGAGACCGTCTTGTCTTGTGCCCTCTCCGCTGGGTGAGACCACTGCATCGAATCGAGGCTGCCGAGTCTCATCTGGGATCGGCAGAGGATGAGCTTGCATGGAGCTAAGGAAAAAGGGGTCATCGCACCAGACACCAAAATGGCCCGCGCGAGCTTACATTTCTAGGTTTATGATATGTATGGGTTGAGGAGTCGCTCTTTCGACTACCCTTCGATACTGCCGTGGCCGGGCATGCTTCAAGGGGACCGGGAGTGAAGCGGCTGACCCTCTCACCACGAAAAAGACGCACCGGTTGTTACACAGCCAACGAGGATGCAACGCTGAGGTTGGATGTTGCTTTTGCTGACGACTTTTGGTTTGAGGCCTGGGTTTCACGCTCTTGATTCGAGCGTTCCGTCGGAGATAGCTCGAGGTGAAGACAACGCCTCCTTCATGCAGGCCCTGACCTGAATCTAGTTCGGGCTGAGGGTTCACCGGTTTGTCGAACTGCTTTTTGGGAACAACCTGCAGCAGATGAGTGGGCCGAGTCGTTGGAACCCATGGCCAACTGTTTCCGAGATGGCCGTAATGGTTAACCTGCAGTCCCTGTCTGATGCAATTCGACGAATTGGCAGATCGCCAGAGAATGCAGGGGGGACGCGAGGCCCTGACGGATTCGCGTTTCCATCAACAATGACCATACTATCCCTTCCCAGCCGAAGAGATCAGTGGTGAAGATGCGGAGCGGTTGGGTAATGTACAGGTTTGGTGTGACGAACTCTGGCCTATTCAGGTACCAGATCATGCCTGGGCCCCTGGTCAGACCCCCGCAATACGCTAGTGCAGCCCGGGTCATGCGAAACTATTACTCCCACCTCCCGTGGCCAAGGCTGCCGGTCCTACCCATCTCGTGTCTGACATTGGGTCCAGGAGGCCTTCCTGGGCGGCCGAGTTGGACCTGCGCGTCAGGTGGGATAGAGGGGACACGGGAAGAGCGTTCCGTACTAACTTGACTCAATGAATGAAGATCCGCCTCATCTCTAAGGTATACGTACTGACTTTGTACACTTCCGTGTTTGTCGTGGCTTCCAGGAGGAAACAGCATGATGAAGCCCGGCCAAAGCAAACTGCCGCTGTCGTGCGCACTCCGGAAGCTGAGCCGAGCAGAGATGCTCCACTGCGACCAATTTCCCGGGGCCTGGGGCCGGGTGGGCATCAGCAGCGCGACGCAAAACAGGGCGTGTCACGAGGTCAGCCATCTGCCGTTGTGGTGGGGCTCGGGGCTGTGACACGGGCATCGACGGAGCCGCCAAGACGCCGTCACCAGTGTTGGAGAGGAGCATGATATGACTGGAAAATGACAGAGAATTGGGCAATGGGGTTTCCAGAAAATGAAAATTTGGAAGATTCCTGCCCCTGGCGAGGATTGATGGCCCCGACAGGTTTCTCTCTGCAATCGTCCTTGCCCTGTGTCCTGATTTCCTCAGCTGGGCAGGTGGAGCTCCTTCCCCTCGGACTTTGACAAACGTCTCCCGCGTCCCGCGCTGCTCTCTATATTTAAGGTAACCTGAAAGGTAAGGCGAGCCACCTCCAATGCCCACGAACCTTCCGCTTATCCAAAAGCCGAAAGTGGAAACCATGGAAGGCCTAGAAGATTTTGCTTTATGACTGAGCCTTCATCAATGTCTTGACAATTGAAAGGTCCAAGTAGCATGCACGGCAATCAAAGGTTCCTCAGCCAGAGCCACCGAACCCCAAATTTCCACCCCCAACTTCCACTCAGCCCGGCAATGGCGGCCCCCCACGCCCCCTCGAAAAATTTGGTGGGCTCTGATCAAGGAGGTCCCTGGGCGAGTACCGGTACCCCACGGGTCTCTCGGGACTTTTGGCCTCAGTTTGGTCAACTTGGGGAATCGACATCCCCCTCTTGTTGGGTTTGCATCACTAACGGCTAGCGATGTCTCGAGAGGTCTTTACATAGTAGTACGAATAATTCATTGTTCATCATTGTCTCAGTCTCTCTGGGAGGAGCGCCCTCGACAAAAAGAGCTAAAAGCTGTGTTCGCAACGAACGGTCGATCTCACAAACCGCCAGCTACCTCCCCCGCCCTCGATCCCCACAGGTCTCGATCCATCATCCCACGCTTGCTTCTCTCCAGGGAAAAGGCTTCCCCGAATTTCCACACGAGCAGCCCCTCGAGCCTCGCTGGTGGTACCTCACGCAGGCAAGGCGCTAATGTACACTCCCCGTCACACACACCCTCCCTGTCGCCCTAAATTCCACCAGTCAGAGTACCGGGCCGGGTTGGACAGTCATCTCTCTGGTCAAGCGCCAATGGGATTATTGCTTTTAGTGAGATTCCGAGATTCACCCCGCGAAGCTGGGCATGGCACAGCAGGCGACGGGACCAACCATTGCATGCAAGGCCCGCTCGGTGAGCAAGGATGTAGTGTGGATGTACCGCACATGGATGGCAAGTGGTCGCGCTTCTCCTCCCCAGAGGACCCAGATCGGCTCAAAGTAGGTCAGGTACCCCTACGCCCCAGCCTGCGGCCTGGGCCTGCGAAGGAAACCCGTTAGGTCATCGCTGCCAAACCCGCGGGTTTGCCTGCCCACTCATGGTTTGAGCTATAAAGCTGCCGGAGTCCGCCATCGGCCTGGCCTTCCTTTCCCCTGGGTTGATCTGTTGTTGAGTTGCTCATCAGTTCGCAGTCGCATTCCTCTCTAAAGGTCCGGCTCGTTTCGCAGTTCGTTGTGATTCTGGAACTATCCACTTGCCCGTTTCTTGGCCTGTACCTTGATTCCTGCCTAAGACGTCACTTACACCACCCTCAACCGTCACAACGACCACCTCTCTGCCACAACACGCCACACTACACACTCTCTCACTCCGTCTGCCAGATACACGAAACGAAAGACATAGAGCATCGACGCATGCAATAGCCTCATATTTCAGTTTTTCACTGATATTCAACCCTACGACCATACACAGTGTCAACTGACTCGCCATCTCTCAACTCTCCTTGCATTTTCACCTCAGTCATCATGCTCTCCTACAACACCACCGTGGCCGTGAACGGCCAAAGGCCATCATCCTCCAACAGCATGTCGACGGGCCATCAGAGCATCCCGCCATCACCAAAGACCGTGCGATTGCCCACATCCTCGTTCTCAAACGGCATCATCATCACCAACGGCACCTCATCCACGCCAAGGGAGCAGCACATCTGGCTTGTCACAGGCCCAGCAGGGTGCGGAAAGAGCACAGTAGCGAAGCACCTGGCCGACTCCCTGCAACTACCCTTCATCGAGGGCGATGAGGTGAGTGTTCCCTTTTCCACCCTCCCTCCACATATGGAACCCATGCTCACAAACGCCCCCCGCAGTACCACCCCAAGGCCAACATCGAGAAGATGAGCGCCGGCATCCCCCTGACAGACGCCGACCGGTGGGACTGGCTGACCGCGCTTCGCGAGGCCTCGATCGAAGCCCTGGACCGGGGCCACGACGGCGTGGTCCTGACCTGCTCGGCGCTCAAGCGCAAGTACCGCGACGTCATCCGCGTGGCACCGTACTTCACGCCCAACCTGCACCTGCACTTCATCTACCTCGACGCCTCCGAGGAGCTGCTTATGCAGCGCGTGTCCGCCCGCAAGAACCACTACATGGGCGCCAACATGGTCCACAGCCAGTTCGAGGTGCTTGAGCGGCCCAAGGCCGACGAGGTGGACGTCATCACCATTGACGTTGCGCGGCCTCTTGAGGAGGTGCAGGCCGCTGCGCTGGACAAGGTGCTGAGAACGATGGACGAGCTGAGGCCACATGCTTGAGGGCGGTAGCATGATGTCGGAGAAGGAGGAGAACGGAGCATTCACGTCATGACATTTAATCAGCCTGTCCGGCGAAAGGGGCTGGGACCGCCATATTCTTGCATCGGGAAACGGAGTTGGACTATTCGAGCTGCGTTGTCTTTGGACTACAACATTTGTACTTTTTTTTTTCTTTTTGTTTGTTTCATTCGACACTTGTGGCGTACGATATGGGGAGCGGGAAGGGGGATATGTTGGGAAACAGGCTGGCAAGAAGGCTTGCCAGCACACGAGGTCCATTTTGCATGGTTGGAGGCAGGCCGAAGAGCCCTTTTTTCACTTACGGCGTTCTCAAAAGGGTTTTACATTTGGCATTAGCCGGTCTTGGTGTTGTCATCGCTTCAGAGAAGCGGACCTGAAATCCAAAGAAGTTTTCACCATCTCTGACCACAGGGCCATCGCGCCATTCCGCGAGTCTCGACTCTGTCGATCACTCTTGAGCTTCTGCCTGCCAGCTAAGCTGGAAACGGTCCAATACAGGACCGGCCAACACATGTCCGCGTACCAAATACTCACCAGTGGCAAACTGCAGCCAAGGGATCTGAAAACCTTCCAACCCACGGATGGTCTCCCTTGACTCCCAACGACCTGGTAACACCCGGCACCGGCAGGAGGAGGCAGCCGGACGAGCCGCGCCAACCCGTATCTGTCCTTAAGGTGGAGGGACAAGATATAGATGATAGCTCAGTTTTTGAGAGGGACGATGTGGCAACACAAGCGTACACTGCTTGACCTATGTACATGCCACATAGCCTTGCCGCCGCCCTCCACGGGGCAACCTCTTGATAGGTCCCGATTCAGACACAAAGTAGGAAGGATACAAAAGCCCCCTTCCAGGTCCCTGTTGCCTGTTTGAGCAACCACAAAGCCCTTGCCCCTGTTGTTCGACCACACACGCTTGCGTAGCACCACTCTAAAGCCCCATGAACTGGTAACCTAGGCAAAAAATGCAAGGGTAAGTGACTGCCGAGCCTCAGGAAGTTCCTCACCCGATGACTCGATGTGGGAATCCGAGGAGGAGAACAAGAAAGGAGGTTGTGTGATACAGAATTCCCGCCTGCGCTTTCCCACACCCACATCTCCGCCCCGTCACCTGGCCACCTGCAGCTGTGGGAGGAGGGGGGAGGTTGATGATGTTGTCGGGTTGTACCCTTGACCCGGGAAGATGTCTCCCAGCTGTTAGCTTGGCGCCAGCGCGAGGAGGGGCCGGTCCCGAAGTCTCTATGGACTTCGTACCACATGAGAGTGGAAGACTTCTACTTGTCACGTTGGCAGCCGACTATGAGGAGAAAAAACATCAGGGTCGGTCGAAGTGATACCCTCGTCGGAAACCCGGTGAAGACGGGCGGGAGGCACACAAGCCAGGTCACCGCAGGCCCGTCACATCTACCGAGCCCAAAATACTACCCAGCACTTGATTGTACCTGACTTGTACTGAGGAAAAACCGGTTGAGAAAACAACCATAGAGAAGGGGGGGCTGATGAGGGGTGGGTGTAACATGGCCTGGCCTGCGGGTGTGCGGCGCAGGAAGACCACGTCCTCCTCATGGCCGAAACACTACCTGCAACTCTCGTCTATTTGGCGGTGCCATTATCATCACGGGACCGCGGCCTGAAATAATCAGCTTGCCGCTGTGAGAAAGAGGGGCAGAAAAGCATCGAGATATCACCAAGGTGTCGCATCTTCAGGGGAGGGGCCACCAGGCCAAGAAGGATGCAGTACTTGCGGGATATCAGATGTATAAACTAAACTAGCTGTCTATCAGATGCCGCTTCGCTGCCGCTGATGCCTAACAAGACAATAGCAAAACGATCTGCGCGCTTCTCAATCCAGCCTAACACCCGCTCTCGGCATCGCTGCTGCCGCCGCCGCCTGGCTTCGTTGCAGTATAACCGGGTTAAGCGAGTGAAGCCAGACGGGGAAACTCGAAACAGCCGGATGAATAGGGAAATAGGTTCCCCTAATCTGGCCGCCCCCTCCCCCCTTCCCGATCCGATCCTACTGCTTAGCCTCCTCCCCCTCGTATCTAACTATCCCCGGTTGTGTTATCTACAGCCCCTCGTCAGACCAACAGCCTCAGCGTAGATGCATAACCATGACATCCGGCTCCTCCACAATCGCCCTCACCACCTCGGCCGCCCTGGCCATCGTCGCGCCGTCCACAACCCTGTGGTCCGCGCTCCAGCTGAAATTGCACACCTGCCTCCGCACAATCTTGTCCTCTTCCCCGGGTACCGTTGAGAAGGCCGGAACGGTGCGCATGCGGCCGACGCCAAGGATCGCCACCTCCTTCTCGACAATCACCGGCGACAGGTAGGTACCGCCGATATTGCCGATATTGCTGACGGTGATGGTGCCGCCAGACATGTCCTGCGGCGAGAGCTTACCCGCAATAGCAAGGTTCTGCAGGCGGGCCAGCTCCGCCGCAATGTCGAGGATGGTCAGGCTGCCGACGTTCTTGATGACGGGGACGAGGAGGCCCGAGGGCGTGTCCATGGCCACGCCGATGTTGTGCTGGCTGCGGTGGACGAGGGTGGGCTTGCCGCCGGCGCTTTCGGTGTCGACGCGCGCGTTGAGGATGGGGAACTTGTAGAGCGAGAGCGAGACGGCCTTGATGATGAAAGGCAGGTAGGAGAGCTTGCTGACGGCGCTGTCGCTTAGCCCAGACTTGGAGAGTACCTTGTTCAGGCGCGTGCGCAGCTCGACCAGCGAGGTGAAGTCGACCTCGTCGGCGTACAGGAAGTGCGGGATGCTGAGCGAGCGCGTCATGGACTTGAACATCATTTCTTGCGTTCGGGTCAAGGGGACGGTGGTTTCTTGCTGCGCGCCGGTTTCCCCGGAGGGGAAAGCAGGTGTGGGAGGGACGGACTGGGCGGAGGGTGTTGGGGTTGGTTTGGCGTTCCTCTTCTCGACGAACCGGTAGATGTCCTCCTTCAGAACGCGCCCATCCTTGCCCGTCCCGTCGATTTCAGAGATGTCAACGTTGAGTTCCTTGGACAGGTGCCTGACCGCCGGGGTAGCAAGTGTGGCCGCCTTCCCCTTAGGCTTCGGGGCCTCTGCCGCCTCATGCTCCGCTAGCACTGCTACCTGCGCTCCGGCTGTCTCCTCGGCTGAGGGACGCACAGGTGCTTGAGTAGACTTAGAATCTGCCTCCTTCGGCGTGGTCTCAGCCGGGGCCCCAGCGTCCTCCTTGACATCGCCCTGGATGTCGATGTCGACAAATGGCTTGCCAACCTTTGCCATCTCGCCCGCCTCGTAGTGCAGCTTCTTGACAACGCCTGCAAAGCGGCTGGTGATCTCTACCGACGCCTTGTCGCTCTGGACCTCGCAGAGCGGAGAGAACTCTTCCACGCGCGCCCCAGGCTCGACGAACCACTGGATGATCTCGCACTCGACGATGCCTGGGAGGGTGGTTAGCTGGACGATTGTTGAGATGTAGAGCAGAAAGCAGACATACCTTCACCAATATCAGCGAGCAATACCGGCTTGACAGCCAGGAGAGCCCTTGACCCGTGGAAGGCCCTCCTGGCCAGCGTCGGCGACAGCGGCGAGAGCGAGGAGCCCGCAGCACGTCGACTGACGCCTCTGTAAAGCTGCCATTGCTGGCGCAGCGCGCGAGAACCGTGGCTCCAGAACATATCGCAAGTACGGCAGATGGTCACCAGCGTGAGGATTTGGCAAGACGGATCACATCGCAGAGTTCAATTGCTCCCCGCGCGAGTCGTCCCCAAGGAAGGGCAACGGCTCAGGGCAACGGCCCGCTACGGCTTATGGCCCTGCTGGATGACGTTGGGGCCGAGCTGCCCAGGGGCAAGCAAGCCCCGCGGATAACCGAGCGCTTGGCGTTGGCCAATGGTGCAGAAACCCCAGATCCAAAGGGGGGACTCGGCAGCTAGTGGAGATCTGGCAGGGGATGAAAGTGGGGCACCCGGCGGTGCATTGACAATCCCGTGGAAATTTCTTGGGACAGGGCTCGGTCTCGGTCCTTCCCATCAACGTATCAACGAACACCCGTCTTCCGGCCGCGAACACCTGCCCGCCATGCTCACCCGGACCGGCATTCAGGCTGGCTCCCGTACGGCGGCCTGCCTGCTCCGCCAATGGCGGTCATTTAGCGTATCCTACCGCCGGCTGGCCGACACGCCGCCGAACCCTACCCCCGAGCCGGCGAAAGCAGCAGGACCTGGCGCAACGCCTGTCGTTGCCGGACCTGGTGCTGCCGGCATCGAGGAGGGCCCGCTGGCCCACGCGCCGCGCGCCTACGGCAAAAAGCTGAAGGAGTTCACGCCCACACCGCTCGCCAGACCAATTGGCATGAACTACCCGCCGAGCGCGGGCGAGAACACGGGCATTGACAAGCGCACGCTCAAGGAGCGTCACGCCGACTTTACCAATTACGAGAAGCACCTGCAGCGGCGGGAGTACCTGTAAGGCCTGGCCCTCTTTTCCCGCTTTTTTTCGTCATGAGAAGCTAACGCTTCCTCCTCCTTCCGCCAGCAAATCGAAAATCTCCCGCCCCTACTTTCGCGACTGGCGCAACCTGCAATTCCACCAAGGCAAAACCTTCCTCGCGCCGCCCCGCCTCTTCCGCGCCGACCTCTCCCTCTACTTCCCCAACCTGCACGGTCGCACCCTCGCCAAGACCCCCGGCGCCAAAGCCGCCGACACCACCCCGCTCCTCGAAGGCCGGGCCTCCGTCGTCTCCGTCTTCAGCAGCATGTGGGCTGAGAACCAAGCCCAGTCCTTCACCTCAGCCGAGCATAACCCGGCGCTGCATGAGCTGCTCAAGGCGAGCGGCGGCCGTGCGCAGATGGTGCAGGTCAATGTCGAAGAGGATGTGCTCAAGGCGATGCTGGTACGGCTGTTTACCGGTTCGCTGAGGAGGCGGGTTGGTCAGGAGAACTGGGATAAGTACCTCCTTGTGCGGAAGGGGATTACAGACGAGATTCGCGAGTCGATTGGGTTGCTGAACAGCAAGGTTGGGTACACGTACCTGGTGGACCACCAGTGCAGGATACGCTGGGCGGGGAGCGGACAGGCGGAGCCGGAGGAGAGGGAGGGGCTTGTGAAGGGGATGCAGAGGATATTGAGCGAGATGGAGAAGGAGGGGGTGGGGAGCATTGGGTGAGGAAAGTGGTTGCTGCGAAGAAGCCCGCAGCGCAGACGTAGAGGTGGGAGGGTGGATGGTTGTGGATGTTGTGTGTGATACCCCTTTTTTTGTTCGATAGACGCCGCCACTCATGTAGGATATCCGGGGCTGTTGTAGAGTAAGGAGGCGGCCATGCCTCCTTCTGTGTGATATTCATCAAATGAAGGAACGACTTCAAGCAAGCTCTACGCCGTGAACGCCCTTCCAGCCATGCTCTTTCAGAAACGCATGAAGCCACATTATACAAGTCGTTCATGCCACGTCATGCTCTCCAACCGCCCTCTGCTCCTCATTACAATTCTGCCCCCCTAAAGGAAAAACCAAAACACCAAAAAGCAAAACGCAATAAATGACCCCATGATGATCCCATCCCTCCTCTTCTTGGCCGAGATCCTCCCGATAAGGGTGTTAATTCCCGGCACTTGGCTCGCCGCATGGTGATCCGCCGATTAATGCTTGCCAGCGTCTCGCGCTGCAGCGCAAAGCTGTCCTGCACCGCGTACGCCTGGCTCAGCACGCTGTCGGCCACGTCGTGGCTGCGGTCCAGCCGCGCCCGCTCGTCCAGCATGTAATCGGCCTCGGCCGCGGCCGGGTTAGCCGCGCGGTACGCCGAGATGTCGTCGCGCACGCTGCCCAGCAGGTTGGCGCGGTCGCGGGCTTCTTTGAGAGTGCTGCGCAGCCTAGCCAGGTCGCGCCGGTGGTCCGAGAGCTTGTCGCGCAGCAGGGCGAGGTTGTTTTGCTTGAGAGCCGAGGAGGTGAGCGTGGCTTCGGAGTCGAGGAGCCGGCCGAGCTGGGCAACCACGGTTTCGCGCTGTGGGGGAGGAAAGGCGTTAGTCGACTTGCTGGCATGTGGCTGGGCTGGGGCCATACCTTGTCCAGCAGCTCCTGGACTTTTGCCTCTGCATTCTTTTCCTCGGGCGTCGGCTTCGGGGGAATGTTTGATTGTGTCGAGAACTGCGAGTATGTTTGGAGGTATGTCTCGGTCTGTAGCGCTGGTCAGTTCCTGTCTCCTCGGCATCTTCGAACCTGGGCAGTTTACCTGAGATTCCAACGACCGGGCCTGTTGCCTCAGCTGAGCCCAGCCCTGACCTGCCGTTGTCGCCATGTTGCCTGCAATGACGAGAAACAATAGGTTGGAAGGAAGGCTGACAGCATCTGATCAATGACACTGAGAGACGGAGTCGGTGGAAGCTGATCCGATCTACCGCGATCTGTTGCTCTGTGTTCAGGCCCGTGGAGACCCTGGCCCGCGCCACAGGAGATCTAGTTCCGCCCAGGGTTAGGGGTGAAAGGAAGGCAGCGCGAGAGGAGTCGAGTGTTGATGGCGAGGGAGCGTGAGATCACCGGTGGTTGAGATCAGAACTCAGAACCAGTAAACGGGGTTTGTTTCCTGCCGAGGTTGACTCCTACCAGGGCTTTGATGCTGTTCAGTTGATCCAGCCGGGCAATACAGTCCCTGTGGCGGTGCCCGGCGTAGTTACGTCAGACTTCTGGAACCTGTCAGCCACAGAAAGACGATCGCGGGATTGTCGGCTTATCAGCACCGAGACCCATCAACATTCGGGGGACAAGTGGAATGCGCGAGAGTGAGTTCGATGTGCTCATTGTTTACTCCTTGGTCCTTTCCGGTGGTCTAATTTGTCACCGGAACCGGGGACCCATCTGTGCCTGGCAGTGTCCTGCCATCCCGGCGTGTATTCACAGTTTGTCCCATAAACACATCACCAGGGGGATCCCATTTGCTCTAAAACCCGATTGTTGCTCATGGCTCCGATCCTCGCAAAGCCCGGTGATTTTGGGATCTTGATGACTGTAAACCCTCATTACAGACGCCGTAATGGACCGAGAACCGTCAAACGTCCAAATGCAATTGGCCATGCCATAACCGTAAACCGCGCGCCCATCGACCACCCATCACGCCCGCTCGTACATCCCCTTTACCACTTCATCTCATGGGGCTTGTCGCCTTGCGGAGGCTGAAAGAGGCAGCGAGGTAGCTCGCGAGCATGTCGACCTTCTTGATGTTGGCGATCAGGGCCTTGTCGATGGCCTTCTGGTCGGCCGCCCGGCTGCTGGACACCTCCTTCTTCTGTGTTTCCCGTCAGTCCTGCCATTTACCCACGTGTACACTCGGACCGGTATTCAGCTCGTACCTGGGGCTTCTCGCCCTGCTTGAAGAAAGCCTCCTCACCGGCCTTCTCCTTGGCCTTCTCCGCGGTGAAGTACTTCGGCCGGGAGATCTCCTCGAGCTTGGCCTCGTCGATGCCAGCAAGGTCGACCTTGACGGATGTGGCGATCACGTATCTCGCGTTGACGCGGCGGAGGGGAACACCGTTGATCTTGAAGGGGCCGGTGACGAGCAGGACGCCCTGGTCGAGGGTCTTGAGGAGGACGACGCGCTTGCCGCGGAACCGACCAGCGAGCAGAATCAGAACGGTACCGGGCTGGAGGGACTTGCGAGGGGCCCACGAGCGGACGGCCTTGCGGACCTGCAAACGGATGCCTTGTCAGTGTCGATGCATTCCCAAATGTTGCAAACCAAGCCAATGTGTCCTGCAGCGTCCTGCCATCCTCGTACGGCCGAATTCCCGTGCTGCTTCCCTCCTCTTGCCGTCTCCGCCCCGATATTCCACCAAGCATGCCCTGCCCGCCCCTGCCAGCCCACCACCGAATCGACGTCGCATTCCACCCCATTCTACCATTCTGGACGCTCCCAACACCCGATATCAGCGCGGAAAATGCATGCATCCACGTACCTGGCGAGGCTGGGCCTCATCCTCAGCAGGGTACCATTTCTGAGCCTCTCGGTCGGGTGAGGGACCGACCGAGTCGACTTGCCAAAGGTCTTTGTCGTAGGAGCCGGCGACGACATCTTGAGCGCTTTGGCTGTGTGGTGGATTAGTAAATTTCGTTGGTCGGTCGTCAACGTCTTGACTTGCTGCTGCTCAAGATTTTGAAATGAGCGAGCCTCCGGTTGTGCGCAAGTTCGAAAAGCACCAAACCCCAAGCTAACCGCTTTTGGAATTTGGGGAGATCCTCGCTTGAGCCACAAGGCCGTGCACGGACCGCCTTTTCGCGGTAGGGTTTTCCGCCCTCCTGGTCATTTTTTGCGCATCCACACCACTCAGATTTTGTTAGGACGTGTGCCGCCAGGAGAGGCTGTTCCCTTCCACGACCGAAGACCCGTCGCTGTCAAAGGAATCGTCGCCCATCGCCCATTTGACTCGACAACCGACATCTTTCACAATGGTAAGCATGATGTGGTTTTCTTGACGGCGGTTTCGATGGCAGATTTTATTTCCCTCCCATGGTCTTGGCCGTATTGTCGTCCCTCGGAACCGACCGACTTCAAGTCCGTAAATTTCTGGAAGTGCAACTGCTGACCAAGATGACAAAGTCTTCCGGCAAGGTCAAGGCGGGCCAATTATGGTCCAAGAACAAGGACGAGCTCACCAAGCAGCTCGGTGAGCTCAAGACGGAGCTGAGCCAGCTGCGCATCCAGAAGATCGTCTCCTCGGGCACCAAGCTCACCAAGATGTACGTCGAACCGAACCCGAACGCGCCCCGCAATGGCCAGTCCGAACGATGGGAAGAAGGGTGGAGGAAATAAGGGCAGCATTCGGCTGACATGTGTCTTTCCCGACTTGTACCACGATCTCCGCAAGTCGATCGCCCGCGTCCTCACCGTCATCAACGCCAAGCAACGCGCCAGCTCCGCCTGTTCTACAAGAACAAGAAGTACCTGCCCCTTGACCTCCGGGCCAAGCAGACCCGTGCCATCCGCCGCCGCCTGTCCAAGGAGGACGCTTCGAGAGTTCTGGAGAAGACCAAGAAGCGCCAAACGCACTTCCCCCAGCGGAAGTTCGCCGTCAAGGTATGAAGCATTGGGGGCCGGGAGGAGGATGGGGCTGCGGGAGGACAGGACCATGCTGACTAGGGCATCTAGGCTGCTTAAAGGCGTTTCGTGGGTCATGGGACGGTTGTATCTAGGGCACTGGCGGCGCGGTTTTAAAAAACATTTGGCACACCAACACATTGCATCATCCCTGGGAATCTGCTTAGGGTTTGGGGTGTTATACGAGGTCAATGAGTTATCGGTCCCGGCTAGGTATCTTCACCACTGCCGAATGAAAGCGCTGCGCTGAACACCACACACACCAGACCCTCCCTGTTGGTGATGCCAATGGTCAAGACCGCTGGGCTCGCGTATGGGCGTTTGGGCCTCGACGGCGTCTCGTTCCGGATCGATTCAGCCAGTTGTGGGCAGGTTTGGACCGTTTTATACCCGCCAGATATCTGATACAGTTGCCCAACTCGGTCGTGGTTCCCCTCGTTCCCTTCTCTGTGACCAATTGTCTGCCGCCCATACAGTAAAGAAGTTAATCTGACGTGAGAAGCAACCGAGTAATCTCCGCGTGTTCTGTCAGAGTTATGATATGTTGTCCCTGAGGAAGTCATGTTTGGTATCCCGTACCATTTGGGATCTGGATGGCGCCCTTCGATCCGTTCCGTTGGATATCCCAACAGTTAAAAGTCTCACGTGCTCTTTGGTCATAAATCAAAACCCGGATACTCTTTATTGACCTGAATTCTTCTCATGTCCAACCTGTTCTCGACATACCCTTCAACCGTCATTTAATTCTGCCGGGCGGTAAGCACCGAAGACAAGGCTGAGTGGGTCTGGACCCCAATCAAGCGTGCCAAGGCTGACCCCTGGAGCTGCGTGCAGAAGCTCCAAACTGTCCCTCCAAGAGCCGGTGCTGGTCGCAGTGTTAAGCCTCCAACTTCACCCGGCGAGAGGCAACACCACAAATCCCCGACACAGGCCACCATGTCGGCCGAACCGCTTCAGGCCCTTGCCAGCGCGGGGAAGGGGAGAGCACTCGCAGTTTGCTGCGCGTGATCATCCTTGCGCTCATCGCTGGTGCCGCAGTTGCGAGTCGTCTGTTCTCTGTGATTCGTACGTGTCCTGTGTCCATGGCGTCGTGGCGATGGATGGACGGGATATGGTTGGGCCATGGAGCTCGACAATGGCAGATTGGCAACTCCCGGATCCTCCTCCGTCCAACGCATATGTTTTCCAGCTCATTGAATGCTAATCGTTCCTCTCCATGCAGGTTTCGAGAGTATCATCCACGAATGTCCGTCTCCATTTCCCCTCGCACACTCCTCTCCCAGGACGCTGACAATTAACCAGTCGACCCCTGGTTCAACTTCCGCGCGACGAAATACCTTGTTGCGAACGGCTTCTACAACTTCTGGGACTGGTTCGACGATCGGACATGGCACCCCCTCGGCCGTGTCACGGGCGGCACCCTCTACCCCGGCCTCATGGTGACAAGCGGCGTCATCTACCACGCCCTCCGAGCCCTGACGATCCCCGTGGATATCCGGAATATCTGCGTTCTCCTTGCCCCCGGCTTCTCCGGTCTTACCGCCATCGCCGCATACCTCCTCACAAATGAGATGACGCCCTCCTCGTCCGCTGGACTCCTGGCGGCACTGTTCATGGGTATTGCCCCTGGCTACATCTCGCGTTCGGTTGCTGGCAGCTACGACAACGAGGCCATTGCGATTTTCTTGCTCGTCTTCACCTTCTACCTCTGGATCAAGGCACTGAAGCAAGGATCTATGCTGTGGGGCGCTCTGTGCGCTCTTTTTACGGTTACATGGTCGCCTCCTGGGGTGGCTACGCCTTCATTACCTGCCTCCTGCCCCTGCATGCCTTCGTCCTCATCTGCATGGGCCGCTACAGCACCCGGCTGTACGTTGCATACACTACGTGGTATGCCCTGGGCACATTGGCCAGCATGCAGATCCCCTTCGTGGGCTTCCTGCCTGTCAAGACCAGCGAGCACATGCCTGCTCTGGGTAAGGACTATCCAGTTCCGAGTCGGGATCGGGTCAGGCCCGCTGACACACCACAGGCATCTTTGGCTTCCTGCAGCTTCTCGCTTTCCTTGACTATGTCCGGTCCGCGATTCCCAGCCGCCAGTTTCCAGACCTTCCTGTGGCTGTTCGCTGGCGGTACCTTTGGTATCGGCTTGCTGGGCCTGGTCATCGCCACCAGCGCGGGTTTCATCGCCCCGTGGAGCGGCCGTTTCTACTCGCTTTGGGATACTGGCTACGCCAAGATCCATATCCCGATCATCGCCTCGGTGTCCGAACACCAGCCCACGGCGTGGCCTGCCTTTTTCTTTGATCTCAACATGCTGATCTGGCTGTTCCCGGTCGGTGTTTACCTCTGCTTCCAGGAGCTGGCCGATGAGCACGTCTTCATCGTCGTTTATGCTCTCTTCGGGAGCTACTTCGCCGGTGTCATGGTTCGTCTGATGCTAACCCTCACCCCGGTCGTCTGTGTTGCCGCTGCAATTGCTGTCTCGGCCATCCTCGACACTTATCTCTGTGCCAAGTCGCCCAAGCCAGAGGAGGCCCAAGCCGGGGAGAGCACAGAGGGGAAGAAGGCGAAGTCTGGCCTTAAGTCAACCAGCAAGCCGGTGGTTGGCATCTATGGCCTGTGGGGCAAGAGCATGATCGTCGGCGCGCTGGGGGTCTACCTACTGCTTTTTGTCCTGCACTGCACATGGTGACGTCAAATGCTTACTCCTCGCCCTCTGTCGTCCTGGCCAGCAGGATGCCCGATGGCAGCCAGCACATCATCGACGACTACCGTGAGGCGTACCAGTGGCTTGCGCCAGAACACGCGTGAGGATGCTAAGATCATGTCTTGGTGGGACTATGGTTACCAAATTGGTGGTATGGCTGACCGCCCGACGCTGGTTGACAACAACACATGGAACAACACGCATATTGCCACGGTTGGCAAGGCCATGAGCTCGCGTGAGGAGGTCAGCTACCCGATCATGCGCCAGCACGAGGTCGACTACGTCCTGGTTGTCTTTGGCGGTCTCCTGGGCTACTCTGGCGACGACATCAACAAGTTTCTGTGGATGGTCCGTATCGCCGAGGGCATCTGGCCCGATGAGGTCAGCGAGCGCGCTTTTTTCACGCCTCGGGGCGAGTACAAGGTCGATGCTGAGGCCACCGAGACCATGAAAAACAGCTTGATGTGAGTACCCACAAAGTCACCTGGTGGGAAACGATGCTAATGAACTAAACAGGTACAAGATGTCTTACTACAACTACAACAACCTCTTCCCTCCCGGACAGGCCGTTGACCGTATGAGGGGGGCCCGTCTCCCGGAGGTTGGGCCTACACTCAAACACCCTCGAGGAGGCGTTTACAAGCGAGAATTGGATTATCCGCATCTACAAGGTCAAGGACCTTGACACCTTGGTCGTAATCACGCTGCCGCCGCCGCGTTTGACCGTGGCCAGAAGAAGAAGAAGGCCACCAAGAAGAGGGGGCCGCGGGTCCTCCGGGTGGATTAATGGGCTAGTTCCATGGAAGGACATGTATACAAAGGAGCATGTTAGATTTGGTTTCCCTTGCTTTTTACCTACAATTTACGGACCGGGGCATTGAACTAGGTTTGGCAGTGTACAGCAAAAGCACGTTGATTGAATTAGACTGTCTTCCAGAACGCAAGCCTCGATCCGACCCTGCCGGTGATCTCCGAACTACGTGAACAAGGCCGAGGAGTGCATTCGTGACCCCCACCAAATGAGGACAGCCAAACAAGATGGGGTAACTGGTGTATTTTGGGTGAAGACATCCCCGTCAGGTTAGCACACATCCCCGTCGAGCGAAGACGTGCCCGCCCAATGGAAGACACCTCCAGTCGGCAACTATGGAAGCGGCGACAGTGAATGCTCTCAAGCAATGCAAGCGCATGGTGTAAATAGGCCGTTCTTACAATGTGCAAGAACTATCCATCCTGCTCTTACCCGTTCTTCAACTGTCATCTGGCCCATCTTCTACCAGCGTGCGGTCCCCCAACAACCTCCTTTCTTCGTCCCATCAACAACACCAAATTATCATCCTCAGACCTGCGAGACACTGTGCATTTTAACAAACAATCTAATTTATTTTCACGGCTCTCAACAATGAAAACATGCATGCTACACTTGTCTCCCTCTGGGCCTGCCTTCTCGTTCACTTTGCAATCACACAATTCTCGCCAATGTCCCCATTTCTTTCTATGTGAGGTTTGTCGCCACCACAACGTCGACATGGTCTAGTCAAATGATCCATCCAACGAGACATTCCCCAGCATTCCCCTAAGGGCCGTCATGGTGCGATTCAGCGCGTAAGTTGCTTGCCCTTGATTTCTGTTTGTTATTTACTTATTTTCTGGTGGGAAGTTGTTCAGGGACTGATGAAGTGAAACAACATTGTGAGGTGCGCAAGCTTCGTCTATAGTGATGGATGTGTCACGAGCTCTGCAAGAGTACCCGCTTGGTATCCCATTCCACGGGAGATTTGTCACTGACTCGGTTGAATACCAGGACGAAGGAAGTTGGTTGGGAAGCCGACGACGAGGACGAGAGCCACAAGTCTGACGTGGGGGTTCAGAAGCATTACCGCTTCCCTCTCGACTTCTCCCGCGGTTCCTCAAAAGGCACACCCAGAAGGAAGAAGGGTTCTCTGAGATTCAAGTCTCCCAAAGGCGGCACCAGGTCCAGTGATTGGCGAAACAGCAACACTCGCAGCCAACACCTGTGCTGTGGCTGCGGCAAGACTCGGTGCCCTGACTATCAGGAACAGTATCCTCTGTGGCCCGGCAAGAAATCCACCCCCAATCTCTGCAGGGGCTGTCGACAGGACCGCAAAGTGAGACTCCACGACAGCGCTTGCGACGGGAACCGCCGACGCAAGGTTTCCGAGCTCCAGTGTATATCGACCGTCACCATTGGTGCTCCAGCTGCGGCCGGGCCCGCTCGGACGAGTACCACGGAATGTATCAGTCGGCTAACTTGCCTCCTTGGTTGGATAAATGCACGGCATATTTGAAGAACTCTGAGAAGAAGCAGGACAGCCAGCGGCTCCGAATGTATGAGCAAGAGATGGTGGCCGTCGGTAGCCGAAGCGACGAGACGCTGCACGATCCCTTCGGGACAGCGTCCAGCACCGCTGGAGCAGCCCGTATGCCATAACCCCGGACTCGTCTCGTATTGAGTTCTACCCCGTCTCCTCTACGACTCCTGGCTCCGACTTCTCCACCAAAGCCGATGATTCGAACACCTCCAGCGGCGGACAGCAGCCTTCGGTCGAGAGCCGTGGCGCCACCGACGCCAGCTATCTCGCCACCGACTCTTCCACCGTGAGGAAGACCTCGGATAATCAGTCTACTAGCATAAACAGCCGTAAGACCACGGTTGAGAAGTGTGTTTCTGACGACAACCACTCAACTGTTCGGCCAGAGTCCAAACAGCCCCAGGCGACTGGCAAGCACCAACACGTTCCCCAAGTCCAACTACAGCCCCAGAAGCGCTCTGGGTCACAGGAGAAGCAGCCGATGAAGAGATCTCATCATCTCCGTCAAGATCCCGCTTCCGGTGCTCCGGTGCCCTCGCACGGTACGAGACGAAGGGGCAACATGTTCTGCATGACGCAAAGGCGAAGCATGCCCAGCGTGCCGAGGAGTCGGGGACTTCCCTCGGCTCGGGTCTTGCAAGGTTGAGCAAGTCGAAGATGTTCCACGATTTGCACCTTTACCAGTCCAGGGAGGGTTACGAGAAGCGTGAGAAACACCCCGAGGACGAGCAACAATCGGCGAACAAGGCCCAGCCCCGCAAGACTCCCGCCCCGGCTGCTGACCCGGGTCCCTCTAAATGGTACAAGATGAAGAAGCTCGCCGATCTGCGTATTTACGATGATGACTCTGCGCCTCGCTCCACGTCTGGCTCGGCAACCGCCCCGACATCCACTAGATCGGCCGATTAGAAGTCGCGTCAGGAGACTAGGCAGCATGAGGAGACTCACCATTGTCGGTACACCGGCCACGGGCAGAAGCCTGAGCAGTCCACCAAAGTGAACCAGCCTCGCCAGCAACCTAGGGAGTTGGTACAAGAGGACCGTCGTCATAATTTCCGCAATCAAGAGCCTTGTTCCCAGGTGCCTCGCTCCCAGGAGGTCTGCCCTCAGGAACAGCGACCTAAGGAGCACCTGCCCAAGGAGCATCTGCCCAAGGACCCCAGCCAAGCCAGTCGGTCCTATCGTCCACAGGAGAATCAGCATCAGCAGCATCAGCAGCCGGCCCGCCCGATGGGCATCTCCGACTTATACTGGGCCTCGGAGGAGGGCCAGGCCGAGCAGGCCTTTATTGCGGGTGGTTACCTCTTCCCTGGCAACGCCCAGAACTTTGCTGCCAGCTCTGGCGTCGACTTTGGCGCTGCTTATGGCTATGCCTATGGCACTGGCTATGACGCCACTTCAGTCTCTCCCGGTTATTTTACCGGTGCCTCTGCTGGTGGCAGCACTACTGATGTCTCTGCTGCTGCCTCTCGTACCGCCTCCACGCCGGCGACTCTGCACTTTGACGCGCAGATCTGGGAAGTCGACTCTGATGAGGCGGAGGAGATCGAGGAGTGCCATGCTCGCCTGGTGGCAGGGAAGGGCAGGACCGGGAGGGATTGATTCCCTGAATTGGCCAGCATAACATACCTAGGCGCCTTCTTTCCTGAGATTATTCCTTTTTTGTTTCTTGTCTTCTTCATCACCTCGCGGTCATCCTGAGGGCACATCTCCTTGTCTTCCACGGGATCCACGCTTATGGACTTTTCGAGGACGCATCTCGTGCTCTCTTTCGGAGGCTATGTAGCTGTACCTTGACGGATACCTCGCCGTCTTTCATTGGAACACCTCGTTGCCATACTCAAGACAAGCCTCGTGTTCGTTTTCAGGACAAGCCTCGTGGCGTTTTTCTCGAGACCATACCTCATTCTCTTCTTGTTGGACATCACCTAATACTCGAAGATTGGCGAAGAGAAAGGCCAAGGAAGTGTACGCGCACGAAGGCAGCGCCAAAAGGCTTGAGACCCTATATGTCCAGTGTTTTTCGACCTTTTAATCGATCTGCCAAGGTCCGTATTGTTACCATACACAGGACGGCGGGGGGCTCTGATTCGGAATGTCTTTTTCACTACCAGAGAGATCAAGATAGCACAAACCAAATAATAGAACTCATCCTGATTTCCTAGCCATCTCCCTTCATCCAGTTTATTCATCCCGAAATGAATGAGTGAACGCACTTGTGTGTATATCGCCTAGTGTTTTAGATACATGAATGCCGAAATCGCTGCTCCCTGACAAAGGAATGAACACTGCCATGCCAAATCTACCTGCCGTCGACACACAACCAAGAAATAACTCCCGGTGCCCGTGATATCCACCATCCTAGATAATCAGATACTCCATCAGCTCTGAGCCTCCTCTAGAGCATCAGAAAGTGCCTCGTCAATCAACGACGACCCTGCTAATACAACACATTTTGTCTTCCCTCGCCTGTGATATGTCTGAAAGCCTGTCTGTCAACACCACATCTGCCCTGGTCCATAGTGCCTTCACCTTGGCTCCCCCATCTACATCCGATTTTTCTTCAATGACGGGGTGTTGCCACCCATTTACCCCTCCGAGCAGCCCTCAACATCTCCACCGTACTCGGCGACACATGCCTCGCAAAAGTCGGCACCGTCCTCCCCCAGCTCCTCCTTGCCCGCCCACGCCTCACCTGCTCCGGCTGTTCCATGGCCACCACCGGGCACATAACTCGCCCACGGCGTCTGCGTCGCCGACTCCTCGCCCAGCGTGACCCCCGGCGCGGGACTGACCCTACGGACCCCAAGCGCGCGGCAGGCCTCCATGCGGCGCGCCTCAAACTCCCTCGCGCGCTGCCTCTCGCGCGCTCGATGGCGGCCATGCGCTCGTCCACGTCGTGATTGGCCTCCTCCATCTTGAGGTCGTGTTCGCTCAGGCTGCGCATCTTGCGCTCCGCTTTCGCGCAGACCTCATCGAGTCTGCTGGCCAGCGCGTCGGGCACGCGGGCGGGGGAGAGCGCGGACCGCGGGCGCGGCTGCGCGCTGCCGCCCCATCCGCAGCGGAAGACGAGGTCGGTCATGCGTGTGCCGTCCGAGTTGTGCCAGACTGTAACGTGGTCGCCGTCGTAGAGGGCCATCCAGTGGCAGGAAGGGCCGGCGGGATTTTTGGGGTCGTCCGACGGGAGGTGCACGTCGTTGATGCGGATGCCCATGCTGGCTTTGGTGGAGATGTAGAAGAGGAACGAGGACTCGTCCGGGTCCGGGGCGCGGTTCCACGGCCGGAAGTTCTTAACTGGGTCGTAGTTTTGCTTGTAGAGGAGGATCTTGAAGGCGCATTTGGGAACGCGGCCTTCGGACTTTTGGTAGGATCGCGTGTTCTCGACTGCGCGGCCCCAAGAGACCATGGACTCCGTGATCCTGACCGAGATGCCCGGAACGGCGGAACCGGGCGCGGACTCCAGGCATGCGACGACTGGCCGTCCCGGATCGGATAGGATCGGTAAGACGACTTGCGGCTCCGGTGGGACCAGGTCATAGTCGTAGATTGAGTCAGATACTGGAGGATCATCGGAATCTTCGCGTTCGGGTCGGCTGTGGATGATATCGGAAGGGCTTCTGTGTCACGCTTGCGTGAATCCCTGCAGCGCTCCCAGTTGGTTGCAGGGAAATACTTCATGGCCAGGTCCCACAACGGCGTCTTGCCAGGGCCAAACTCCTCATTTCTGGCACTGGCAGCCATCTTGAATGCATCTAACTGGAGCTGGGTCATCTCCGGGTAGCCGAGATGCCATGTCCGCCTGTCCTGGGCTGACCAGTATGTTGACTTGTGCACCGGGTTGTCGATCTGTCGGCCGGACTGAGAACGGAGGATGGACGGCATTTGGGCAAGCAGCTCGTATTCCGCGTCGTCGACGGTCCTGTCAACGGTGAGCTTGCCTGGGGCCTGGGACCTCAGCCTCTTGAGTCCACGTCGATCTTCCACAAGGGACATGTCGTCATCTTCCGTACTGTCTGTGGACGGTTTTCGTTTGCTCGTGTTCAGTTCGCCTGTGGTGTGGGAACGGAGCAGAGAGCCCGCTCGCGACTTCATATTAAGGTTCTCGAGGATCGACTCGGCGCCCCCAAGGCTTTGAGACCGGACGTCGAACGTCATGTTGTTGAGCTCCTCAACCGACCTGCTCTGACCCGCAGAGATCACTGATGCTCGCAGACCTCCCGACAGCTGGGACTTCTGAGACTTCTGCCGAGGGGTCAGGCTGTCCTCGGACTCGAAGCTGTCCCTGATCTCCATGTCGTTGCCGAGGATTTCGGTCGTGCCGTTCGACGCGAAGCTCCCCCCAGCGGAAATTGGCAGGTTTAGGCGATTCTGGGGGACACTACCAGAGCTGCGGACTGCTGAAGGATTGACTTCGCCAAAGAGCCTCTGCGGATGGTTATTCGGCCCGAATGTGTAATTCTCCTTTTCAGATTCGTACTCGGCGAGTCTGTCACCACCGAGTTCCTCGTCCTCCTCGTCGGTAATCTCATCATCGCTGGGAACGCGCAGCTCTCGACCACCACCGCGGTTCCTATCGTTGTCGTCCAGACTCAACTGAGAGGCATTGACACGCAGCTTCTTCTTCAATCTCCTCGAATGACTGCGCTACAGTCGTGAAGGAGCTGGATATCCACACATGGTTTTGAAGGAACTCCACCGTGGCTCTGGTTTCGGGTCTCCGATCAAGCATGCGACGAAGGAAGTCGATGCCTTCTTCAGAGATCTCGGCCTCCAAGAGTGGTGTAATGTCCAGAGGCTTGGTCATGATCTGATGGAGAAGCTCGGAGTGGCTGGCCCCGCTTCTGGCCGGGAAAGGCGGCTTCTTCGTAAGTGCATAGAACAGGACCCCGCCCAGTGACCAGATATCGACGGCGTGGTCATACCTCTGGCCGGTAGCCGGGCGAAGGCGCCGATTGCGCGGATGGCGGCGGCCACGGTCGTCGTATTCGGCATATTCGGAGTAGACTTCGGGGGCGCAATAGAGAAGGGTGCCGCAGAAAGTCCGCAAGAATGTCTGGTCGTTCTCGACCATTTTGGATAACCCAAAGTCTGTAAGCTTCACCACGAAGGGGTCCTGAGAGCTGACAAGAATGTTGTCGGGCTTGACGTCGCGGTGGGTGATGTTCATGTCGTGCAGGTATCCAAGAGCGTCCAGCAGCTGCCTCGCCATTGTCTTGGTAGCCGTCTCTGACAGCGGACCGTTCTCTGCTATCAAGCGGCCCAGGTCGCCTCCGCCCACAAATTCCATGATGATGATGAGGAGCCTGTCATCCCAGTCGAGGTGCTCGATATACTCCACAATGTTTGGCTGCCGAAATGTGAGTAGAATTCGACCAATTACAGGGAAAGGGGGGGAAGCTCGTTTGGCATACATGCTTGATCTTCTGCATAATCCGCATCTCATTTTCCACCTTCTGATCCAAGACGCCGTTCTTCATGAACTTGCGTTTGTCGAGTTCCTTGGCGGCGTAAGGCTTACCGTGAGCTTTAAGGTCACCTTATGTACTGTGGCAAAAGCGCCCCTGCCAATTTCGGACACACGGTTGTACTTGTTTGATCCGTTCCACGGCCGTGGGAGCCCATCTGTACGAGGACGGCCTCCTGGTCTCGCTTCTGCTTGAACCCGACGAGCGGCGACGCCATTGTTCGCATTTCGAGCTCTGGCAGCGGGCTGCCTTGGGCAGGCGGCTTGAATATATCGACCTAGTCGACGTCTGTGAGCGCGAGAAGGACTCGGGCAGGTTTACGAGCGGGGAAAACAAACGACGTACATGACCTCCCGGTCCAGGCACAATGGTCGCGTTTACGTCGACAGGGAAGCGTGCCGGGTCTGAGAGGTATGCCCTCAGGTTCTGCTCATAGGCTTCCTGGCATGGACCATCGCGCGCCGGGATCCGCACCAAAAAGGCCAAATCTAATTTTGGCTCGCGCATGAGGACCTTGATCTTGGAGCCGCTGCTCAGGGTCCTCTTGTTCTCTGCCGTGGGACTGTCTCGCTTCTTGAGCAGGTGATCGTCGACAATGGTTCCGTTTGTCGACATGTCCTCCAGCATCAACACGGACCACTCGTTCAGGTAGATGCGGAAGTGTACCTTGCTCAGACGCCGGTGGGGGTCGTTTTTGAGGAGGATGTCGCAGCAGCTGGAGTGCCTGCCGAATGTGAAGCCTTGCGCGGGGTCTTTGACCAGCGACGAGAACCGCAGGGCGATGTGGTGCTCCCCAACGTCCGCCCGTAAGCCGGCCAGGTTTCGCGAGTCGTCCTCGAGCGCGTAGTCGATCCTCAGCCCGTCCACGTCGTCCCTTCCACGGTGTGCGGCGACCCCTCGGAGGCGAGTCTCTGAACTTCCTGGCGTGCGGATTCCGAGTAAGGAAGAAGGAGGCATATTATATCGGAGACATCTTCGTCTGAAAGCTCGGAGGCCTGCTGGCGAGGCGTCGGGGGTCGACCACCGTTTGCGTCGCTGTACGCGCGGTCAGCCGGACACGAACAGGCAAACAGAATGGTATAAAGCACCATTGTGCCAAAGCAAACACGGGAGGCGCGGACCTTGTGTGGGTTGGGAGTCGGGGGGATCCATTAGGATAGTCGCGTCTTCACGGTCGCAGCGTCTGTCACCAGGCAACGGCAGCGTCGACGACAAGGAGAGGATGATGAAGCTTCACGGCAACGGCGGGGGAGGCGAACCAGCGGCGCCGAGAGTAGCGAGCGAAGGATACAAAACAGCTGATGTTCGACGCGCCGCTTCTCATCGGCGCAGCGCCTGAGGCCGAGATTCAGTACAAGGTGATGCCAAGGTCCTCGCCGTGAAGGTGAAGGGGCCTTGAAGCCAGGGCGAATGGAAGGAAGCGAGTCGGTGGAGGAAATGACGAGGAATCTCAGCGGGTCCCGCGCGCGCGTGGGAGTGGGTGGTGCTGCTTGCGGTGGTGGTTGCCGGGTGGGCAACGAAGCGGAAGCCTTGCCGAGCGGCGGTCAGCGGCCGCCAGGATACAGGGCAGCCTCCAAGATTCTGAGCGATTGCTTCGTGTAATTCCTGCGTAAGTTTTCTTTTTGTATTTCCAAGCAGGTCACGCGCCAAACAACAGCGCGTTCAGCGGGCGAGGCCGTGATCGAGCACGCTGCAGAACATCGCGTTGTTTGTAAGATACTGTCAGGTCGACCAGCACATGTCCATCATGGTTGATCGTCCCTGTCTCGAGTCCTGGGCTTTGGGAGGGCGATGGCGGGCGTTGAGTGGATGGTCTCGGGTGCCAGCGCACGCGCTGCAGGTGCACGGGGCGCGCCGTCCATTCATCTGGATCGGAGCAGGGGTCAAATCGACGGGTTTGCCCCTCTTCCCCACTCTTCCACTCGGCAACCCATTTATTCCATCCGGCGCTAGGCAATTGGGGTCGTAGTATCGCTTCGCTTCCCAGCCTGCCGGTTCTTGACACTTGCCCCGGCACTCGCTCAGGGCCGCAGGTAACTGGAAAGAAGCAAGGTCGATGGTGGCTGACAACGGAGAGGTGCAGCATCGGAGGCAACGAGAAATGCAAAAAGCAAACACACGGGAAAAGAGCATTCCGGCTTCCGTTTCTGGAATCTTTTGACCAGGGGTCACATGGATGCGGACTGTTCACGGGTGACTCGTAGGCTGGCAATGTGTCTGAGTGCCGTGATCCAAACAGGGTCGAGATCCTCCTCACTGGCGCCCCCACGCTCAGCTCAGCAGCATCCTGACTATTATGACGGGGAAAAGCTGTGGAAGGGTGGCTTTGTTTGAGCAGACACTCTTACAGAGTACTCTGCTCATCAAACCACTGTCTTGCGCACTGGTTTATCGGTCTTATTTGGAGAATGTCCAATGGTATGTTCGTTAGTGAGTGAGAGGATAACAACTGCTTTCTGCGGCCTTACACTCTCGCGTTTTTCTTTCCTGTTTTCTCCTCCAGGTGGTTCTTGTTCCTTTTCTGCATACCTTGGCTTTACTTCTTCCTTCCTTTTCCCCTTTTTTACTTTTCACATCCCACAAAGATTTTTTTCTTTTGACCGCCGTGGGCCCAGGCTCACAAAGAAAGGCACGTCGGGTGAGGGGGGGTTAGAAAGAAACGAAGGCGAGGAATCGATTCTCGTAGGGCTGTTCTTCCCAGGATCGACCCACGTCATGTTGTGCATCCCCAAGGGAGGTGGAGGGGCGGGAAGAGGCAGTGGCACCTTTCCACCGTCGTCTGCTGCCCAATCCGGCATGTTGAGGGATGTCTTGCAATTGAGACGAGACATGGCGGAGGGACAGCCGTCCTGGGTTTGTGGGCACTCAATGCTTGGACGAATTTTCTTGGAATCAGTGGGCACATAGCAGATGCGCATGTCCGGGGTAACGTTCTCGGGAGGAGTGGAAACCGTGGCACAACATTTCCAAGGACGCGCGGGGCCCCGAATGGGACAAGAAACTCCCTGCTCCCTGCTCCATGCTCCGCCGAGCTTCAACGCAGCCGAAAATGAACTGCTTTTCTCGTTTCTCTGTGCGCCGAGAACAATCCCGTCACGCTCTGCTCATGGTGGAAGCAGGGTGTGGTTGATGCTGCCATCCAGACTCCAATCAAGCTAGGCTTGCCAATAGTCTCCGCCCACCCGCGAGCCAGGAAATTGCCTGCAGCTGGACAGAGAGAGAACGTGAGGTCGGATGGTGACGTAACCTTTCAGCTGAGCCTCTTATGTATCGCTGAGTGCAGAGTACCCCTCGAACAATGGATGACGGTAGCTGGGCGTTTCCAGCAACCACGCATGTCGGCTTCCCGCCAGCACGAAGCCAGAGAGTGGACTTCGTTAATTCACCTTGGTTCTGTGTCCGGCTGTGGGAGAGACAGTCTTACACAGCAAGCAATCCAATAGTGGAGCGTGAGCATGTCAGCAACCACAATGCTCATTTTTTACGCCTGAAGCGAAGGTGGGATGATGGGAAGTTTGCCGGAACGCCGTTGCTTGGCTCTGCTGCGCGCGCGATATACGCGGACAATCGAGATGTGCCGCCGCTCAATTGTCTCATTCGAGTTCGTATTGCAACTTGAGGCCGTCAAGGTGGGATTCTGGCGGTCACCATACCACCCGATAGGGACAAGCCATCCACATCTTCCAGCTTCGAGAGGTAAGACGAGGAGGGCAAGTGACTGTGGAAACATCCACCTGGCCTCCAGGCTGAGGCACCCGTTTCAGGTCTCGCTTCGCTCGCTGCCACTGAACGGAGAGCCATCGACGCTTCTCTTTCTTCACCCAGGCCCCCCTCCCCCGGTTGTGCCAGATGTGCGCCAGATGCACCATGGAAAGTGGCGCCGTGGCGCCGTCCCGACCGCCAAACGATCGGAGGCCTGGCGCTGCCCTGACGTGTTTTGCCAGGGTATCATAGGCCAGAGGCGACAGGGATTGGCAGCGTCTTCCGTCATCCGGACCCTGCGAGCCAATGATGCTCGGGGCCAAGGGATATTGACAGACATCAGTGGATCTCGTTGACAAAGGCCCAGCCATGTCTGCGGCATGACATGAACAATGTGAGTGGCTTTGGCGAAGGGAACGACCAGAAGGAGAACGAAAAATGGAAGACTTGGAGTGGGCATTGAGCATTCAGAACCGGCTTTCTCTGCCCCAAGGGACGGCGGCTGGAAGGTCACGGCAATGTGTCGGAGGCACTGCCAAGCGGGTTTCCAGCCAACGATGATGTATTAGTGCGGCAGTGACGCTGGTGGTCGACCCTGCTCCCGGCTGATCTGGATCGACGAAAATGCTTTCCTGCCATTGGAGAAACATCATGAAGAAGTCTCTCCAAGGACCTCGCGTCGTGTAACGGCGAAGCAACCTGAGAGTATGGGGGTCTTCTCGGCGGGGAAGCCGAAAGATGCAATCTCAGGTTGGACCCCGAAAGATGTTTGGTCCCCGCCAAGTGGAGAGGACAGGTTGATGAGAGCGTAATCACGACAGGGTGCATCTTTTTGATGGAGGTCCCGGAGCTTCGGGTACAAAGGCAGCTTGGCCTGCTTCAACAGACAGTCAAATACGAGGGCCGTCCCTGAGACCATACCAGGTCTTCTGAACCTCCTGTTGTTTCGTCTGCTTTTATAGGTATACCTTATGCTCACTTGTGTCTAAATTTGTTCAGCATCGGCTCCTTTCTCCTCTCTCTCAGTCCGAAATTTTCACCATCTCGCTTTCTTCATCCGGTATGTACATGTACCTCACTTAGACGCACCCAGCACACTGCACCTTTCCGGACAGCTCGGCTGCCAGACGCGGAAGTCACGACGACTGCATGCAGGGCAAAAATCCCGCTCGCTCGTGGGCAGAGGCAGAAGCGCATATTATCCCAAACGAGCCTCGGACCTGACGGGTGCGGGTGGTCTCAAACCCTTTGCTCTCAGACCCTCTTCAGCCGAAGACCCTGACTTGGTGAAGCTGCCCCCTCGGTTGGTGGCCGGCGTTCGTTGCTACCTCAACCACGGACTCCAACGACAGACGCCCAGACCCAATGACGAGGGTACGCTGACACGAGCCATCGTTGAATCTGCTCGCTAAGGATATTATGCGCTTCTGAAATCATTGTTGTTTTCCGCAACAACGGTGTGCTGGGCAGTCTGGTTTCTCTGTCGCGGACCAGACTAACCGAGAGTTGCAATTGACGTAGGCCACGGCGACCAGCAATCCGCCGCACCTCCCGGCCCCGAGTCCCGCCTTCGTCCATCGACGGAACGAGAGGAACAAACACAGTCTTGCTTCGGTTTTTGTCTCGATTCCCGAGTCTCCCGCACCCCTCTCCCCAGCCGACCTAGTCCGGATGGAGCGGCAGCCGCCGGTGCAGCAGTGACGGGATCAGAGCAATCGGACCGTTGCCGGAGGAGCCCAGCTTGGAAAAGGGCGTCTCCGTCGACCCGACTTTGCGGAATCGCCACCTGCGCCCCCGTCGAACTCGGAGTCTTAAATATCTCGGGGGGGAGCACATCTCAGGTTTGACTTTGGTTTTGCTTGGGAACACTCTGCCAAGCCCGTCGTTTTTTGGTCGGAGCACAGGGGCCCACGCACAATGGGTCGCAGTCGAGGTTCGTCCTGCCATTTTTCGTCCGCCCATCATCAGCCCAGATTCCACATAGACGAAATCGTCCTCCAGCTTTCGCCCACTGGCACGCAAGTGTCTTGCTGCCCCGGGCAAAACGTATTGTGTTTGCCACCGCTAACCCGGGTGGCTCGGCAGGCAGAATAACAAAACCTATTTTGGTCAAGGACTAGCCCAGTGCGCTGACATAGCCGCCTTGCATCCTCCAGTCCGCTCCTTTATTGCTCAGTTCTCGGCACCCCGCGATTCGAGAACCCCTACTCCTGCATCTTCGCCCAAAGTTGACACCTTCAACCACAAGCCCTCCCAAAAACAGGACTCGACTCCAAACTCGCCTTCCGACACACCCTCGCCTCCTCCACTACGAGGCCTACCAGCGACTCGCCGTCGCCCTCTTCCTCTGCCACAACGCCGTCATCAGAACCCGAGCATGCCACTGCCTCGAGCCCTGTGAACTGTTCGCCTCTTCGAGTCCGCGGGAAGGCCAAGGAGGAGCTCGAGACCCCTGTCTATGATTCAGACGTACCAACCACACATGATGGCTGTCAACGAGCAAACCTCCGGAGCTGCAGCCCATCTTCACCCTGCTGAACAGCCATTCGAACAAGCTGTACCAAGAGGGCTACTTTCTGAAGTTGGACGACCAGGACACCGTAAGGACTTCGTTTTGGCGTTGTGCGCTTGCTATTGCTAACTCTGGTTTAGGAGGGAGGCCCAACCCGACCGGACATGGACCGAATGCTTTGCCCAGTTGGTCGGCACCGTGCTGTCCCTCTGGGATGCCGCCGAGCTGGACGCCGCGGGGGAGGATGGAGAAGTGCTTCCCAAGTTCATCAACCTGACAGATGCATCGATCAAGATGGTAGCGTGGTTTTGTCCTAGGCTCGCCTCAATGCGCACCCTGTCTGACGCTGCTCGCAGCTTGAATCGCTTCCAACAAAAAAACAACGACGAACAGCCGCTCCAAAATATCCTCAGCATCAGTACCGCGGTCGCAACCGCTATCTGCTTCACTTCAACTCTCACCATTCGCTCATCCAATGGACGTCGGGATACGGCTGGCCATGTTCGAGCACTCGACTCTCCAGGAGGCGTACACGGGCGCCTTGATTGCCGGCAAGGGCAAGGCGCTGAATAATATCAATATCATAATGGAACGTGCGAGGCAGCCCATTCAGGAATGGGTGCGCGTGAGATTTGGCGCTGGCGTCCCCTGGAGACGCTGCTACTGCGTCATCGATCCGCCAAGCGAGAAGGAATACCAGAAGGCGCAAAAGGACCTCAAGAAGCGCTCTCCTTACGATCGATCCCATGCCCCTATTCTGAAGGGCGAGATTAGGTTTTTTGAAACGAAGAAGGAGGCCGAGAAGAAGAAGAAGCACCAGCGACCGATCGCCTCGATCACCGACGCCTACTCGGCCTACGCCATCTACCCACAAGCCAAAGAGCTGATCGACAGCTCGACCCTGTTGAAGATCGAGGGAGACATCACTATCCATTCCGACCCGCCATCATCGACGGAAGGTTTTGTTTTCATCATGCCGGAAACGCACCCTGCCGTGTCCGGCTTCGAGATGCTCCTCAGATTCCTGTTCCCGACCTGGGACACATTCGGCTTGTACGGCCGCCCCGGTCGCCTGGTGGCGAGCGCTCTCGACACGCGCTCGTTGATGTTTGCTATGCCGAAGCACAAGAGATACGGATACCTTGAGATCTTGGACGTGAGCGGACTGATCTTGACCGATGGGAGCACCTCGTGGTCAGAGCGGCAATGGCGAAAGAAGCTCAAGGAACTCACAGGGCAACGGATGGCTGCCATGGACGATGGGATGGGGAGCCAAAGCCGAAGCCACAGCCGGAGCACAAGCCGCAACAGCAAGCGGTTGAGCTTTGGAGGCCAGCGATCAGCATCCCGGCCGAGGGTGGGTTTTGCCGACGACGGCGGCTCTGTACGATCCTCGCGGTCAATGTCACTATCGCGGCCGGGATGCGCACCGATTCGGCCCCTCCAGATCCCAACCGGAACGCGCCCCATCGGCCATGGCAGGACACTCCAGGCACTCCCGACACATCTCCGACACACAAATTTCCGATGCGCCTCCGCACTCCTTCAATTTTGACAACACCCCACCCGCCGCTCCCGTGATGCGTGGTCCGGAACGGGTCAAGGCCTATGCGAGCGACTTGGCCTCCACGCCAGAGAGAGTCAGTTCGGAAGACGACAGCCCGGTGAGAGGCCCCATGGCCGGTAACCTTGATGAGATGCGGCGCATGCAGCGCATGGAAACGCCTGAGCCGGTCAACGCGCCTCCTGCTTTTTCCCATAGCGCTGGTTCTCGCCCGCAACAAAAACCAAACCCTTCACCCGAGATGCGCAGGGCGACCAACCGCTTGTCGCACACGACCTTGTCACAACTTGTGACAGCTGGAGGCCTCACCCCGGATGTCCTTCCGGATGATGCCCGTGATCCGCACTTCCGGAGCGGAAGTCCAGGTCCAGGATCAAGACACATCGACCAACGAGGTCTACCGGTACAGCCACAAGCCAGCGCCGCCGCCGTGGGGATGAATGCTAATCTCAATGGATCTCGTGAAGTTCTAACGTCGCCCATCTCTTCCCATTCGAATGACGACATGCCGACACCACCGCTGCCACTCATGGATCCTGCGCGGAAACGCTCGAACTCCCCTCTCAGGGGCCCTGCGAGGGACGCCGCTGCTAGCCCTACTCCTGCTTTCCGCACTGGTTCTCGTGACGGTCCTCCGTCCGAAGCAAGCCACCCATCTTCCGGTAGTCGCCGTACCCCTTCGCCAGATCCTGCCCGCCAACAGTTCTCGCCAGTATCGGGGGGTTCCCCTCCCATCCACAGGAAGCCTCTGCCCGTTCGTACGACGAGCCTGTCCCGTGACGGGCCCGGTTCGGTCTCCTCGGTCTCAGCTCAATCAAGCCCGAGAAATTTCGCCCGTCCAGGGCCGGGCCCGCGGTACGCGCAGCGAGACGAGGTTGTTTCCCCTCCACCACAGAATCAGTTTCATCCGAAGAGCCAGAGGGTTGTCGATGTTGGTTTCGACGACGCATCTTCTACAACCAGCCCAGACTACGCGAGCACTCGTCGTTCTTCAGACACCCAAGAGTCTGTAGACCGCCCTCGTGCGGGTGTGCTCAAGATCATCGGGACGACGGTTCTGGTTCTAGAGCCGGTTCTGACAAGGAATATGACATTCCCGAGATCAATTTTGGTCCAACGCTCAATTACGCCGCCCCTGTCCTCCGGTCGACAAATTGTCTTCCAAGGACTCCTCAAGGCGGAACCCGACCCCAGCCTCTGGTCGGAAGTCACCTGGACCAGCAGCGGGTTTCTCGCACCCGCCAGGAATCGGACGACACCATTCGCCGAACCGTTGCCTGGCAGCCTCCTGCTGCAATCGGATCATCTGCGACTGACAACGGCGTCTCGATTCAGCAGTTTCTTCAGCAGCGCGCGGCCCCGACCCCTCTATATGCGCACCAGCGCACATCGTCAGCAAACACGCTTACTGATGTCAGAGCGTCGCACTCTCGACACAACTCCGCTGACTTGCTTTCTTCTGGACGACCCATCGGCCAGTCTCACTCTCGTCGCAGCTCGGCTGATCTTCTTTCCTCCGGCGTCCAGCCAGCCAGGGTACAGGCGCTGTTCTGGGGGAAGACCCGTATAAGCGGCCCGGCACTCGCAGCGGGATGCACTCGCGTAACAGCTCGGCCGACTTGCTTCATCCGGGCGACCTGTCAGTCAAGGAACGGCAGCTGCTCTGTCCGCGGGCGAGGTGTCTTCATACTTGTCGGCCCGTGAACAGGAACATGTCGCACGGGTGACGGGTAGCCCCCTGATTGGTTTTGCCAGCGGCAAGGGTCCGTCGCAAACTCAGAACGGCCTTGTTGGTGCGATCGAGGCTAGAGAGCGCGAAAGAGCTCAGATGAGACAGGGCATCGGTGGCCAGGCCGTTGCCCAGGCCATCGACCAACGACAGCGCGAGCAGAACCAGCAGGCTCAACGAGCCGCACAGGCCGCGTACGCGCAACAACAGGCCCAGTTTGCCGCACAGCAAGCGGTCCGCCCACAAACTCCTGGCGGCATGAGCATGATGATGGGTGGCGCCCCCGTACCGTACGGCCAACCCCGCCCGCAGACTCCAGGTGCCATGGGCATGATGATGGACGGCGGGTCCCGTCGCTGTACGGCCCGCAAGGCCAAGCGCGTCCGCAGACACCAGGAGGCATGATGGCTGGCATGAGCAATCCGCGCAGCATGAGCCCGGGGCCGGGCATGATGATGGGCGGCGGGCAAGCGCGTTATGGGCCGGGTCCCGCACAGAGGCCGCAGATGATGCCCCACGCGGCGTCATACGGCGGTGGTGGTTCGATGCCGATGCCCCAGGGTTTCCCGCACATTCCCTACCGTCAGGGGCCGCCGCCGCTAATGGCCTCGCCGCCGGGCATGGGCTATGGCCGGCCGCAGTCACCTGCGACTTTCCAATTGCCGCCGCAGGGGCAGTATGCGGCACCAGGAACGCCGGGAGGCCCGAGGCCTGGGACACCGGGGAGGATGGGGTTTCAGGGACAGGCTTTTTAGACGGCTGTCGCGGTTGGAGAGTGAATGGTGCGGTTGGGGCAATTCCCAGTGAGGCCAAGTTGGGCAGCGTCCTTGGATGAGAGCAAGGACGCAATCTCAAACGAGCAGTGCTTTCTTTCCTTCATCTTGGACTATGGCTGGATGGATGCGTTGAAATTCTGTTTTTCTGTTTTCCATATCATCGCCATGGTCAGCAAGATAATTTCGGTTGCACTTGCATCGCATTGAAGCTTGGGGCAGGGCTGGATATGCCTTGAGCTTTTTGGATTTTGTTGACTTTGCTTGCTTCCTTTTGGTTCATCCACGGGCATTCATTGGAGTAGCATGCTAGAAATGGCTTTAGAGCATTGTGTCTACATGCATATACATACATCTTGACTGTGTCTCCTCTGGGTCACTCATTGTCCAGCTGGTCTGGTCTGCATCCAGCATCGCAATTTAGCAACCCGGACACTCTGCGTACCGACTCTGTTGGCTATCTTGCTGAGAGCACGGTCGATAAATACCTTACCTTCCTTCCTCCATCGACTTTTTTGCCCCCCCCGACAAAGGAAGAGCTCGGAGAAGGCGCAATGAAAGCATCCTATTACGTTATTGAGAGCCCCGGAGTGCGGGACAGTGAAGCTTGGATTGGTGGGGTCCCTGCTTCCATTCTCGTTCTCTTGCAGCACGCTGCGTCTTCGGATCGGGAACCTGCAAGAACCTGGGACGCCCATGTGGCGATTTTGCAGGGATAGGGGCGATAAGATAACCAGCTGCCTTGACCTTCGGTTTTCTCATTAGGAGCAACCCAACCCCAAGCGACAAACAAACCCAAGCGTGCCCCGGTATCGCTGCCCATCCGAACTCTCGAATGTTGTCCGCTAGCGCCACGGCATATCAGGTCGCGTGCGCGCCGCTGGAATGAGAAGACTTGCTGCTCGACTGCTAGCGCCAGCTTCATATGCAAGATTGCGGCTAACAACAACCGCTGCTGCTGCCGCCGCCGCTGCTCCGGTCTCACCGTCCGGCATCGCGAGCCATCATGTCCCATCCGCCCGGCCACCGCCATGGCATTCTCGCCCTCGCCAGCCACCAAGACGTCTGCTACTATCCCAGAAGCGCCGGATAGCTCTCACTACGCCATTCCTCCAACACAACACATCCTTCTCCTCACAGACGGCCACCCCGTCGTCACCAGATCGCTGCCGGCCGCTGGTGAATGAGTTCAGCAGGCTTGACTCGTCCGCCTTCCGGAACCAGCCCTTTCGGTTCGACACGGGCATCGCGCTGTTTGCGAAGCGCACGCCGCGCCCATTCCCGCCGCCGTTCCTCTCGCCGCCCTCGGGCTCGTTCAGCGATCCGCTCAGCACGCACGACCGGAGCAGGGATCGCCGGCGGGCGTATGTGGACGGGCGTCTGATTCAGGGGCTGACGAATGGGGACGATGCGGTATTTGCGAGCGAGCATTTTATTTGCGCCAATGACGGCGTTGGCGCGTGGAGCACGCGGCCGAGGGGGCATGCTGGGTGAGTTGGTTTCTGTCTTCCCCCCTCCCCCCCTTCTCCTCCCCTCCTTTTTCCCTGGTACGGCTGAGAAAGGAAGGAAGAAGATGGGAAATGGTGGTGTTGCTGACTATGACACCGTTCACGTCGACGGTAAATCCAGACTATGGGCGCGCCTGATCCTCCACTTCTGGGCCAACGCCCTGTTTGAAGACGCGGCGCGCCAGGCCGACTCGTACCACCCGGACCCGGTCGCCTACCTGCAGCGCGCGTATGAGCAGACCATCGAGGCGACCGGCCCGCCGAACGACTGCTTGGGGACGACGACGGCTGCTGGCGCGCAGCTGCACTACCGCCGGCGCATGAGCCGAAGAAACAGCAACGGCGAAGGATCCGATCCCGAGACCGGCCCCGGCACGGAGGGCACCGAAGGACAAGAAGGCGAATATGAACCCCTCCTCTACGTAACCAACCTCGGTGATTCCCAAGTCATGGTCGTGCGCCCGTCCACCCGCGAGATGGTCTATAAGTCGACCGAGCAGTGGCACTGGTTCGACTGCCCGCGGCAGTTGGGCACCAACAGCCCGGACACACCGCTGAACTGTGCCGTCGTCGATGAGGTGCCGATTCGAGAGGGGGACGTGGTGCTGGCCATGTCTGACGGGGTCATTGATAACCTGTGGTCGCATGAGATTGTGACCAAGGTCAGCGAGAGCTTGGAGAGGTGGAGGAGCGGGGAGGTACCGGTTGAGAGGAGGTTAGGAATAGAGTTGGGGTTAGAATGGGAGGGAGGTAAGGAGGGGGAGGAGGGGGGGGAGGGCGAAGGGGAAGTGGAGAGAGACGCGGTTAAGGATGATGGGGAGATGCGGTTTGTTGCGCAGGAGCTGATGGAGGCGGCCAAGGCGATCGCGATGGATCCGTTTGCTGAGAGCCCGTTTATGGAACATGCCATTGAGGAAGGGCTGGCTAGTGGCGGCGGTGAGTCGACTGGTTCTTGTTGGGTGCGGTGGGTGAGATGGCTGGCTGACTGACTGGGTGCAGGCAAAATGGATGATATCAGCGTCGTGGCTGCGATATGCAGGAGGAACGACAGCTAAGTCGACGACGAGAGCTGGGACGACCCTTGTTAATGGGCCTATATTGAGATGGGTAGAGACCCGTGCTTCGGGAAGGTCCTTGGGCTGGACCTGCCCATGGGGTGGAGCTGGAGCTACTTCTTGACGTTGTTCGTCTGGTTGACGGTACTAGTCCTCTTCGTTTTTGTGTCTTTTTGTTCTTAGCGGGCATTGTTGTTCAACCGACCATCAGGTGATGTAATGGATAATACTAGACGGCTGGAGCGATCGGGATGACTGGCGTCTGGCGTTGTCTTGCGGCTTAAGGTCGACGCTGGGACGAGATAGACATGCGCTTGGCTTTGGGGAAATGGTCTCGAGAGCGACAACCAGGGTGGTCTCTACTTAATATACCATTACTTAACCACACGGGTCCTGACTTGGCAATCGAAGAGTGAGTTGTTCGGTTGCCGTTCGTTGTTGAGCTGGTGAGACTCTTTTTAAGGTGTCCTGGATCTGAGTGGGGCTGCAGCCGAGAGGCATGATGAAAGCTTGGCCTGCAGGACCTTGGATCTTGCTGCAGTGGAGCCTCACCTTCTGGAAATTTTTTGGCTTTCCGAGAACACAACCATTTGAAGGTTCACAACCTTCTCATCGACCAGGATATCGCACTCATTCCCGATTATACGAATCCATCTCGACGTTGAGCTTGGCGATCCAACCACGCCAGCCCCATCGCTTAAGCGACGAAATCGATCTGACTTTCCAGGCCTAACGGCCCCCCGCTCTCACAATGGGCAAGCGCACCAAGCAGTACAAGAAGCTCATGCGGGCCTTCGAGCTGCTCGGCTTCCCCAGCCGTACCAGCTGCTCATCACCAGCGACGTGCTGCTTGACACGGTCAAGCTGGACCTCGTCAGCCTGTTTGAGAAGACGCTGTCGACCAAGGGGATCAAGCCCATGATTACGCAGTGCTGCATCGTACGTTCCTCACTCTTCACCACTTGCCCCGATTTTGACGACAAGATTTGAAGGGGGGGAGCGGTGCTGACAAAAGCGGGTCGGGTGGGTAGAGAGCACTCTATGCAAAGAACACCGGCCCTAACAGGGACCCGGCCGTGGTCGCGGCCATCGACAGGGCCAAGACGTTTGAGAGGCGCAGGTGTGGGCATCTGATGGACGCGGACCCGACAGAGCGGGAGTGCATGCTCTCGGTTGTGGACCCCAAGGGGAAAGGGGAGAATAAGTTTCGTTATGTGGTGGTGACGCAGGATGAGTGGCTGGTGAGTCGAGTTGGATCAGCAGTCTGAGGGATTGCGTCGGGAGCTGACATTGTGGGTTTGCAGAGGGACAGGCTACGCTCGGTGGTGCCTACGCCGCTGATGTACGTGCGGAGGAGCGTTATGGTGAGTCTGAGCTGGTTCAAGTGAGACTGGACGGCAAGGCTGACGGGCTTGCAGATTCTTGAGCCCATGTCCTCACAGTCGGCGCAGGCCAGGGAACGGGAAGAGCGTGCCAAGTCAGTTGAAGGAGCAGACGAGTCATATGGACGCGATGACTAACAGCAGCGCAGATTCCTAGACGGCATTGTCCGCGGCCGCAGAAGAGGAAGAGGGAGGCGGACGACTCTGATGCAGAGCACTCCGGCAGCGAAGACGGAGGCAAAGGTGAGAGCGGAGACGACCGCCCCGGGGCTGGACAGGACGACAAGCCCAAGAAGAAGAAGAAGAACTACGGCCGCAAGGGGCCGAACCCGTTGGCGGTCAAGAAGGCCAAGAAGAAGCCTGCGGACGAGCAAAAACCGAGGAGACCGGCAGCACCTTCGACAGAAACACCGACAGAAGCGAAGGCGAAGCGGAAGCGGCGCAAGAAAGCCAGCGGTGCCGAGGGTGGTGGTGGCGAGCCGACAGAGAAGGCGGAGCCGGTTGCTGCTGAGGCTGCCGAGGAGTGAGTTGCTAGGAGATGGAACCAAGTATTGGTGATGTGTCCACAACTCTTTTTGGGGTTGTTTACCTGGTGCCAACGAAGATCGGGTGCAATTCTTAAACATCGATACCCTGTTTTCTCGTCACACGCCTCGGTTCTGCGCCGATTACCTTGTTCTGGAAGGCCCAACACTTGTAACCATGCACATGGGGCCAAAGACCCTGATTGACAACCCACTGGCCGAACCGTTGCAGGCCAAGCCGCTTGCCCCCACACTCTCCGGCCTGTGGGGCACATGTTGGCTATCAAAAAATGCCAAGGATGCCCCTGGATTCCCAGCATCACATCAGCACCATCAAGGAGGAGTTCTGGTTTGAAAGTGGGCAGCCTGCGTTACGATGTAGAGAGCCGAGTCTTTTCTTCAAAACCTCATCATATGCAAGCACATGTAGTGCCAAAAGCGCTGCGCAGTGCCAGGGTTTCGTGCTCGCAAACCCCTGGTCGCTGGATGTCGTGGCCCTCTGAGCGATAAGCTAACAGGGGGGCCATGATCACCCAACTCCAACTCCAACGCGAGCTCAGGGAGGGGACATCGCAGCAACTCTGAAACATATTCCCACCCCATTACCGCCGGCTAGCTCGTCGCCTGCCACCCGTCCCGCATGTGCCCAGAACAGCCAGCTGATACAGCAACACCCGTGATCTATCTTCAGCAGGCAACACACAACACCAGCCATGGCGGGTGCTGACGGGGCATCGGCAGCCACTGACCACCAAAACACATCGCCCTCGACTGCGCCCAACCATGCCTCGTCTGCCTCGCCCGTGGCTACCGCTCCGAAGCCAGAACCCAAGCCTGAACCCAAGCCTGCCGGTACCATGACGGTTGAGCTCGATGATTTCGGTTTGCCGATAAGAAATTACCCGGTCGCGGACACCCCAGCGACGGCCGAGTCTGCTGCCGCCGCGAGCACAACCGGCGAGTCCCGTCAGCCAACAATAACGGGCGATGTACGGGATGGCAAGGGCGCGGTCCGAAAATCTGGGGATGGGAATCAGGCAGTTGGCGCTGCTGCAGCTGGAAGGAGATCGGATGATGTAGAGGATAGCGCGGGGCCAGGCAGCGATCGGGACTTCAAGGATGCCGTGTCGCACGCTGGCGCCGAGGCCTCAAAACCCTCGTATGCTGCCGCAAAGTCGAGTTCAATACCACACGATGAAGGGAGACCCTCGGATGCCAGCTCAGACGACGCCAAACTCGGGGCCAAGCATGGCTCTGGGGCAGACGCGAAGCCACCCAAGACCGAAGACCAGGCAGTGTCCGAAGCGAGGAAAACCGAGCCCACGCCGGCCGACGAGAAGCACGATAAAAGGATAAGCGGTGTTGGCATTTCCGAGTTCTCCCACCAACAGCTCACCTCGCAGCAGACCGAGAAGAGGGAGGACGATGACGCCGAATGGCAGGTCATGCCCGCCTATGCGCCATATGACGTCTACGATGACAACAACAAGCTGGTCGCCAAGGAGTACAATGAAGAAGCCGACGACGAGACGTATGGGTACATCGGGTCTAGGTGGCGCTGGCAAGGGGTATACGAAAGTTCTGTTGGACGACGACGCCGAGTCTGCAACAAGCATGGACGAGAACACCCAGTATCTCTTCAAGGACGCCGGCGGCGGCACAAGCATGATGGATGACGACGACACCCAACGAGACGCCGTAAGCCAGCTGCAGGCCACCAAGGAACTGCTAACTGAGGGCCAGAGGATCGCCTACGTAGGGCTTACGAGGCTGGAGCTCTCGGCGATGCTGAAGGAGGCCGAGTCAATAGAACCGTCCTCCTCCAAGACCAAGAAGCAGCTGAACCTTGCGGCGAGAACATAAAGATGTGGAGCCAGAAGATGATGATCAGGCTTTACTCCCACATGGACATCAGCCCGGCCGAGCAGGTGATGATCGAGCAGCTCAGCGCGCACGGCGTGATGCCCCAAGACCTGACCCCTCTCCTGATGGCGAACGCCCGGGTGAAGAACCCGATGGCCGAGAAGGACGACGCGAGGTCATCACTCTCAAGCCCGAGTCCGTCCCGACCAGCCTCTATCGCGAGCCCGGTAACAGAGCACGCCGCCGAACCTCCCCGCCGTACTCGGTTGACGACGACTCGGAGCTGACAGCTCCTGTGAGGACGCCGTCGCAGATGCCCACCACGCAAAAGATCGACATTGACATCCGCTGGACCGTGTTGTGTGACCTGTTCCTGGTACTCATCGCCGACTCCATCTACGACGCCGGTCGAGGTTGCTGTTGGAAAGGGTCGCCAGGGACCTCGAGATATCGTGGCTTGACATCTGCCGTTTCGAAAAGAAGGTGACGGACGCGCTAGAAATGCAGGCAAATGCCGAGAAGGAAAACTGGAACGAAGAGGAACACATGGAGAATCGCCGCAAGATGGCCCTCAAGCGCCGCTACGTCATGATGGGCCTCGCCACCGTTGGCGGCGGTCTGGTCATCGGCTTGTCCGCGGGCCTGCTTGCCCCTGTCATTGGCATGGGCCTGGCGGCTGGCTTCACGACAATAGGCATTGGCGGCACGAGTGGTTTCCTTGCCGGTGCTGGAGGTGCTGCCATCATTACCTCCAGTGCGGCAGCGTCAGGGGGCATCATCGGCGTGCGGGCTGCTACAGGAGGACGGGCGCCGTCAAGACATTCGAGTACAGGCGCGCTAGCACAAACAACAAGCGCGTGAACCTGATTGTGACGGTTTCCGGGTGGATGACGGGCAAGGTGGATGACGTCCGGTTGCCGTTCAGCACGGTGGACCCCGTGATGGGAGATATCTATTCGGTGCAGTGGGAGCCTGAGATGCTGACCAGCATGGGTGCTACCATCAACATCCTTGCGACAGAGGTGAGTCCTGCCCGTTGTGGTTTGACGGGCCCCTGGCAGTTGGGCACATGCTCATGTGTATGTCTAGGCTCTCACACAAGGCCTACAACAAAATCCTCGGCAACACCATCCTCGTCAGTCTCATGGCCGCTCTGCAGCTGCCCGTCGTCCTCACCAAGCTCTCCTACCTGATCGACAACCCTGGGCCGTCTCCCTCGACCGCGCCACCATGGCTGGTTTGATCCTGGCAGACTCGCTCATCGACCGCAACCTGGGCACGCGCCTGTCACCCTCGTAGGCTACTCCTCGGCAGCGCGTCATCTTCTCCTGCCTCCAGGAGCTCGCCAAGAAGGGCGCCTTCGGCCTCGTGCAGAACGTCTACCTCTTCGGAAGCCCCGTGGTCGTCAAGAAGGACGAATGGCTGCGCGCCCCGCACCGTGGTCGCCGGCCGCTTCCTCAACGGCTACAACCGCAACGACTGGATTCTGGGTACCTGTTCCGCCTGACCAACGGCGGCATCCGCCGCGTCGCCGGCCTGGCGCCCATCGAGGACATCCCCGGGGTGGAGAACATGGACGCGTCCGAGTTTGTCGTCGGGCACATGGACTACCGTACGGCGATGCCGCGTCTGCTGCGCGAGTGCGGCTGGATGGTAGAGAGCGACGAGTTCACCGAGATTGAGGACCCCGATCCCGACAACCACCAGGAGCGGCAGCGCGAGCTGATCAGCGAGATTGAGGAAGCGCGCAGGGAACTCGAGAAGGAAGGGAAAGCCAGCAAGGGCGGCGGCTTCGGCTTCTTCAGGCGCAAGAAGGCGCCCCAGAAGCAGGAGTGGGAGGTGTACGAGGAGAGCGGGAAAGCCGGCGCCAGGGGCGGCAGCGGGAAGACGGGGACAAGGACGGCAACAACCACGGTGTGTTGTTTGACGTCGACGCCATCCGCGCCGAGATCGCCAAGGAAACCAAAAACAAGAGGGACGAGGATCTTGACGTGGAGGTGCTTCAGGTCAGAGAGATCAAGAGCACCCTGCCGCGATCAAGCTTGATCTCAACTCGAGCAATCCAACCTGCCCGTCTTCAGCAAAGACGCAGCGCCAGAGCCTGCGCGAGACGAAGAGCGCC
This sequence comes from Achaetomiella virescens, assembly GCA_031001845.1. Lineage (NCBI taxonomy): Eukaryota > Fungi > Ascomycota > Sordariomycetes > Sordariales > Chaetomiaceae > Achaetomiella > Achaetomiella virescens. The sequence continues at coordinate 282,852 of JARNGD010000014.1, forward strand.
GAGGTGATCCCGTCACAGGTTCCCACCCAGAACAAATCCCCGGATACGAAACCCCCTCCCGAGAGAGAACACCAACCTACCCATCTACCACAGTCGAATCGAAAAACAGCCCCTATCACGCCTACGGGTACGGGTACGGTGGCGGGCACAACGACGGACTGGAAGAGGACGGGATACAGATGACGTTTGACACGGGTTTCGATGGTGACGATCGGAACCTTCATCACACTCCGCCGGGGGTACGGCATATGGGACGGCCGTCGGCGGGACGTCAGCGCCGCTGAGCAGTACTGCCGATGTTCTGGCAAGACCGGAGATCAGGTCGGCGCAGACGGTGCCGAATATCACGCTTGCGGATCCGTGGGCGGATTATGGCGATGACAGGAGTTTGGAAAGGAGAAGGAGATTAAGATGCGTTTGCTAGCTTTGAGTGGTCTGTGGGAGGTGGAGGACGATGATGATGATGGTTGGTGGTGGTGGTGGTGGCACAGTTGTTCGCATCATGGTCGGGCAGGGTTAATAGTTGATGGCTGCATGGTAACTTGAAGACAGTGGTCCCGATTGATCGGTGATGGGTTGATGCGCTGCTAACGGGTGATGGGTGAGGGGTGATGGGTGGTGGGCATAATGATAGAGGGGAGAGGGCATTTTTCAAGGTACATACATAGTACGGGCTTGCGGCAGCGTCTGGCGATTGGTTTGAGCACAGCGATTAGATGTCTTACTCCTGGCCTTGGCTCTGTCATTGCTTGGAGTCTGCTCTTGTCGTGGTTTTTTTTGGACATGGTTTTGGCGCAGTCGGTGAGGGGTATTCGTTTAACCATTCATTCATTACCTGAGGCGGACTCCCCTCCAACGCTTCGACGTTATTTAACGACGAATCTCGAACTCGGTCTCGCCCTCCACAACCTCCCTGTCTTCCTTGTCCAGCCGGACTACGTGGGCGTGACGCGGCCCCTTGTCGACGTGTTTCAGGAAGGCGGCGATAGCGTCTTCCTCGCCCTGGGCTTCACCTTCGACCTGGGCCGTGGGTTAGGGCAGAGAACAATAACACCATCCAATTTTTCACACTAGAGTAATACCTTGTTGTTGTCCGTGTTGCGTACCCAGCCCGTGAGCTTGTGCTCGACAGCTCGGTGGGGGTGAAGTAGCTAAGGGAGGAAGCGTCAGCAGATGTGCACCCGGTAGGAGGTAGTCAAGTCGACCTGGAATTGCGAGCTGATCATCTTGGTCGGGGCTGATGTCTCATGGCAGGAGGGAACGGAAGGGGGGGGGGGGGAGGGGAGGAGAGAAAGTAAGAGATAAAGAAAAGAGAAATGACGAAAAATAAACACAAATAAACAAAACAGAGCCAGGAGAGCGGGCGGATTAATTCTTACGGAAGCCAACACCTAGCGTTCGTACCACATCAGCGGACGATGAGACTGAAGAAGGACATGAAGAATCCTCTCACCTTGCACAATGCCCCCATGAGCAAGGAAGTAGACCTTGGGAAGCAGTCGTCAGTGAGGTCCGAGAGCTGGAGATAGGACGCTCTCTGGGACATACCCTCTTGGCCATGGTGGCAACCTTGAACCGAGTTCTTGGGCGAACTTTCAGAGCCTGGATACCTGGTAGCTTGATGATCCGTGGCAGCGACGAGCGACTCGAGAGGTCTGACGGACAGCAGTCGGAAGCTGTGGTGATGTCAAAGGGCACTTACAGCCAAGAGGAGTTCCGATAAGATAAGCAGCGGGTGATGCAATTCGGCGAGCGCCTCCTGAGAAGCACTTTGGAAATACCCCTTCCCTTGAGGAAGAATGGGCTGAAGGGAGACATCGGTTCTCGAAACGACCAGATGACCACAAGTTGGGGCGGAAGACATCAGGCATATTCAAATACAGCCCACATGCAAGAGCCAGTCTAGGTGCCATTCCCGAATGCCAGTACAATATCATCTCCAACATAGCGTCGCATGCCGACACCGAGGACAGAACATGATGCCAAAACGACAGCATCAAAGCAATTATGATGACCCCATCCCACCCTCTAAACCCTCTCTCACTCACTTCGTATCAAAACTATACTGCAGCCACCCTCCAAGCGCCCTTAGGCTCTCCCACCTCACATTCTCATCCGCCTCAGCCATCAACTCCATCACCCTCGTCTTCAGGCCCAACCGTTCCAGCTGACCCCTCTTCTCCGGCACCTCCCTGACCAGACACCCGATATCGTTGCACGCGATCGCCAGCACCGCCTTGTCATTCTCCCACGGCTTCTTCATGATGTCGGCCAGCTTCCGCACCAGCTCGCCGTTCTCATGCTCGAGGATCTTGCGTGCGTTCTCGGCCCAGAAGACGGCATTGCGGTGCGGCGGCGACCAGCGTAGGTGGCCCGAGTTGAGCTCGCCGACGTACTCGTCGAAGGTGGTCTTGGTCCGTGTGTATTCGTCGAGCAGCTCGCGCAGGCGGTCCATGTCCTCGCGCAGGTCCGGGTCGGCGAACTGGCGCGTGCGGAGGTTCTGCAGGAGCGCGGGCAGCCGGGCCAGCACGGCGGTCGGGAGGAGGGTGTTTTGATTGTGGATGAGCAGGTTGAGGAGGGTGGAGACCAGCAGGCGCGTGGTTTTCTCTTTGGGCGAGAGGCGCAGGAGCTGGGTGTAGAGGAGGACGATGTCGTATTCGCTGGGAACGTTAGCGAAGGGCAGAGGTAGGCAGGGGTTACCGGGAAAAAGTGGGAGGGAGGGCGTACTCGTTCAGGTCGTCGCCAATGTCAGCAGCCTCGAAGCTGAGCTGCCACATCACCAGCAGCACCCTGTAGAGCAGCTGCAGGCCGACACCACCGCCAAGCGACCCCTCGAAGCCGCTCCTGGCCGTCGCTGTAGTGCCGCTCCAGAGACTGGCCGAGGCGTCGCTGTTACCAACGCCAGCCGCGGCGCGGAGGATGTCGATTAGCGGTGTCACTGTCTCGCTCCTCTGCTTCCAGAACTGTTGCCTCGGCGCGCGGCCGTAGAGCAGCGACGAGTACTCTTGCACGCCGATGTCCTGTAGCCCGGCGTCCGGGGTCTTGGTCAGGGACGAGAGGTAGCTGAAGATGACGGGCATGGCCTTGTCCACTGTGGCGGGCGACTCGTCCCTGGATCCGGCCATGAGACTGACGAGCACGACAGAGGTGAGAAGTGGGATCGGGTCTTCGGGATTGAAGGAGTGCGCGAGGAGCGGGAGGAAGTGGCGGTAGGGGTCGTTGTCTTGAAGGAGGGCTTTCGATAGCGCGGGAATGCCTGTGATGTGGGATGTTAGCAATGGCAGGGCTATAGGCGCATCCGAGCGAAGACATACTGGTGAGCAGGTCGCTCAGCAGCACGAGGATGTACTGGACGACATCCTGGCGCTTGGATGCTGTCTCCAGCACGCTCTTCTTCCCGGCTCGCCCACAAACAGAGCTCGATACCCGTCCAGGTCGCTCTCAACGGTCTGCTTGCGCACGTCTCTCTTGACCTTGTCAACGGCGCGGATGCGGGCGAGCTGGTCCTCTGTCAGGGTGCCTGCGCGCACGGCGCCATCCCACGGAATGGGCCGCTGGCGGATGTTGCTCCGCAGCGACGCGAGATACGTTGGCGGGTCGAGCAACATGGTGTCCAAAAGGTTTCTGCGCTCGGGGCTGAAGCTCGAGGTAGCCCGTGGAGTGTCTCGTCAAGTTGGATGATGGAGGTCGCCCTACGAGGGTCTTGGCTTTGCTGGATGGCCTTGGAGGAGCAACCAACCCCAGTTACGTAACCGCACAGTGGGTGGGGCGCCGCATGGCAGCTGCTTTCAACAGCAAACGCCAAAATCGGACCAGCACTTACCCTGGCTTACAGTTCACTGCTAATTGCAGCATGGCATCATCCCATCTTTCATATAGGTCTGTTTCGTGTTGCCACATCTCGAATCCCAGCTTTATTCCAAGTCGTCTGGCGCTGGTTCCTGGACCGCGGTCTCGGACAAGAGAGCTGCCAAGGCTTGGAGCTTTGGGTGCAAATCGAGGATTCGCTTGGCAGGGTGACAGGGGTTAACAGCAGGGATCGTGTTGATAAGGTGTTGCCGATACGAAGCATCGTCCAAGCAAGCCAGCATCCAACCAACAATGGCGGGGCAATGTGCCCGAAGGGATGGAAAGCCAGCGCCGTCATCTTCCACAGGCTGGAGAAATCAGGGCGTCATGGCGGGAAGTTACCAGAAGCCTGCAGCTTGCCAACTCAAGACAGTCCCCATGCCTTTATTCAGGGTCGAGCCGTACATGAATGCACTTAAGACGCTGCCAGGGGCGAGGCCGACGCCAGGAACAGGACAACAGGGCAGAATGGAATCAAATCGCGAATCGAAACGTCAGGTCCGAGGCAAAGCAGGGATTGCTCGTTTGTGATAGGCTTTTCGTTGCCGCTCAGTGGGAGAAGTAGTTGCAAAAAAATAAGTGGTTGGGCGCGGGATCTTGTCCGGCGTGACGGCGGACAGCACTTGCTTGACAGCTTTGGAGGAGGTTGGGGACACGCCAATTGCGCCCCCGACCACCAAGCATCACCTCGCAAGCCCAGCCATCGCATTCCGCCGCAATAAATCCCGCCTGCAGGATCCCGCCCGTTTTCTCTTTTCTCTTGTTTCCGAGTCTAGACCCTGTGGTCTGGGAATTTTTCTGACGATTTCCTTTCTCGCGACTCTGCAACAGGATCTCGCTTTTGGCGATACCTTCAGCGAGTGCCCCTCACCAACCCTGGTCTGGCGCTGTCGCAGCCAACCAACCCAATTCGAGTCGCAAGGCTCTGAACACCTTGACAAACCATCCAAAGGCGACCAGAATAAAGAGAAAGAACTGCGCGAATCCAAAACACCATCCGACGGGCCGAGGCGAGACAACTCATAACACCACAGCCCGCCAACAGCTCCTCGCCCGCTTCTCCACACCCTTCAGTCCGCTCCGAAACCCAGCGCCGCCCCGCTCCGGTCGCCAGGCCGCCGCCGGCGCACGGTGCCGCCGGTCTCCACGTACTCGGGCGCCACCCCGATCCTCGTCCCCGGCTTACACAACCACACCACACGAAACGATGAAAATGACGACACACCACCCTTCCCTCCTCCGCGCCCTCGCGCTTCTCCTCACCACCGCCACCCTCCCCTTCACCGCCGCCGTCCCCTACCCCAAAGACGCCGCCGCCGCCGCGGCCCGCTACGACTACCTCGCCCCGCGCGCCTGGTCCATCTGGACAGTAACCGTCACCGAGACCTTCACCTACAGCTCGTGGATCCCCGCGGCGACAGCCCCCCCGGTGAAGAGAAATGCAAGCCCGTCGAAGGGTCCGGGCAGATCGCCTGCGGGCGCATCTGCTGCGCCAACTGGCAGTACTGCGCGTACGAGAACCAGTGCATGGCCAACGGGCCCGCGCCCACCGACGGGAGCGGCGGCGGCGGCGTCGTGGTTGCCACGTCGACCGTGACCAACCAGCAGACCATCACGACGCAGTTCTCGGCGCCATACCGCGTGACGAGCGGCACGGCGACAGCGACGGCGACCGAGACCGGGACGGCGATGCCCGGCGAGACGGGCGGCGCCGTGAGTCCCGGGGGCACGGCCGGCCAGCTGAGCGGGGGTGCGATCGCGGGTATCGTGATTGGAACGATTGCGGGCGTGGCGCTCTTGCTGCTGATCTGCGCGTGCTGTGTGGTGAGGGGCCTGTGGCATGGGTTGCTGGCGCTTTTGGGGCTGGGCAAGAAGCACAAGGAGAAGGAGACGATTATCGAGGAAGAGCGGTACGCGAGGCACGGGTCGTTGCATTCAGGAAGGCATCACCATGGGTCGTGGTACGGTGGTGGAAGGCCCAGCTCGGTGTCGGCGAGGAAGGAGAAGAGTAAGGGGGCTGGATTGTTGGGGCTGGGTGCGGCGTTGGGCACGCTGGCGCTGCTGCTGGGTCTGAAGAGGGATAAGAAGAAGGCGCCGACCAAGACCAGGAGCGACGTCAGCAGCAGCTACTGGTCCGAGTCGTACACGGCGACCAGCCCAAGTGAGTTTCGCACCTCCCCACCCCCATTATTCACAGAAGAGCGTCTGAAGACCGGTTGACTAACACAAATCCAACAGGCTCGAGAAGCAGCGACAGACGAACCCGTCATTCTCGCTCAGCACGGGAGAGCAGGGCCGGGAGCAGGGTGACCAGGACGACTCACACCCACACCCGCGTGTCGAGGTCCAGGGCGCCATCAGCGAGATCGCACCGGTCGCCGAGGTCGCCGAGGTGATGCTGACGATGCACTCGCGCCCCGTCATTAGGACCCTATGGTCAACTTAGGTCGCACCCTCCACCAGGAAGAACACCAGACGACGACGACGACGACGACGACAACACCACCACCACTGTACATCTCCCCTACCCCGTCCCTTCCTAAAGTACATGCTATCCCCACCCTTCTCGCGGTACATATTGTCCTAGAGGACGTTTCCCTCCATTTAGCCGGCGTTTGGGGAGTTATGATAGACACAGAAGCAGGATTTCTGCGTTCAGGAGACAGAGAGATGAGAGGATGTTTGAAGAAGAATGAATCAAGGGACAATGGAGACATGAGAAGAGGGCATTTACATAGCAGGCCAGGAGAAGTTTTTTGAGAGATGATGGATATGAAGGTAGGGATGACGAACCTTGGGTGATGGAGAGGACTGACCTTGGGATGGTGGGCATGAAGCTGCTCCAGGTGCTTCCTTAATGAGAATGAAATTTTCCACGCGGGCACTCCCATGCGGAAATAAATGGTCGGGTGATGAGAAATGATGCCGTTTGCCTCCCGTTGAGTGATATTGGGTATCGACGTATATCAAGACCAAGGCCCATCCCGTAACTGAACCACCAGTTTGATGCGGGACGCCGCGCCGTCGTTGACATGATTATTTTCGTGCTTATTGGCTGCGAGCGCAGATGAAGGTGCCCCGAGAACAAAGTTGATTTTGGCATGCACCCAACACCTGTGGTTCAGAAGGTTGCCCATTTTGCAGTAGCGACTTTTACGCTACAAAACATGCAAATGCCGTTTGACCCCTTGCCACTCCGGTTGAGACCCATAAAGCACAAAGAAACCCATGGCCGCATGCTCATGCCTCCTCAACGATGTTGCCCTTCTCCGAGACGTAGATACCGTCCAGGAACTGTGTTCAGCGTTAGCCACCGTCTGTCTCCGGGGATGTGACGTGGGCGACCACGACAGCCCCCGTCCGATGGGCGACGCACCTTCCGGATATCCTTGTTCCGCACCCTGCAAATCTGCTGAATGTCCGCAGCGCTCTGGGAGACAGCCTCGAGCGAGTTACCGCTGAGGATCAGCTCGTCCTTCTGAGACTTGGAGATCTCGACATCGACACCGGCCTGCATGACGACCCTCCGGACGATCTTCTCGCCGACGAAGTTGCTGCAGCACATTCAGAGTCAGCCTCTTCCCAGTTCCCTCTCACGTATGTCCCGATCCAATCAAGTCCCACCCAATCCCTCACATCTGCAATCCTCTGGGAATTCGTCCGTCGGCACGTACCGGATCTCGACCTCGTAGCAACCAGTCTCGGCGTTCTTGTCCACGTTCACGTTGATGGGGAAATGGGCATAGACGTAGCGCATCTTGTACTTGAAGCCCTTGGTGACACCGATGATGAGGTTGTTGATGATGGTGCGGACGGTACGGAGAGCGGCAACGTTCTTGCGGCTGCCATGGTGGATCTCGAGGCCGATGACGTTCTTCTTGATGGCCGAGAAGTTGACGGCGATGTGGCTCAGGTCCTTGGTGAGCTTGCCGCGGGGGCCCTCGACCGTGACCAGCCTCGACTTGATCGAGACCTTGACTGTTAGGCGAACACCAGGTCAGCAACTTGCCCGTTTCTGCAGCTGTAAAAAGCCCACGCCGCACGACCCTGTCGCGACGAATCGACTCAATTCCATATTTTCCGTCGTATCCCCTCTTCAAACGGCTTATCGATGTCGGCGTCGTCGATCGCGAGTCCCGGTATCCCTCTTCTCGACGCTCTCGTGCGGCACACCGGGCTGAAAATTGGCAAACGTACCGTTCTCGGGGACCTCAAGGGTCTCCTCACTGTGGATGTAGCGCATTTTGGCGTTGGGACCGGAAGTGAGGGATGAGGTGTTGCTTCGTCGTCGAGGTGGACGAAGGGCAGTATGCAAGCCTGGGAAAAATCGACGATTTTGGGCCCCGGATTAATTCGAGTTGTGCGCCGACCGCCTTTGAGCTCTCTGTTAGGGCAGAAGGGCAGTTTGGGTTGCTATTGGTCAAAACCGGGGAGGCTGGAGAACTGTGGGACTGCATGGTTCGTGCTTCCCACTCCATCTCGAGAATCTCTGGCATCGCCATCTCCGCATGGACTCCTCGTTCTTGAAGGTCAAATATGCAAATTGATCACAGATACTGCCATCTGTTGGCCATAACTTCCTGACCGAAAATACCTAGTCCTCGAAGTATACTATGTATATCTCGACCATCCTCTGGTCGGCGTTCTTGAACCGACTTGGCAGACGCCATCAAGAAGCTCCAGTGTGAAGACTGCAGATTCGGAAACTCGCAACCCATGGTGCATCGCAGCCGATGACCATCCGTGTAGTCGTCGTCTCGTTCGGTCATGGCCCATCGAAATTCCCTCGACTACCGCTGACATGCATGTTCGAGACGCAGTCACTCAACTGCTCCTGTGCCTTCGTTCTTGAAGACAACCCAATCCCGGCTCGTAATGGCCAACTGTGGAAGCCAGTCGTCGGTTTGACTTACAAAAGAGGCGTGCGCTGGCAATCAGCAGGAAATAAACGTTATATGCAGTCCTACCTGTTTCTTGTCCTCAGTTCAGACATCCAATAGCAACACCCAAAAATCATAATTGACCAAACTGGATCACAATAATGTTGTTGCCCTCTGTCAATTGGAAGCAGATGCCTCGCAAATAGGGAGGCATGGGTGCTGAAGAGATGACGCAGCCAAGGTACCCAAGTACACTACCCCAGTGTTGTTTAGTGGGAGCCCCACTCTCCTCATGATTGCGCAGCCTCAGGGCCATCCCGGCAGCTCAAGGTACCTTCCCGCGACGAGACTTGACCAGTGCCACCATCCTGAACACGCCGAGTCGATCATCAGACATATAAATCGATACCTCCAGATCGTCTGCGCGCCTCGCTCAACCGAAAATCATTGGAACTTGCGCATGTGATAATCCCCCCTTCCGCGCGCCCAGAAGCTGTGCCCGAACCGAGCCACCACCCAACATGTCGTACTTCTTCGCGACCCCGGTCGACATCGACATTGTGCTCGATGATGCCGACGAGCGGTCAATGGTCGATGTCAAGCTTGACAAAAACCGGCGCGAGAAGGCGCCTTTGTACATGGACGGCGAGTCGGTCAAGGGCGCCGTGACGGTGCGGCCAAAGGACGGCAAGCGCTTAGAACACACCGGCATCAAGGTGCAGTTCATTGGCACAATAGGTGCGGTCGCTCTGCCCGAACAAACCGACAGACACGGCATGATGTTCCAAGGCGCCGCCAGCTGACTTCGTGACACCCGCAGAGATGTTCTTCGACCGTGGCAACCACTATGAGTTCCTCTCGCTCGTCCAGGAGCTGGCCGCCCCCGGCGAGCTGCAGCCCCGCAGACCTTCGACTTCAACTTCAAGAACGTCGAGAAGCAGTACGAGTCGTACAATGGCATCAACGTGAAGCTGCGCTACTTCGTGCGCGTGACGGTCTCGCGCCGAATGGCCGACGTGATTCGCGAGAAGGACATCTGGGTGTACAGCTACCGCATCCCGCCCGAGATGAACAGCAGCATCAAGATGGACGTCGGCATCGAGGACTGCCTGCACATCGAATTTGAGTACAGCAAGAGCAAGTACCACCTCAAGGACGTTATCGTCGGCCGCATCTACTTCCTCCTCGTGCGCCTCAAGATCAAGCATATGGAGCTCTGCATCATCCGCCGCGAGACCACAGGTGCCGCCCCGAACCAGTACAACGAGAGCGAGACCCTGGTGCGCTTTGAGGTACGCTCGCCCCACGATGTCTGGACGTTTGTCTCATTTACAGGAGGCTGACAACGTGTCAGATCATGGACGGCTCCCCGTCACGAGGCGAGACTATCCCCATCCGGCTGTTCCTCCGGCGGCTTCGACCTGACGCGACCTTCCGCGACGTCAACAAGAAGTTCTCCACAAGGTACTACCTTAGTTTGGTGTTGATTGGACGAAGGTATGTCTCCAGGTCTGCACTGTTTTGCGGCTTTTCTTAATCTCACATGCCATCTCTAGACGCGAGGAGGTATTTCAAGCAATCAGAGATCATCCTCTACCGACAAGCGCCCGAGGTCGCCAACGGGCAGGACGCTGCTGCATTACCAGCGCCTCCCGGACACAAGCAAATAGCCGCGGTGCCGGCCTGATTTCAGCCGTATGACGAAGGGTTTGGGGTACGGAGTACAGCAGCAGTTAGTAAACTTTGTATGTGAAAGCGGGAGGTAGTTTTCAGCATGGGCATGGCGTTGGTTTTTTGGTTTGTTCAGACATCAAGAGACCCTTTTTAAGTTCACCTCTACGCTCATATCCTGGGTTTACAGGCCCGCTTGCCTCCCATGTCTGCATCATGAAAACTATCCATTTTCCCGGCTTGATAACTCCTACACTGAAATACATTACAGAGACCCCATCTCCCTTCCCTTCCGCCTCCGTCTTCCCCCAACTTACTCCATCTTCCCCTACGCTAAATCCATCAAGTCATCCTCCGCCGTAAACCCAAACTGGTTATTCTGGATCGCCACGATCCGATCCAACTCCTGCTGGTACTGTTTCCTCACATCTGCCAGCATGAGGAACCTGCGCGCCGGCAGCTCCTGCCCGCCACTGAGCCTCGTCCTGAAAACTTCTTCATCCTCTCCACCAGCGCCGCATTTTCCTGCGACGCCATCTCCACATCCCCGCCATCCCTCACCATCTCGGCGTCCAGCCTGCGCGAGAGCTCCTCCAGCTGGGCTTCCAGGTCATCATCCCCGCCCATCTTCTGCCTCTGCGAATCATCCTCCTCGCCGGGAACGACATCCTCCAGGATATACGCCTCTTGGGGCGCAACGCAGCTCAGCGCGTTGATCAGCAGGAGATACTGCCTCGTGACCTGCGTATCCAACGCGTCGTCCACGCCGGCGCCCGCGTCCACCTTGTCCCCTTCCCCTGGCGCCGCAGCTTCTGCAGCCGATCAAGCAGCACGCCGCGCGCCGCCGCGGTAGTCGTTGTGGCTGATGCGCCAGGCGTACAGGATCTGGTGGTACGGCACGCCGGCAAGCACGTCGCGGATGGAGCGGCACTTCTCGCTGAGGATGTCGTCGACCTTGGTCTGCAGGCCCGAGAAAGGGAGGGAGATGAGCTCGGCGCTCTGGCCTGTCTCGCACATCTTCTCAACAAGCTTGCGCAGGTAGGATTTTTGCAAGGCCTCGTTGTCCATGGCAAGGAGCGCGAGTGGGCTTCTTCGAAGTGCGAGATGGCGGTGGACGCGATGAACAGGCGGCTGAGCATTTCCGTCTTGATGTCTGCGGCGGTCTCGTCGGCGCTGTTGCCTCCTGCCTGGACGAATTGCAGGGCGAGGCGGGAGAACTCCATGACGTAGGAGTAGGCCTTTTGCCGGTCGTACAGGCTGACGATATGGGGCGTAGTAGTTTGGAAGCCCGCTGTTAAGGAGGTTCCATTCGGTGTCATCGAGGAGGCCGGCGCTGTGCCGGTCGAGGTGCTTGATCGAGATGCTCAGGCCGATGGCGGCCTTGCGGAAGTAAAAGGCTGCGGTGTCGTGGTCCCTGAGAGCGAGGAACACGCGGCCCTGAACGTAGGTTGAGAAAGGGTCTTGGTCGGCAAAGGGTTGAGCTCCAGGGCAAGGTCCGGCCGGCCCTGCTTAAGAAGCCAGCATTGAAGCAGCCAGGTATGCAGCACGGTTGTGCTGCTCGGGGCGCAAAGGTCTAGCACCAGATCCGTGATGCTGGACAGCAAGGGCATGTTGTTACTCTCCGGGAGACCGAAGAGGTGTCCAGTCAAGCCTTCCAGAGCAGTTATGCTGTTGTTGTCGTCTTGGCTGCGCTTCGTTAGCGATGGAGAAGAGGAGCCAGATCCGCCCGACTTCGAGGCCGAAATGCTCAACTCTGTCTTCGCCATCCACCTCAGATGTTCAAGTCTCCGCAGAGCGTCTATCAACCGCTGGTACACAGCACCAACTTCGAATCGCGAGTGCAGTGGGGAAGCCTCCTCGCTTTCGATATCGAACTCCATATGGACAAGAAGAATGAGCTGGCTGAAGAGGATTTGCCAGTGCAGCTCAATCGTCTCCTGCACGGCCCTGACAACCACCTTCCGTCCGAACGCTGTGAATGGTTCCCGGAGTTCTTGCGAGTTTGCCTCGCTCGTTGCCGTAATAAGATCGAACAAGTCCTCGTAAAGCCGTGCAGTCACCATCTGATAGTTCTGCCCGAGAGTGTCGATGACTTGGGCGCAATCTTCGTCGGTGACTGATGGCCAGAATCCTGCTCGGTCGAGGAACAGCTGCATCCGCTCGCTGTCGGATCGGGCAGAGTCTTCGTACAACTCGTCCCTTAAAGCAGCCTTGCTTAGTTGGTACATGCTATCTGAGAAACTGTCCACGAAGGTCAGACCGGCCGACACCAGTGCGGCAACGTCTTCGTTCTTTTTCTCGGGAGTCTGAAGGTTGTGGTAGACGCGGTCTAGGTCGCTGCACTGCCTGACTGCAGAGAAACCAGGTCGGCGCATGCAACCCAAATCATGCCCTCCACGGGGTCGAAGACTAACGAGAGTGCTTCACCCCTTTGCTTATCGAGCTCGAGCAGTAGACGCCAGAAGCGCATCCACTGTGTTTCGCTCGTGTTTCTGAACTGGTCGTAATCGGCGCCGCCTGATGAGCCCCGGTCCAACGTGGTTGTTGAACCCAGCACGCAGCAGATGGATTCGGCAATGCTCCGGGTGGCTTTCGATGACGTCTCCTTGTAAGTTCCGAGCCCTTTCTCGTACATGGCCAGCGCGGTCTCGAGCGTTGACCTGGAGAACCGCCCCGGGAAGAAGATGAGATCGAGCCACTTCTCCGCCGAGTCGGTAGGATTCCAGGGGCCCGACGTCCGGACAGTCGGTACTGTGTTCTCGATGTATACAGCCTTCCAGCCGTCGTCAAAAGGTGCAGAGCTGTTCCGTGGTTGCACCTGTAACCTGTGGACGCGATAGCTGGTGTTGTTCTTCCACATGGTCCACAGCTCGGGGCCGTCTGCTTGCTGTGTGACAGCAAAATCGGCCAATGTCCACACATCCAGCGAGGACGGGCTCGGGGGTATCAGATGGGTGCCTGGGAAGCAGTCGGCGACGTGTATTGACCCCTGATCGTTCGCCTTGACCTTCCAGAACTTGAACTCACCAGCACCGACCGGGAGTAGGTGACAACCAAGCACTGACGACGGCTGTTGTCCACTATCCGAATCAGGTTCCCCTGGGAGGGATCAACGGTCCACTTGCCCACCTCTTGCGGGTCGCGCTTCGTATTCAGAATGTCCCCAGTGTACAGAATCTGACCAGTCCGCACGTCCCATACCCTCAGGCGGTGATCCAGGCAGACGGTGAACAGAAAAGCGGTGTCCGAATGGCCCATCGTCGTAACTGCTGTCGAGGCCGCTGCTGTCAACTCCATGTTGATCTTGTCGTACCTGATCGTCGGGTTCCGCTGGAACGGTACCAGTCCGCGCAAACTCTGACCCCATCCGGCGACGTTGTAGATGGTCTCCTTCCATGGTGACCCATATGCTGGAATAACATTAGCAAACTCAGCCACGACTGCGAAGCGTGATGCCTTACAGTCATGAGTCTTGTTCCTGTCAAACTTCAAGATGCCGCCGTCGTGCATAGTGATGATCAGCTGATCGGGGTTGACAACGGCCAGCCTGTGTGGATGCTTGAACCCAAACCCCGGCGGCGAATACGACTTGCAAGCGTCGCCCAGCCCGCCGTCGGTCGCCGCCCTCTTCCGGAAGTGCTCTGGCCGCAACGTGATGGACCACAGCTGATTGGCGTAGTCGACGACATAGACACAGAGCGCATCGTAATCCTCGAGGTCGGCAAAGCCTATGCAAGACGGTCGGAGAGCAGTGGGAAATCGCAGATTCAGAATGAGCGGTGCATCGCTTTCTTTCTGTTGTTTACAAACATCGGCGACACGGAGGCTGAGGACGGTGCCGCTGTCCAAGACTCGCCATAGAAACCCTCGTGGCGAGCTGTTGTGTTTCCGGTAGTAGATGGACGACGCTGCCGCAAGATTCTTCGACCGGTATCCCTTCTCGTCATCGGCCGAGGCGCCGCTTCGATTTGAGCTCGACCTGCCGTAGGCGCTCTGGGGTGCGACCCGAATCTGGACGATGGAGGACTGCGACGCGGGCTCGAGGTTCAATCGCGTCTCCTTGTACAGTATCTCGAAGTCTCTGGAGGCCATCTTGTCCCCATGTGTCGTTTGTCGGCGACAATTGGCGGAGGCGGTGGGGTGGTCGCGGTTTGTTGGGTGCAGTTTGGAGACGCGGTCTGGAGCTTCGAGGGCAGAATTCTGGCCGCCTTGCAGAGGCAGCTTGGCGGGGAGCTAGGGCGCTGCGGCATCCCTGCAGGCGGGAGCTGAAAATGGTGCACGGGCCAGTTTGAGTGGGCCAAGCGAATCGACAAACTGGAAGCGGGAGGAGAGCAGGACACTGGGCACAGAAAACTCCCAGGGTGTTCGAACCATTCACATAATGGAAGCTATCTGATGTATACCTCTTTCCGGTACGCAGCCAATGTCTCATATAACGCCAGCCCACGATGCAAAAACTACCCTCGCTCAACTCCAAGTCAACAAGCAATAGCGAATCCGACTCCCAGTTCATTATTACCGCTCCCGACCAAGCGCCATGCTTCGCATCATTCATTTCCTGCAAATAATCGCAAGTCGAAAGAGCCCTACCATGCCCTCGACCAGACACCACCTACTCCTTCTCCATGTCCTTCGGGGCAGGGTCGCCAATGCCGTCCTCGTTGATGGCGAACGTGCAATCGCTCTCGGGCAGGCAAGGGCTGTCGTAGATCTTGGCAATTCTGGTCTCACCGCGTCCCTTCTTGAGGCTGATCCGTGTGGTGCTGGCGTGGGCGATGATGTTGCCGCCAATTGGCTTCTTGGGGTCGGGATTGAACATGGCAGACGGGCCGCCGTCAACCTGCGCCACGACCTGATTGGTGATGACGACGGCAATACCGAACTCGTCGGCAAGCCGCTGGAGGGTGCGCAGGAACTTGGCGAGATGCGTCTGTCTTGAGCTCAGCTCACCGCGGCCCAGAAAGTCTGTCCGGTAAAGAGCCGTGGCTGAGTCGACGATGAGCAGACTGAAACGCGTCTCGCACATCATGGCGGCCGCCTGGTTCAGCAGCTGCAGCTGATGGTCCGAGTTGTACGCCCTTGCGTACGCAACTTGTCGAGAACTTCCTCGCCCGAGAGACCATAGCGGTTCGCAACGGCGAGGAGGCGAACGGGACGGAACGTGCCCTCTGTGTCAATGTACAGGCATTTCCCTTCGCCACCCCCCATGTCAAATGGTAGCTGGCAGGTGACGGCTAATGTGTGGCAGATCTGTGACTTTCCTGTCCGAAACTCGCCGAAAAGCTCCGTCACGCTGCCGGTCTCGATGCCGCCGGCCAGAAGGGTGTCCAGGTTCTTGGAACCAGTGGTGATGGAAATCAGCTCGCTGCGGCGCTGGTGCATCTCGGTTGCGGTAGTAAAGCCCATCGGGACCAGTTTGGAAGCCTCAGCCAGGATTTTGGCCGCCTTCTGTGTCGAAATGTTCTTGATCTGCTCGAGTACCCGCTGGGGCGTGTAGGCAACAGACTCTACTGTGTTGAAACCGGCCTCGACGATCGACTGGATATCACGCTTCGTAAGTCCAGCAACGCCCTGGTTTTTTCAGCATTATTAGAAGGTTGCTCAATCCCCCGGGGGAAACCGCGTGCTCAACAACGCGCTCACCTCCAGCGCTGAGAGAGGCGTCGGGGCGCCAGGCCCTGTCTGGCTCATCTCCTCGCTATTGTCGTACTCTTCGTTTCCAGACATTATTGTCGGTGTTACAGCAGTTGATGCGCGTTGCGGAGGTCGGTTGTCTAGGAAGAAGACCAGGTGGTTTGGGGAAAAAGAAAATTGTCGAAGTCGCGGGCGTGTGTTTTGACAGAGGCCAACCCGCCAGGCACCAACGCGTCTGGTGGGGCCAACATTGACGCGCAGACCCGTGACCACTTGTGACCCTGGGCTCTGCCAAGACGGCCTCACCCTCTTGATCACCTGCAACTATAATGTGATCTTGGCCTTTTCCCATAATTACCTAGGTAGTTATTGTGTATTTTTACAAATGCATCGTCTCCCTTCTTTTCATTCCGAACGCCAATAGACAACTGCGAAACCACACCCAGACGGGGACAACCTGCTCCCACAGACGTAGAGAAATCCCAAGCGGACAGGCAATGCAGCAATCTCTGCCAACCTACTCGCCTCCTCCACATACTCATTCAGCAGCGAAGCCCTCAACTACCTCCCACCCTCCAGGTCTCCCTGGACAGTCGACTTCCGCAGCCTATTCGTCGACCTAGGGCTGCGATCCCCTTCCCCAGGCATCCCAGGCGTCGTCCCGAAGGTCCAGCAGGAAGCACCTCAAACCCATCATTAACCCTTCTCGAAGCCTGGTTAAAGCGGAAAACCCCACGCCAAATGTGCGTTCCGGAGCTGCCACCACTTGGCTCTGACTCCGTTGCTGTTGCAGGGCCCCGCTTGCCTCGGCCTGAGAGAGCCCGCTCGGTGTCCGGGCTCGGGGCGTTTCAAACGGATCTCGTCTCAGTGCCGCCTCGTTCCCGGACACCGCTCCATGGGAATGTGGCTGTGGATTCGGGCCATGTACAAACTTAAGCTGTGCGACGACGACGTGTGGCTCCTAACGCCGCTGCTTCTCGCTGCGAGTCCACCGACTCTGCGGAGGAGGACGTTGTGGGACTCTGTGGGCTTGGTCGGGAAGAGGCTGTCGGTAAGTAGGTCTCGTAGAGCGGTTCTGAGGGAGCTTCGCCTTCTAGTCGCCGGAGGGTGTCTTCGTCGAGGTTTCCGCTTGGCCGAGTCGATTGACGCTTGGCTTTGTGTGCGAATTGCGATCCGGGAGGTGCTTCAGTGGCGGATTGTGCGCTTTTGGTCGAGTCCGAGTCGGTGAGTTTCTGGAAGATCGAGGCGGGATGGGCTTTGTCTGGGTCCTATGTTGGTGGTTGTTGCCATCACCAACCTCTCATCCCCAGAGTATTTTCGCCCATTTTTCTGAGAATCCGAGTCCTTGCTGGCGAGGGTTGTTGCGGATACAAGTTTGGCCCCCGGTGCGTCATTGAGCGACGCGGGCCGGGAGATCCATATCCCGTCAACCTCGACGCCGCTCTGTATGGCGCGCACGCCGAAAGGAATGTTGTTGGCCCGCTTGATGGGGAGTCCTGTCTTGCGCATCTCCTCAACCCGAGCTCTTCTTTCTTCGTCCAGCACTTCTTGCTTCTTCATCAACCTGTTGTTCCACCACAGCTTACCAGGCCCGCGCAGAGAACACACCCACAATGGCCATGGCGAGGACCTACGGAAAGTCAACACGTAATTGCCTCTAGGCAGGGGGCGTGAGAAGGCCGGGAACTCACAAAGGTCATCTGCTGCCATAGCTCCATGATACAAAGAAGATACCGCCTGCCATTTTGCTCAATCTCTCCCAGTATCGGGCCCCGGGTTTCCAAGCGACGGATCTGTCGAATCCGGGCAGTAAAAGTTGGTGTTGGAATATCGACGTTGTCCCAGTCCAGCCTCAACGTCCTCCACCTCTTTGTTTCTTTTGTTTTCGCCCTAGGTGCCGCTTTGATTTCCTTCGAACCACCAGGGTTCCTCGGCTCAGCCGCGATTCGGCAGAATGACGGTCGTTCCGAGCAGCCAACTCCACACAATCGCGTGGTCCAGGGCAGATACGAGGGTGTGCAACGAGTGACAACAGCTTCGTAATGGCACTGCCTGCCAGACAGAACGGCCTTCTTTCACCTTCGGCCAAGGCCGGATAGCTGCATTTGCAGGGCTCGTGCTGTGGTCAAAAATTCATGAGGGCCGATCAACGAATTAGTACAGTTTGTGAGACATCGAATAAGGCCAGTCTCCGTGAGCGTGTTCAGCCAGGAATAGCACGATCAGGCTGCTGCATGGCCTTCCTTGCTAGAGTATTGGACAAGATCAGGAAAACGAGGGGTAGAATGATAGGCAAGGGAGCCTGTTTGTCTCACCTCAAATGAAGAAAGAGAGACAAACATCGAAGACCAAACCATGCGACCCAACGAACGACGGCCGAGACAGACACGAGCAGGCTTTGTATTTATAATAATCATCAATCAACTCTTACGGCTTACCGGCATTGGGGCGCCAGACAGGGCACTAGAACCCACAGCCCGCAATTATCACGCGTATGGGTCAAGGAAGACCTTGGTTTGCTGGACGAGTGCAAGCCGGTCGGGGAGCCCCGAGCCGCTTGGTCCATATCTGCTGCTTCGTGGTACCAGGTGTTGGGCTGTTTTCGAGTACCTCGCATTGACGTGCCCGAGCTTGCGTGGTGCGGACGTTGCAGCGGGTGGAAGCCAGCTCGACAGGCTAAAGGGAACATGGAAGGGCTATGACGAACCGGTCGCTGTTCCCATATTGAGCTTGAACTCCTGGCCCGCTGATCAACTTGGTTTACGGACATTCAACTGGCGACCAGCGTGTTCACTCATCAAACGGTGGGTTTGACAAGGGGCAGCGAGACACTCTGGTCTGGTCGTCCCCCGAGGACACTAGCGTCTTCAGACCGAACTCCAGGAGTTGCGGTCCGGGTAGTGATGACGGTGCTCCCCAAGGTCTCGCGCAAGAGACATCCGATTGGGGCGCAAACTGTTTCGACATTCATCCAAATTGCCCACGCCAGCACAGCTTCTGTCAACTGCAGGCGGCGCGGCTCGGCAACTTAGTTCTCATGTAACTGTAAGGGCCCATTGCGCCTGTCCCATCCACAACATGGCTGGATGGACAGGAACCTCGGTCTGACATTCATCTACGTGTAGGTGAGTTGGAGGTGAGGCTTACCAGCCCCAATAGGTTCAAACGAAAAGAAACACCGACCCAACTGGTCGCCAGGGCAACCCAACCCCTTGGTCTTCACCTTGATGAGGCAGGGTCAGCCCAAGATACATTCTTCACTGACGAAATCGCCCAAAGCAAAACAAGATGCTGAATTCTCTCTCCCTGATAGACATGCGAACAGATCGTACCGACATCAAACATCCGTCTCATCCGGATTTAAACCCCGATAAGAGGAGAAGCCAATTAGAGCATGAGCTTTGCCAGGTGCGATTGACCTCCTTAGGGGCTGGCGGGGGCGCTGCCTACTGCAGCTCCTTCGGCATCTTCCTCCTCCTCACTGCCGCTGCCATCGCTTCCGTCCTCTTCTGCCTTTTCCCTCGCGCTGTATTCCTCGTTCCGCTTGTCGCAAGCCGCCATCACCACATCAATGAACTCTTGCGGGGTCTTCATCAAGAAAATCTCCGAGAACTTGAATGAACAGATGAAAGCAGGCACAGGCGCCTCTATCCCCAACGTCCTTGAACCTGTGGCCGTCGTGTTTCTTCTCGCCGCCACCATAGACCTCGAGTACTTCGTTGTCCAGGTCGACGACATAGGCCCATTCACAGAACAGAGTGTCGTTCGCGAACTCCAGCTCCAGTGTCACAGGAATCTCCTTCTTGGGCTTCTCCTCCGCAACGGCCTCTTTAGTTTCCTCGCTAGCCCCTTCCTCCTCGGGCGCGCCCGCGCGGGCGATGATGCTCAGAAGACCGCCGACGTCTCACGAGCGAGGCTGGGGTAGAGCTGGTTGACACCGAATATCCGGTACTCGTACGGGAGGCCCTGATCACGGCGATTCTCGTCCCAAGCGTCGCACTCGGCCCGGATGGCCTCGAGCTCCTCTCTGGTCGGCTCGTAGATATGGTGCTCCAGACCGGTCTTGAGGTTCTCGATGTTGCGCGCGACGGAAAGGAACTTGACAATCTTGGCGCCCTGGCCCTCGGGGTAGCCGTCGAACTGGCCGTATTGGGCGAGGAACCACTTGCCCTTCCAGAAGACGCTTGACAGGATGTTAGTGACCGTACTATCCCGAGATGGGTGGCTTGATCCGTCGAATTGATTCTCCGGCATCGGGGTAGACACATACCAGATGAGGTGACGAGTGCCCATGATGGCAGTGATTGACTGAGTCGAGGAGCTATTGCCTGGGAGCAGTCATGAGTTGTCTCTGTCCAGCGGGCAGCGGAACAAACGGAGGCGCCTTCAGGTTTGTTGGAACGAAAAAAAGCTGGAGACGACAGAAGTTTGTGAGGGAAGGGCTGCTGCAGCCTGATTCACGATTGTTGGGCAAGACGAGTTCGACCGGGAAGGCGGCATTCCCCTCTTGGTCTGGGCCATTCACCTTTAAATCCTTTCATCTCTCCCACAACGGCACCATCAAGAGGCACAGTTTTGGTCCATGCAGCACATACGCCTCGCTCGAGACATCTGACACCTGTTGTTGCCCTGGTGTAAGAGGCCCGACCCCACATCCGTGCGGCGCTGCCTGGAGCAGCCGCCTTCAGAGAGACGACAGTGGAGGGAGCCTGACACAAAGCGACGAATCGTTCTTGGTGGTTATCCGCTTTGATATCGTTTGGTGTCAACTGAGCCATTTAACTTGCAATATGCCCGTTGTATGGGATGTTAAGGTCAATGCTGTTGGCCCCCTTCTGCATTCGCATCCATCTGCTGTAACCAACCAAAACATTTACACCGTCATGCCGTCCCCATTCGACAACATACCCCCCTTCCCGGCTCACCTGCCCCTCGCCCCCATCGCCACCGCTCATCAGAAACTCCTCGTCTCCGACCCCACCGACTCGGCCCTCGTCCTGCATGCCGCCCAAACCCATGGCTTCTTCTACCTCGACCTCCGATCCACCCCTACGGGCCGCGCCCTCCTCACAGAGTCCTCCCAGCTCCTCACCCTCTCCAAATCCTCTTCGCCCTTCCCCCCCAAGAAAAGCAACATTATGTCCTCCAGCGCGGCGTCTCCCTCTTCGGCTACAAGCCCGCCGGCACGGTGAAACCACCGACGCCTCCCAGCGGCCCGACACCACCGAGATGTTTAATATCACCAAGGACCACTTACACGGCATCGACGCAAGTAGGAGCTACCCTGCTGGAATCGAGCACACAAACAGCTCCTGCGGTCTTTTACCCTCCTCGGCCACGAGGTCGGCATGCTCATCCTCGCAGTCCTCGCACCACAACTCGGCTTGGAACCGGATGCATTCACCCAGCTGAACCTCTTCGACCGTCCGTCGGGAGACCACTGCCGACTGACACACAAGCCGCCATCTCCTCGCCCATCGTCGTCGTCAGATGAGAAGGAGAAGGAATCGGCAATCGGCCTGCCAAGCCACACCGACTTCGGCAGCGTCACCATCCTCTTCAACTGGCTCGGCGGGCTGCAGATCGAGTCTCGCACTCGGCTCACCGACGAGAACAAGCGAGCGTGGGAGTGGGTGCAGCCGCTGCCGGGGCACGCAGTCGTCAATCTAGGTACTGTATCCCATTTATTTCCCTCCCCCGGTCGAAAACAACCAAACACCGACCACCCCTGTTCCACCCGCACAGAGTTGGTGAGCACTACCGCACTAACAAGCCTTGCCTTGTTTTCAAATGTGTCTAGGAGACGCAATGCCCACCTTCACCAACGGCTTGCTCAAGTCGGCCAAGCACCGCGTCGTGCCCGCGCCGGGCGAGCAGGCCGCCATGGACCGGTACAGCGTGGTGTACTTTGTACGGCCCCACAATGACGTGCTGATGAAGCCCCTGGACAAATTTGCTGCTGGTGATGGCGATGTCGCTGCGAGAGTGAACGTAGCTGGGAAGTTCTCTGCTGGGAGGGATCAAGGTGAGGTGCTGACAGCTGGGGAATGGATGAGGCAGCGGGGAATTCAGCTTGGGAACTGACGAGGTGCGTTCGAAAGGGCCCAGGTAGGATGTACCTCATGGTAGGATGTGCTGACTTCCAGGAGTGCTATCAACCTATAGTTTATAAGTCTAGTTCAAGCAATCAAGGTCATGCAACTATCATGACAGATATGTGTGCTAAGGGAATGTGGGCGAAGAAGTCAACAGCCATCCGAGCACCCTCGACGAGCTTCACCATAGCTTCCGTAGTAATCTTCAAAATCTCGTGGCGTGAGCGACGAATCGAAGCCGCATAAAAGGAAAAAAAAAAGCGCCAAAGAGGCCGACCACCCGGAGCCTCCCAAGCTCAGAAAGCAGGTAAAAGTCGCTGTTTTGATCTTTGCGTATGTCCAAAACACAACGCCAATTACGCCCCGAACCGTTGATGCGAGAAACCTTCGCTGTGAAGTTGCGTCGTGGGTATCCCGAGTGAGGATGTATAAAGGAAAGACCGCCCGTATGTGGTCGCCTGTCGCAGTCTGGTGTAGTGGACATAGTAGCCCTGCAAGATGTATGTCGTTTGCCGTCGAGTTTCGTTCTTCCAAGCCAAGCCAAATGGTCCCAGTGCCGTGGTCATAGTTCCCATATTCCTCCACCGTGATGCTGCTGGCGCTGAAGCCAGCCACCGTATATCCTGAAATGTGACGCCTAACCCGTGCTGCGGTAGTTAAAGGGGGAGAAAAAGAAAGAGAAACGAAAAAAGGAAACGAAGATTTAAAAAGGAAAGAAATCCTGGCGCGAGTCCGGTGACTACCGAATATCCAGCTGGAAGGGCTTGAAGCGGCCTCCTATCGTGGCGCATCGGGGCATTTCCTGCGTGCACCCTGCTCGCCCATCAGGACGTCAACGCAAGCTTGGCACAGACCGCAGATGCACTCAGTGCAGGCGTATGACTCTCTCAGCAGCGAGATGCCTTGGCAGGCGGCGCAGTAGATCTGAGTGTTCTGGGAGGAGTAGCCCGGCGACGAGTCCGACAGGCCCCGAGATTCGATGTGGAAATTATCTCCGCTTTCGCCGCTCTCGACCGACGGAAACGGGTCAGGGGCTTCAGGGTTGTATGAAGGAGGCGTGAGCGCTCGCTGGAGAGGGGAAGCTTGGTAGTTTGTGAAGGCGTTCTGGGTGAGGGGCGGCAGCGACGACCTCTGGATGGAGACGGGCGACCGAGGCATCTGGCTCGTCAGGCGCGGGTCGAGCATTGAAGGGAACTTGAGACTCACTGGAGTTCTGTCCTCATCTATGTCTTCCGTTGCCGACGCCGCCGCATCAATCAGGTCCTCCCAGCGCTTACCATAGTCGCCAGAGGGCTCGGCGGAGAGGGCTTTCCTGTCATAGCCGCCTGGTCTGAGATAGTCAGGGTTGCCATCGTTTTGGATCCGGTGTAGCCAGTCCGAGCTAGGGCCTTTGGATTTGCGCCTGTGGTGCGCTCTTTTGGAAATCGAGTGTTTCCGTGGCCGATGAGGCCCAAGGGGTCTATGAAGCGGGGGCAGTGTGGAAGAGCGGCCGGGAGGGGAGTGCGCCATGATTGAGGGTAGAAGCTCGCGCTGTGGCGCGCTTGTCACATCGGTGTTCAGTTGTATTGGCGGCAGCTCGATGGAAGATCTGGATAGTCTGATCCCTTCAGAGTCAGAGTGCCAGTCCTGTGGCAATTCGTCAGCAATCATGCGCGATACTGCCTCTCGAACGATCTACTCACTCCATCTGAATCCCACCCGGAGTCGCTCTTATGGTTGGTATGCAGCTGCGCGAGCGCAGCAGCTGCAGGAAACATGGCGCCCCCGGAATATTCCTCATATCATCCGTGTGAGTCCCTGGGCCATTGGATTCGTCTCGCCGGAAGCCGTGAGAAGGTCCTTTGGTCTGGGCGGCATGGGGCGGGCCCGAACTTGGCTGGCCTTGAGGCCTCTCACTGGGAGAAGTGCTTATCATAAGCAGAAAGCTCTCCTCGGTCGCGGGCAGCTTGGCGATGTAGTGTTCGGGATGCGCGCGACGAATATGCTCCTGCATAGAGCGGTACCGCTTCTCCTGAAAGTTGCGTCGCGTCAGTCTTGTGCATCTCGAGGGCCCTGCGAGCGTCCGTTTGAAAGGAATTCGGGTGGCGACAGGAGCAACGACCTGTCGAGTAGAGACTCACCCCGATGCATCGCTTCCGGCAGCTGGAGCCATCCTGGTTGCGCAGCGGGCAGATGACTTCGTTATTCGCGTCGGTGATCGAGAAGGACGATGTAAGAGACGACCTCGGCGGCATTTTTGGACGTTTCGATGTGATCTCAACCCCACCAAGCGATTGAAGTTCGTCTATGGGTGCTGGCGGGGGAGGCGTGTAATTGATAATAGCTTCTATCTTATCTTGATAGCAGCGAGGAGCGAGGCGAGTCGACTCAATTGCGATGCAAGTGGTCTGCGATGCAAGAGCTGTTACATCTGGTCTCTGGCGGTTTGGAGCTCGAGGAAAAACGATCGGGGACGGTAGGTAGTCATCGAAGAGAGCTCCAAGCTCCTTGCAGGGTGTAACAGGCGGTGTTTCGAAGAACGGGAGGGTAGGTGGTGGCAACGGCTGGCGGGCGAGAGCAGGACAATGGATGGAGCTTGCTTGAATGAGAGAGCGGGGAGGGAGCGGGGACAGTGAGCAGGCATGGACCCAGGGCTGGAAGCTGGCGACTTGATTCCGAACCTGTTTGCTCGGAGGTACCGACCTTCAGCTCACACCGCAGCTTTGCCCTCGAGGCCGATAAACTACCGAGTACACTGATTGGTCGTCGAGAGATAGACGACGGCGACGGCTTCAGTTGAGAAAAAAAACTCAACAGCCACGCCAGTTGGGAGCTCGATTAACAAGGACAGTCTGGAGCTACGCACTTCTCACACTGTGTAGAGAAGCTTTGCCTCCCAGCCGGAAGCTTGGGGCGTGGGATGGGGGTAATAAAAAGCCGGCCCTGGAACAGATGGCCGCGCCAGCGGGGCGTCAGAGATCAGTGCCGACCTAGAAAAGCGGGACGATCACCGGTTGCAAGTGAAAGGATGGAAGCCTCTGGTCGGAGATACCTCGATGTCTGGTCAACTGAGAACCGGACCTGCGGAATGCCCTGGAAGCAGAACTCATGCTTTCATCTCGGCCCTGGCACTCTGTCGTCAGGTGGTCAGGTGCTGCTGGTTTCCGAATGACTGCAGCCGCCTGTCAACATCCCAGGCGGGCCAGGTCCTGTTTTGATCATCCCTGTTGGTTTTCTGACAGCCCGGAAACGAGACCCTGCCTCAGCTCGGTACTCGACCGTGCCAGTCCCCTTTAGCACACGTGTCGAGGGATCAGTGATGTCGAATCGACTGACCCTGGATGTCGGTATGCTTCGTTGAGCATGACCCGGCGAACAATTGGCTAGCGTCCGGATGACGAGACGTGCGAATGACAACGGATCGCTGGCTGACTTGACTCGGCAGGAAACCCGAACCACGGAGTGGGTGCGAGTGCCTTCCCAGAAGGGTGAGAGGCGCTGCTTTGATTGGCTGGTTCCTCACATGGACCTAGGATCTCGAGCTTTCCTCATCCGGCTGCCGGAAGCTTGGTCGGGAACTCGAGAGCTGACTGACTAGTTTCCAGTGCTTGTAACTCTGTCTGGGAAGACCAAAAGACGAGAATGCCGTTACACCATTTCTGAGTATTTCTTTCTGATTTCCACAAGAGCGACAATTTGTCTCCCACGGCGCTTTTCCGACGGGATTGACAGGGCGATTGCAAATTGATCTGTGTGGGGCTAAGTGGGTCTTTGAGTATCTTGTTGAGGTGACCCACCTGAGAGGAAAGCGGAGCCAGGGACCAGGACCGGCAAGCGACATAGAAGGAAAAAAAATAGCAAAAGTAAGCCTTTTCTTCCATCGAAACTTCCATCACATGAAAGTCAAACCGTTAGGAGTGGAGGCGGGTATCGGGCGAAGCAGCCATGTCTCTACGCTCTGCTCCAGCTCCATCTTTCAAGCCGCGGCTGCAGTGGCAGCTACAGAACGGTTCCACACCTTTGCTCGGTACACGATGCGATCAGCCGCCAGTATTCCGTAATGGGGTAAGGCATCTTAAAAAGTAAACACCAAGCCATATGAACACCACCTCAGGTCTCTTCTGGCCCTGCAGGTACAATTCCATGGCTCTCGTCCTCGGAAGTGAGAAGAGGTCAAGCAAATCTCTGGCAGCTCGGGGTATCAACACGGTCGTTATTCATCTGTATCAGATTACACCTTCTGGTTTTCAGGCAAAGAAACGGCATCTATCCACGCATTAAGCGATCGGCCGCTCCAATCTCGGTATCCTTCCTGCGCATAAAAAAAAAACATGCCCAGCTGGATCTGATCCCATAAATCAAGACCCAACCCATCCAAGGCAGCGCACTAGTCCAACCCATCTCCACCTCAAATTTATCTCAACTGCCTCAGAATCTCAATCAGAAATCCTCAAAGCTCAGCGTGATATACCCGTCCCGATCCTCGTCGTACTTTTTGAACACATCTGTCCTCTTGAGGCTGATGCATGCCTGGACGAACAGATCAAAGCTCATGACGCCCTCGTTGCGCTTGTCGTAGGTGCGGAATAGGATTTCGACGAAGCGGTCGCTGAGGCGGTAGCGGAAGGCGACCAGCGCGTTGCTGAACTCTTCCAGGCGATGTTGCCCGAGCGGTCCGTGTCGAAGCGGTCGAACAGCGTGCCCATGACGCCAGGAACGACCACAGCCCGCAGAATTCTTCGAAGTTGATCGTCCCGCTGCGGTCGCTGTCGAACATGCGGATCATCATGCGCACCGTCTGCGGATCAAACGATGTCCAGTCGCCGTTGACCAGCGCCGCCGACAGCTCGCGCTCGGAGAGGTAGCCGGTGCCTGGGAGGAGGGGTAGACGGGGTAAGTATGCGTTGCAAGTGGGAGGCTTGGTGAAGAGAGGAGACGAGGGCAGGGGTAATTAGGCAGGCTCCAGACTCACCATCCTTGTCCACGGCGTTGAAAGAGGCCTCAGCGTCGGGTCAGCCGAGCTATCGCGCGGCGCAGGACTCGGTGGCAGCCGCGAGTTCGTGGGCGGGAGGTTTGTGATGCATCGGCCGTGTGGCCGAGGCGCTCGGGGCGGGCTCATGCCGAAGCGGTCGGGCGGGGCCGCCGTCTTGGTGACAGTCGGCCTTGGTGATGCGAGCCGTAGGGTCTCGTCCTGGCTGAGCACTGTAGGGATCGCGTCCTTGATACGAACCGTAGTGGTCGCCTGAACCTCGATGTTCGACCGGAGGCCGCGGCGGTGGCTTGTTCTCGTACCTTGAGGAGGGAGCTGGGTTGACTGGCGACTGTTTGCTTCCTTTCTGTGAGGGGCGAGGAGATAGAATCAGCTTCTTGAACCAGCGGTTGGCGCAGTCTCTAGGGGGTTAGTGAGGCTCACTTGCTCGGGCTCGGCAAACCTAGATGTGCTGTTAGCAGGGAAGTCCGGTGTTGTTACGTGGGGTGGCCCAGCGAGCTGCGATGGCGGGGCTCCCTTTGCGAGAGCATGTTCTGCGGTGTGCGCAGCGACTCACCTGGGCAGTTCGTCCGGGTTGTAGGGTCTGTTGTACGCCATGGTTGCTGTTGTGTCTTGTTTGCGACTGGCCACACGCGATCGTCGCTGGTTGTGTTTGTCCCGAATTGTGCCAGGCTGGCGTTGGGTCCTGCAGGATCGGGAAGCCGTCGCAAGGCAGCAGGCGCAGCGGTGGTGGTATTTAACGAGACGGCAGTGCTTGCGGCTGCCACCAAAAATCCACTCGTCGACTCAGCCCCGATAAGGCTGTCGCAGCACCTTAAGCAGTCGGGGAGAGTGGAGAAAAAAGAGTTAGGATTCAGGAATCATCCGGGAAGATTCGAATCATCTCTTCTTCACTGCTCGACATCCATTCGTCTCTGCTCGCAAACCCCTCTGATGTGGGGTTACCCAAGAATACGCGTGTACTCGTAGGTAACTCCAACAAGACCAACGTGACGGGTTCTTGGCGGACAAGCCCATCGGTGACACCCCCGGATATCGGCTGCGGTGCAAGAAGAAAAATGATGGGTAAGTATCGCAAGTACCAGAATGAACTGCTGCCCTGCCACTACCCTTGGAAGCATTCTTTATGTCTGAGTTTGAAGGATACATTATTTGCTTCAGTACCAATCACAGGTAACTTTCGGCGTATCTTGCGCGGTTTTGTGTAAGTTGGGTAACTCATACCCAAACTGCATGGCATTACGCAAAAATGGGCTGAAACTTTCATACCCTGGTCTCTGCAGACTGAGCTGCCCTGTCACTTGCGGTCGGGTCTGGGATCCTCGTTTCATAATCCTGGTTGCATTGTTACGCATTTCCACCAGCATTTCACAGGCTATACGTACTGTACACAATATTCAATTCTCAACCCAAGTCATTGCCAGCTCGATGGCGGTGGTGGGCGAGATGAGCAAGCAACAAATAACGCACAGGCTGACCATTTTGAACATCAGGAGCGGTATCCTGTCGTCGTATGACAAAGGGCCACTCACCCTCGATGCAGACTGCCTGCAGGGCCACCTTACAGGGCGAGGATGAGGCGATCCAGAAAGAAGCAGCCCCAAGCAAGCTGCTGCTTCGTCTCCACTCTCGACTGAACGCTCCTGGTTTCACTGGGCACCTCAATTAACGGTGACTTGCAGCCAACATTGGCCGCAAACTCCCTCAGTTTCCACGCGCCGAATGTTTATGTAAGACCCCAAGAGGGGAATAGTCTCTAATCCGCCACGCCGCTTACATATCATCGCTGCCCTTCGGCTTCAAGGGGGGATATCAAACCCGGAGAGCGCCCAACTCGGATGATCAGGAGGAGTATCGCTTGAAACGGCAATCCGAGTACCACGCAAGAGGAAACCACTCTTCTTGGCGGGTTCCGTATACCGTACTATTTTCAAGCTGAATTATCTGTTTGAGAAGATGTCTGCTGAGGGGTCTTCCGGGCTGGCAGACGGGTTCTGGCTGTTTGGATATGGGTAAGTGGTGCTGGTGGTGTGGACAAACGTCGGAGATATATAATTGACCGCCGAGCATGTAGAAGCTTGATCTGGAAACCTCCACCGCATTTTGGTACCTCTATCCGCCCCTTCACCAAGACCCAGCTTCCCAGGGAGCGGTTTGGTGGTCAGTTCGGCATGGCGGGAGCTGACCAGATCAAGACAGGAGAATCCCAGGCTGGGTAACCGGCTATGTCCGAAGGTTCTGGCAGGTATGTTGCCCTGTTACCCTACCGCACGTTGCCCTGTTTTGCCGTGCCCTTTTCCCTTGGTCAACGAGCCCAGGGCCCCCTTAATCCCCTACTGCTTCTCGACTGTCCTCGTATACTGACCGCTCTATAGGCAAGGTATTTCAGCCTCAATCCTTCACCATTTCCTTTCCCGGGATGTTGAGAAACGCGAAGTCAAGACGTCTCTTCTTGAGGTTTTCGCCTCATCCAGCACCAGACTAATGTTCCTCCTCTCACCAACTAACCCTCCTTCTTCCACACACCAGCGAGGACCACCGCGGCACTCCTTCCGCCCCAGGTCGCGTCGTCACGCTCATAGAGCGCTCCTACTGGGAACAACTGACCGACCAGCACGACACAGCCCCGACAAGGTCTGGGGCGTCGCCTACCGCATCCGCCCTGACGCGTCGCCGAGGTCAAAGAGTACCTCGACATCCGCGAGATCAACGGGTACACAATCCACTACACGCCCTTCCACCCGGCCGCGGGGGTGGACCCGGCCCTCCTGCCCTCAGCAAAGCACGGCCCCATCCAGACACTCGTGTACATCGGCACGCCGGACAACGAGCAGTTTGTCGGCCCGCAAGACCCGCAGAAGCTGGCGGAGCATATCTATCGGAGCGCGGGGCCGAGCGGGCTGAATAGGGATTATTTGTGGGGGCTGGAGCAGGCGCTGGATGAGCTGAGTCCGGAGAGCGGGGACGAGCATGTGACGGATTTGTCGGAGCGGGTGAGGGCGATTGCGAAGCGCGAGGAGGAGGAGAGGAGGAGAGAGGTGGTGGTGGGGGTGCCTCCTGTGAGTGTTAGCCCCGAGCATGTCTTGGAAAGGGAGCGGGGAGCACCACGCGCAGCATCACAACTTTAGGAGGGCGGGGAGTGTCGATGAGCAGGAGGAGACGGAGAAGAGTGGGTGAAGAAGTGTGATGGAGACGAGAGTTTGGTGTTAAAGAAGCAGCTACGAGTTACCCTTCCCGCTTTCCATCCTGTCCCTTCTGTTGTTTGCCCTGATTTTGATCCCCTCGCACTCATCATCCCAACACCTGTCGATATCCCAGCCAGTTCACAGCTACCCACGCGTTGTCATAACGTATCAGGAGTCAATCCTTGATTCTCGTCACCAGTCATCGTCCCATTTTCCCAAAAGCCACTCTTGCCCTGCTCACTGTCATATGAACCCACCATGAAAACAAACAGAGCAAATAAAATGAGAGCAGGAGGAAACTGGAGCCAAAAGCCACCTGCAGAACCCTAGGAGAAAGATGTCGGAAACCAAAAGAGGTATTCCTCTCGAGAAGCGGCATCTCAAAAAATCCTGGCTCGCCCCTCGGATAGGGGTAAGAGAGCCATAGGCCAAAGGATGGGCGGCCAGGGAAAAGAAGTCGAATATGCGCGCAGGGGTATCTTTTGCGGTCTTGATCATCACAGGGCATCACCGTCTGTCTGGGCGTTCAGCATCCTCGACGGAAACATCGGCGATATGGAAAATATCACCGCTCGATGTATGTGGGCTCGTCTCATCTTTGTCGAACGTCTATTGCTGTTTCATTCCCCGGCTGTCCTCGGGGTTTGTTGTCGTTCGTCCCCAGGGTATCTTAACGATTGCGTCTAATACCCCGGCCCTTGGTTTGGCGGTTGTTGAGGTGGTTGGCCTTGTTGAGTCGGGCCGGGGTACCCATAGGAATGGGCCGTCCATGCTATCGCTAGTCAGTCCATCCCTTTACTTCCGTCTCCGTTGTTTGCATACCATGTGGAGGAACTGTGTATCCAGCCGGCACCGCCGGGGCAAAGCCACGACCGTATGCCTGAGCGTACACGTTCGGCGGCATCCCATATGGCTGCTGGCTGCCGTACGCAATCCCTGGGACTGGGTTGCCAGCCAAGGGCATAGCAGCAAATCCCCCGCGACCGTAGTTGATCTGCATGCCGCCTCCGCGTCCACCACCCTTGGGGCTAGTGTCCGACGCCTTGTCGACGCGGATTTGCCGTCCGTCGAATCTGGGGGGTGATTAGTTAGACCTTGGATGGGAGGGTGCTGCTGGAAGCGGCACTCACTCAACGTTGTTCATCGCAGCGATAGCCTTCTGGGCATCATCTTCATTCGTGTACCTGACAAACCCAAAGCCTCTGCTGCGGCCAGTGTCACGGTCTTTGACGACAACCTGGCAAAGACGTTAGGCTCCTCGTTCTATATCAATTTATGAAGCACGACACGTTTCAAGAGCCCTGTAGAAGACAAAAAAAGAAGGTGATATGAAATAGAAGTGCGCCAAAAACGTACCGCTTCTTCTACCACTCCGAACTCCTCAAACTTCTGTCTCAATGTTTCCTCTTCGGTGTGCCATGCGAGGCCACTATGTCTGTGTTTAGTGGCCACCAGCAGTTGCCCCCAAGAGTTTGGGTGTCGAGGCTCTTACCCAATGAACAATTTTGACATGTTAAAGTGGTTGTGTCTGGGCTCTGGGTCCTGGCTCAGGACTGTGGGAATTGTTGTCAGCTTGGAAGCGGAGAGTTCGTTTTTTCACGGGTCAAGTGCAGCGGTACGAGAATATTTGCACCTGGATCGGAGTGCCAGAAGAAAGTGAGAGAAGTTCTCAGGAGTCAGGGGTACGCCGCTTAGCAACGCGCAACGTCGTGCTGGACCAAGAAAGGCGGGGAACTCACATATGGCGCCAGGGAGATGAGGAAGGGGTCCTGCCTCACGGTAGGGGAAGGTCCTCTCTCCCGGAAATGGCTGGAGATTTCGTCAGACAAATGGCGCTTACGACTTCAGCCGGAGAGCAGGTCTCTCTTTGACTA
Source organism: Achaetomiella virescens (assembly GCA_031001845.1). Lineage (NCBI taxonomy): Eukaryota > Fungi > Ascomycota > Sordariomycetes > Sordariales > Chaetomiaceae > Achaetomiella > Achaetomiella virescens. The sequence continues at coordinate 315,009 of JARNGD010000014.1, forward strand.
ATTCTGGATCCTGTCTCGATTTCTCCAAGCGAGGCTGGCGAATATGGCAGAGGGGAGACGGGACAGTGGCCAGGCAGCGGCTGGGTGTTAGCGGCGCTCTGTTATGTGCTAAGGGTCAAGGATTCTCCAGGTCGCTCTACCAAGCCGGTTGGTTGGTGGAAGAGGAGTCAGAAAGGGAGTCCCAGAGCGGCCGGTATTGATGTTACCCGTCTTATATGCTAGCGGGAATGCCTGGAGATGGACTAAAATAACCCCCCTGGGCAGGTCAAGGACAAAGTTCCGGCTTCCCGGGGCCTGTCTGCCTTGCTGGGCTCCAGGACATGCTTGCCATTACCCTGGTCGACGTTCTGAGGTCGGCATGCATAGGCCGAGACAAGCATCAAACTGTCTACGAGAACGGCAAATCTAAAGCTGGTCCTTGACCAGGATTGTTGCATGGAATACGACGCTTGCACCCTGGAATAGAACATCTCTAGAAGCTAGAAGAGTTCGAGATTGTTCGTCCTGACAGACCTACGACGCACATATCTAGATTGGTCAGCTCTTAGCTCGAACGAATCTGGCCAAAGCCTCGAGATATTCCAGTCCCAAACACTTCTCGAGGCCGCGCCCCGCACCGCAAGTCACCGATGCTCCCCTGCCGCGGTCCTTGCAATTTGGAAGGCTGCGCAGTGTCCAGGGTTCTGATAAGGTAGTCTTCCCACTGACTGGTTTTGCTGTCCTGGATACGGTTCAGGAACGGAACATACCTGTCGGCCTTCAAGACGTCCAGGAGACACCAGCTGCAAGCGCCAAGCCTGTTGATGCTTGCCCATCGTCTGCTTCAAGAAAACACTGATTCTGGAGGGCATTGTGAAGATTTTGCCGCCATCGCCAAATATGCATGCTAATTTATGCAACACCGTCCATCTTGCGCTCGCTAGCAACCTAAGACTCTACAGCCTCAGTCCCCGACCCCAGACAGCAAATGGTGATCGGGAGCAAGGACAAGGTTCAGAAAGCCGGGCGTCTGGGGATCGGGGACGGGGGCTCAAACCCCCTGTCAGCCTGGGGGGAGCAAGGGTTCCGATTCCGGGAGCCGAACAGATTGAGCTCCTCGTCTCGCTTCAGGGCCCATACTCTGAATCTTTCTGGGTCAAGTGGCCGAGATTGAGGGTGAACACGCGTCATCTTGTCGGTAGCTCTGGAGAGGGCCAGACAGGGCATCGACTGCAGGACGATGGACCGTAGGGTAGGATGTGGGTGACGGCATGAAACATGGTCGATGATTCCAGGGCGATGCGAAACGGCAAAGGCATGTGTATCGGAGTGCAGAGAAGGTGGATGATGAAACCCGTTGCATCGGTCCTTTGGCCGTTTTTGGGTAGCCGGTTCTAGGCTTCTGTGGTTGTTGTTGAGGGCTTGCGAGTACACGCGGCTCTCACTCTGGGCGCCATGCCGCATAGCAGAGAAGCTGAAAGGCAAACCCATAAGTTAACCTGAAGCAAATTAGATGAACAGGCGAGCAAAACTGATCGAACCTAATGGCGCAAACATGTCAACCAAAGCCTCGACCCGTATCATGCCAATGTCGGGCGTCATCGTGAGGGGCTTTGCTGCTTCCCCGACCGTAGAGGTAATCCTGAGCTCTAACAAGATGCCGGTTTGGGAAGAGAAGACTACACCTCGGGAGCCCCAATGCGTATGTTACTTGGTGTGGTGTCCAGCGTTGACAAGGCAACTTACTGGTCAACGCTCGCTACTGTGTAGTGCATGTCGACAGCTGGGGAAGATGCGGAGGATGGCATGTGGGTTAGCCGGAACTATTATGGAAGCCATTATACCTCCATCAACAGGGGTAACTCTTCCATGATCCCGTCGTCGATCACCCTATTACCCGCGTGGTGCCCACGATGTCACGGCGGGAACCGAGTGCCGCGGTAGGTTTGACCCAAGCTTTGACTATCAAGAACTTAGCACAGGCTTTACGGGGTGACCGTAGTTATCAATATTCGCTGGTGTTAGCAATGAGGAAGCTGCCCGATCTGCCGTGGTGGGCCGTCGTTGCTTGAAACGCGGCTGCCCTCAGACATGGGTTGCTGAGACTCGACGGTCCCCTGGAGCGGCATCGCAACTAGCAACAGCCCCTCGCAAAGCTATCCTCAGCGACCAGGAGAACCAAAGGTTCAGGACACTGAATGATGGGCCCGGGACAACCTGATGGGATCACGGAGCCGGAACGTGTCTAAAGGGGTAAGAGGAGACAACCGATGGCGACCCATCTCAGTGTTGCATCCCACTGGCTGGTTCCGCTTGTGCATCTAGCCATGCAGATTTCTGCTGCATGGGGGGAAGCGCACGGTTGTCGGCCTTCTTTGAGATGTTTCATCCGTTCTCGGTAGGCGACCACGGAGGATGCAACCCGTTGCGCCTAATATGAGCTTGAAGTCGATCTCTTTCTGGACTTTGGGAGTGTGCGAGATTCTCGGTGTCAGCTCTCGCTCAACCTCGCCGAGTTCTCAAGGACTGTAACAGTATATATCAATGGGCCATACATTGTTGGCATGACAAGACGGGGCATACCTGGTGGTAGCTGTTGTCACTGGGAAAGAGATTGCGTCGAGAAACGCGCGGTCATTCACGCTACAAGAATTAATAACTGCTGCAACCAGTGTAGGTTCTCCTGTAAAACCCTTAACTTATTCAAAGAGAAGCGCCGCTATGATCATGACCGAGGTCATGGGGTTTGCCAATGGGGTCCTTCGATGCTGGGACGCATTGGAGCGAGGCGGAGGTGGCATGGTGCGATAAGATGGACAGCGACGAGACGACCCCGGAGCTTCCCAAGTAAAATCTGTGAGAAGGTCAGGATCCGAATTTGCACAAGTAAGCAGGCAGGGCAACCCAACGCTCCTAGCATCCCATTCTGGAAGGCTCGATCGTGGAAGTGATCCAGCAAGCCGGACTGGGCAGGAAGGCGAGATTCTTGCTCTTGCCCTGAACAAGTGGTCAAGAGAGGCTCATTCTCTCCGCAGCCACCTTTTGCCTTCCAAACCATCAAAATAACCGATTCATCACACCTCTATCCGGGAACACGCGCCCGCCGTTGCAGGGCCGATGGAGGACTTCGATCACGCCCATCAGGGGCAACCTCGCGTGGATGCCACGAGCACCCAAGAAGACATCACGATCCTATCGGAATTCTGGGGCAGGGCCCGGTTGTCCGCTCCAAGGAGAAGAACGACGAGTTTGTCCGGTCTTGGCTCCAGCAGACACAGACTCACCCTTCACATCGCCCGAAGCATGATCACGACAGGGACGACTCCGATGCGAAGACGCATCGGCTTCCATGAGTCGCCCGGACAAGCAGAAAAAGAGACCAAGATCTGCCTCGGACTCTGCTCCCCCGGCCGGAAAGGCGACCGAACACACCGTGCAACGTTCGAGAAGAGAGCGCGACACAAGACCAGAGACGACAAGTATGATCACAAGACGCTCGCGCGTTGGCAAGAAACCGTGTCTCGGCCTAGGAAACTCGAGAACACGGGTCCGAACTTGCCAGCTCAAGAAGGAACCAAGCGGCCACAGGTAACATCCCGGTGGGTAAATCCAAGAGCCCAAGGCAACGTCTATATAAGCCTAACAGAAGGATTCCCAAGGCACACCCGGAGGCTCCCGAAGCCACTATGAGCCATATGCTCAGACGCGGTACGACGTACTCCGACAGTAACACGTACAAACCGCCACTGACTGAATCAAGCAAGAAAACCAGTTCCGAAAGCGAGCCGCCTTTCACGGGGGGCGAAGCGAAGGGCGTCGGAGCCCTATTACTCGAAGTCGAAGCTCAACAAGAGCCAGAAAGAAGACAAAGAACTGGAGGAACTGTCTGCGTTCTTTTCAGGGAGGGCACCGCGAGAAACGTTGAGGACGAGTGGTGTGGTAATAGAGGTTATGGCAGCCGTTTGCGGAGGTTTCCTGTTGACGTCGAGTCTGATGCCCGCACCATGCATCAGGGGCGCTCTTCTTCCTCTCATGGTTCGCATCGGTCATTCAGAAGCAACACCTTCGCCGAGGGCCGCGATTATGGAGCTGTTCCACCAGAACGCCAGAGGAGCAAACCGAAAAGTTGCTCTGCACGGCATGATGATCGCGTGGCAGAGGACAAATCAGGTCCCATCACTCCGCGAGCGGCGTTGCCAAGCGCAGCGTTACCGGCACTGCCAGAGATGGTTCCGTACAGTGCCGGGAGTCTGAGCTCGCAGCCCCAGGGCATGGAAGATCCTCGCCTCACGACGCTCGGGTTGCTATAAGGAGCATCTGCAAGGATGCCGCGGCGCAAACCGACCTCTCTCCTCGCGCAGAGCGGAGCCATCCAACACAGCACCAGCTGCAGCCCCAAGCTTCTGTGGCGAGAAGCAGGGTCGCAAAAGACGAGTCGCAGCGGCGAACTCTTCTCGCATCGCCCCACGCAACTCAGGGACGACTACTTTTCTCAGTCAACAGAGAGGTGGGTAGACTGCCAGTCCCAAAACGACGAGATTTTCAGGGTGTACCGCCAATTAGCCCTTATTTCCAACGCCAAGCATACCAGAGTGTGCCCAGACGGCTGGTTCCAGAGGGGACGGCTTGCTTCTTGACCAGGTAAACTGTACAGAAAGTTCCATTCGCGAAGTTGAGAGATCCGCGTTCTTGAGGAGCCCCATCGCCCAGCGGGCTTCAAATGCACCGAAAGGGAGGCTCGTCCATTCTGGGCAACTTCAACCATGTCAGCAGAGTACCTCGTCCATCCGAGTGGGCGCTATGACCCTTACAAAAGCTTGCAACAAGAGGAAGATTCGGGCAAAATCCAGGGAAACTTCGGCCAGGAAACCTTGGAGGATTTCATCCGAAGAATAGAAGGTGAAGCAGGGATCCATGACGAGCAAGAAGAGACTGGCTGGGCATTTCCATCTGACGGAAATGGTGTGCTCGATTTTCCGAAAAAGAGGGTTCCGGCACTTTCTGATATTGGTGAGGTCGACGATCACGAGGAGGAGGGCTGGAACTGGTTTCCGGTCGAGCCGAATGTGCCGGATGCTCTCCCAGCGACAGGTCCAATGGCGCCCTTTGAGGATAATGGTTTCACTCGTCCAACTTCACTGTCGATGTTGGAGCCGCATTCGATTGGAGAGCAGGAGGAGGGTTTGGCGGGTTTGTGGCAGCAAACGGAGACGTTCTGAAGCCCTACACATCTGATAGCATCATCATGGATATAATGGCAATTCAACTCGAGTGAGACCTACGAGTGATATTCAGGATAAGCACCGTGCTACTCGGGTTCCTGATCCTTCCACTTCTCCCTGAAGTGATCGATGTCCATGCCGCACCGTTCTGCCTTGGCGATGATTGCCCGGGCTTTCCCGCTCACCGGCGCAATCGACCATCTTGCCGTCCAGCGTCCAGGCGCCCGGCCGGCGGCGGCAGCCCTTCTCGTCGGCGATCACGAGCCTGACCGCCATTTCAACCTCTTCCTCGGGTGGGGAGAACATGCGCTGGACAACCCCCACCTGATGGGATGGATGCACTCTGCACCAAAACTCTGTGTCAGTTCTCAATTCCCAACAGCAAAAAAAAAAAAAAAAAAATTAAAATAAAATAAAATAAAATAAAAAAAGGAAACAGGCTAATAACAACTCACGCTTCCCATTGAAGCCCATCTCCCTCCCATTCTCGCACTCCGTCTCCAGCCTCTCCCTCCCCTCGGCGCCCCGGAACGAAGTACAAACCAGATCGATCGCGCTCTCCAGCCCAAACGCCCGCGCCGCCGTCACGATCGCACTGCGCGCATACTGGAACTCGCCCAAGCCGGGCGTCCGCCGGATCGACAGGTCCAGCGCGAAGTCCTCGGCTGCAAAGATCAGCCCCTTCAGCTGCGGCGTCGCGCCGCAGATCGAGCGCAGGTCCATCACCCCTCTTGCGGTCTCGATCAGCGCCAACAGGTTGATCGGCCGCCGCCGGCAGAAGGGGGAGGAGGTGGTGGTGGAGGAGGCGTTGGTGCTACTGCCGCCGCCGCCACCGAGCTGGGCGAGCGCATCGGCGACGAAGAGCAGGTCGGACGCGCTGTTCACTTTGGGCACCACGACGGTGTCGAGGCCGGGAGCGAGGCGATGGCGGCCAGGTCGGCGAGGGCATGCGGGGTGTTTGATCGCATTGATGCGGGACGGCGATCTCGTGGATGTGAGTGGGCCTGGTGAAGGAGGGTTGAGGTGCGCTTGCAGGGCGGTGCGGGCCGTGGGTTTGAGCGAGGGAGTGACGGAGTCTTCGAGGTCGTAGGTTAGGTTGTCGGCGGGGATGCGCAGGGATTTGGAGAGCATCGAAGGGGAGGAGGCGGGGACTGGCAATTGTCAGTGAGTTAAAGAGTTGACCGAATTGAGAGGAAGGGAGCTGGGGATGGATACCGTAGAGCAGGGCCCGGCGGAGGGCGGGAAGAGCTGGTGAGGCCATTGTTTACTCGATGGGGAGGAGGGTTTCGTACGTCGAGGTGACGGGAAAGGAGTGGTGAGTCAGGTGAGCTCAAGACGGCCCGATATAAACACGATTCTATGAAAAAAAAGTATATGGGCAAGAATTGTCAATCAAGCCTTCACCTCATGAGAGGCGTGTGTATACTGTCTAACTGTGTGTAAGTGAGAAGAGCCCTTGAAATCCGGGGAAGTGGGGAGACAGCACACGGGATGAAATGCTTGGCATCGCGCAGCTGGTGGCAGCTGGGGCTCAAAAGTGGACCGTGTTACGTACATACGACACACCTTGACAGCAACGCCAGAGCTTCTGGCCAGAGAAGCCGTCTCCAACAAGCACGACAACGACCACAATCCCCAAGATGGATCAGCCACACCCCGCGCCGGGCTCTCTGAGCTGGCGCTTGAGCTCGCATCCGATAACGCTACTGACATATCTCGCCTTTCGAGTTTGTAAGCTTTGTTTCCATCTCGCACCCAGTGCGCCATGTGTTTCGGTTGGTGTGACGAGCTCCCCTCCCTCAACAGCCAGCGTCCTGGTCCTACCTCTTCGGCATGCTCTTCACCAAGAACCTGCAAGTCCACTCCTATATTCATACCTATCACCGCGACCACAGCGCATACTAACTCACGGCCCTGCTCAGTGTCATGATCTTCATCATCACCATCCTCTCTCCTGGCCGCCGACTTCTACTACCTCAAGAACATCGCCGGCCGCCGGCTGGTCGGCCTGCGCTGGTGGAACGAGGTCGACCCGGCCACGGGCGACTCGCACTGGGTGTTCGAGAGCAGCGAGCCCAGTACCAAGGTCGTCAACGCCACCGACAGCCGGTTCTTCTGGATCGCCATCTACGCGCAGCCGCTGTTCTGGATCGCGCTGGCGCTCGTGGCGCTGCTGACATTCAATTTTTATCTGGTTGCCGCTTGTTGGTGAGTTATTCTTTCTGTGGAGGGTGGAGGGTGGAGGGTGGAGGGGTGGGGGAATAGAGCTGACATAGAAGGGGGGGTGTGTGTGTGACAGCGATTGCGCTGGTGTTGACGATTACAAATACCCTGGCTTTTTCGAGGTGCGACAAGTTCAGCCAAGCGTCGAATATTGCGGGGAGCGCGTTCAGCGGGGTAACTTGGCCGGGAGCATTGCGAGCAATATGATGGGCCGGTTCTTTTCGAGGTGAGGCAGCATGCGGGAGCGGATGATACAAGAGCCTGATTCCAGATTGGAGAAAGTTGGCTTTATTGCATGGCTGAACTTGCCCTTCGTTGCGACATTGCTGCGTCGCGGGCTTCAACCATTGAGACGAGGCCAGACAGTGGTTATCTTTGGTTTATTCTGCGTATGATCATAGGCGTGGGGGGGCTTGGCGTTTGGGCATTCAAGAAGGGATTTGCTTTGTGTGGTTCTGCTTCTCACTGTTAGATCATCGCTTATGTGTTCTGTGCGTGTTCAGCGGCTTGAATGACCACGAGGCTACCTGCTCCCTATCTAGTGGACTGTCTGATGTTGTAGCCAATATCCCGCAGACCACCATACCATGCTTCTGAAAAGGGATCAAATTGCCTTGACGAGAAATGCATAAGCTCTTTCGACTGGCCCTGGTTGGCTGATGGCAAGAAAGGAGGCAGTTAAAGGGTTATTTTCTCTGCGGTGTCACGGCTACCCTAGGAATCAACAACAACCGCCCGAATGCGTGGTGCAGTGCTTTCCCAACCGCAAACTCCGTAATGTCTTCGAATAAACGACCGTCCGCCATCAAAGATTATAAACTCGAATTGCAAGAAAATCACCTAACGCCTCCCCACCTTCCCTTCCTTTGTCAGTCCCTTTGAGAGCGCCTCCCTGCTTGCTCGATGGCCGCATCCAGCTGCCGCTCCTCCTCCTCCAACCGCCGGATCTCCTCCTCCGTCATGCCATCTTCCACCAGGTGTGCGTACGGCGTTGAGAGCGCCCGCGGTGTCGCCCGGCCTGGCGTCGGGCTCGGCACGCTGACGTGGGGCTCTTCCGTGTGGGCGAGCGAGGCAGCGCGTACGCTGGGGGTACCTGCGGCGGCGGTGCCAGGACCAGCGATCGGGCGGTCCGAATACGGCGTGAACGACCGCGTTTGGTCCTGCGGGTGCGGCCGGAAGGTTGAGCCGGCTGCGCCCGCGGCGATTGCTGCATCTCCGTGCGCGGCGCGGTCGTGATATGCCCCGCCGGGCCCGGTGCCGGAAGCACCTTCGTCGGAGTAGGGAGAGTGGGGTGTGGCGTCGACCTCGGCGCCGGCCTCCTTCTGGGCCATGAGGTCCTCGGTGCGGTTGGCCGAACCGTAGGACGAATTCACGGGTAGCAGCTCCTTCTGGTGCCTGTGCCGGCGCACGAACCACCAGACGACGGCGAAGATGAGGCCCAGGCCGATCACGCCGCAGGCGACGGCGATACCGACCACGGCGCCGCTCGATAGGCCGCTATTGCCGCCGCTGTTGCCGCCGCTCGAGTTCTTGGCGTCGGAGTTCCCAGAAGGGGATGCAGCGTTCGTGGCATCTGAGGCTGGTCGTCGTGAACAGAGATGGTTGGAGAGCTGGTCGAAGTTACAATCTCTGGTTTGATAGGCGCCGAGCTTCCAAAGTTCTCGCTCTTAGCCAGTTCTTTATAACCCGAGGAATCGCTATCAGCCAAGAATGTAAAAAGCCGGCTGTAGCTGGTGCCACCAGTCCAGACCGCTTCGAAATAGAGTGCAACAGCTGAGGAGATCCCCTCAGTCGAGAAGAAAAATACGTTACCCCCATCCTCGTCAACTCCACTATGCGGCTGCCGTCAGTACAGAGATAACTCCAATCACGAGGGCGATACGCACTTGAAATGTTTCCTTTGGAGTTGTGGACAAAGGCGAAGGATGAGTGGTGGAAGTGGAATGGCCTCCTCCAGGTCCCAGAGTGAGGGTTATCTTGCGATCTCTCGGCAAAGGTCAACTGTATCGAGCCTTTATTGTCCAAGTTGTACTGGTAGAGGTTGACTCTCTCGACGGTCATGCCCGACGCGGTCCATAAAAATCTTCGGGCGGGGTAGAGCGCCTGCCCGAACGCAATGATAGCCTGGCTTTTGTTCTCGAAAGTCCCTTCGAAACCGTATGTGAAGCTGACCCTATCCCCCTCGACGACGCCAACCGCCAGCGCGAGCACGGCCAGCCATCCCCGCTCCTTCGATATCCGCATGATTGTCGACCAGGCGGAAGAGCTCGAAATCGGTCGATCAGACTCGTCGGTTCATGGCACAACCGACGTCCGCCGCTGTTGTCAATTCGGCCAAACAGGTGCTACGCGATTCTGGAAGCACGCCGCCAATTGTGTCGTCGATGGTCGATGAAGCTGATCGGCGTGTGACAGGCAGAAGAAAAGGTCCAAGTGCCTGATTTGAGGGTAAAAAGAAAGTGTGGCGAAGGAGTCGGAGAGGAGGACAAGGCTCT